>CM040425.1:42299489-42899489 GCA_022702705.1 Papilionanthe hookeriana x Papilionanthe teres
AGATCAACACACTTGTTGACTAGGTTGGGTTCAAGTTAGATTAGGCTCTGGCTAGGTAAGGTCCGGACTAGATAGGGTACGACAAGGATGGATTCAAGCTAGGTTAGTTTCAAGCTAGGTCGGGTCCAAGCTAGGTTGGGTTCCAGATAGGTTCGGTTTGGGATAGGTTGGGTCAGTGTCAGTTTGGGTTTGGGCTAGGTTAGACTTGGGCAAGGTTTTCGGGAAAAGTTGGGTCCAAACCAGTTAGGTCCTGGCTAGGTTGAGTTCGATCGAGGTTGGGTTTGGGCTAGGTTGGGTTTGGGCTTGGTTGAGTCCAGGATAGGTTTGGTTTGGTTTATGTTAGGTTTGAACTAGGTTGGTTCCAGGCTAGGTTGGGTCAAGGCTAGGTTGGGTTCGAGCTAAGTCGGGTTCCGACTAAGTTGGGTTCAGGTCAGCCCAGCTTCAAGCTAGGTTGGGTTCGAGCTATGTTGGGTTCAAGCTAGGTTGGGTATGGGTAAGGTTAGGCCTGGGCAAGATTGGGTCCATGCCAAGTTGGGTTTGGGCTAGGTTGGGTTAGGGTAACCTAGGTTCGGCCCAACGTAGCCCAAACCCAAGCCAAACATAATCATTTAGTTTTTACAATTATTTAGAAACATAAAATAAGAAAAGAAAGATGAAAAATAAATAAAAATAAACAAATTATAGATAAACAATCGAACCGAAGATAGGGAGGGAGGAAGAGCATTGGAGAACCACCAGAGAGGAAGAGGAGGAGGAGGAGGAGGGAGAATGCACTGGTCGAGGGGAAGAAAGGCTATTTAAAGGTGTCAGGAGAAAAGGATTGGCATGGTAAACAGCTACCCTCCCTCTGATCCATTCATATCTCCATCGGTTTGGAGCAGAGATCGACGGTCGTATCTCCATCGACCACTAGAGCTACCACGAATCGCCAATGGAGCTACCGCAGATTGCCAATGGAGCACCCACAGATAGCCACCTATGAAACGATGTGTTAGTTGGTCGTAATCGAGCAGGTAAGGCCACATATCACAAATATCATTGGTCGTTGGTGTGGGGGCACTAAAAATAATAGGTTCGGGCGAGCTGCGCCCGTACTGGTCATTTTTGCAACATGGGGCTGTCACATTAGCGTTGGGGCAGTGCATTAACACGGGGGCACTGACCCACTTTTTGTGTTTGCAAATTGTGTTAATAGCAACGACACCAAAAACTTGATCCCGCTTTAATATATATATTTGATTTTATGATGGAATGTATAATGTGGATTCTACACAAGTAACGTATCGTATCAAGTAATACATGACTCTAGTGGAATCCTGGTTATCGATCCCACAGGGAAGTTTTACTAAATTTGTAACAGCTTAAATTTAAAAGTATTTACTTACTAATATAGTATACGGAAATTTAGAATACTTAACTAAAACGAACTAAAGTAAACTAATGCTTTAAATACAGTTGATTTAAAGATTTCAGAAAAAGGTATCATTCTCCTTGTTTTTAGAAAATTAAGTGAATGATGAATTCAAATAGATTTTTTTATTGTATTGTGACAAATAGGAGCATTCCTATTCTTTACCCTTTAGTCCAGGTGCGAAGAACATTGACTAATCCTATGTTTAATTATTGAATCGCAGGCTAGTTTGGAAGGATGCGTGCTGCCACTTCGAAGCTCCCACGTTCCCCTCACTGAGGGCTAACATCTACACTTCGGCTCTCGATCAATAGGACCGAATTGAATATTTTAGTCCGTCACACTAAAATGTCCGATTCTACGTCCGATAAATAATATTTCCCTATTTATTTGCACCCTCCATCAAGGCTTTTGACTTCACTGAATATTGGATGTAATCTTTACTATAGTTGATAATTCAACATATTTTAACAAATCAATGGACCAGATTGAAAAGCAAATTAAGTTTTAAGTAAAAATTATCACAATTTATTTTTATTATTTTAGGCATTTCTATTTAATTTCATCAATTCACATAATTTCATAAACAAGGAGAAAAGTAAGAAAACTACTCAGAATGCATGGGAATTAAACAAAGCATGGATTTCATTTAAAGTTAACAACAATAAACAAAGATACTTATCTCGATTTCCTCCCCAAGCAGACTCCTTGAAGTTCCTTTGACTTTTCCTTCTAGTACAGCACACTTCTAACTCACTAATTACACTTACTAAAACTGAAAATAGACACTCAATAGACACCAAATAGACACACAAAAGAATAAAATTTGTCCTCTATTTATAGAGGTAGACAAAGGTCCAAGGGGTACTTAAGAACCTCTTCAAAAAGCGTCCAGGTTCAATGTATCTGACATTTTTACCAATCTCGCCGTTGGCGAGAAACGACCTCGCCTTCGGCGGGGCTTCTAGAAGGTCTCCAAACCGCGCGATCTCGCCGTCAGCGGGCTCGGGCTCGCTGTCGGCGAAGTAGTTATAAATCCTTAAAAAATTGTCCTCATGATCTCGCCGTCAGCGGGCTCGATCTCGACGTCGGCGGCTTAGTTTATTTTGCATGAATTTCTTCCTTTTTTGATCCAAATTCGCTCCATTTCATGCTTTTTGCTTCTATCACTTATAAATCTTCATTCCTGCAATAAAATAAAGAAAATACCTTCTTTTAAAGTGCGATTTCATAAAAAATAGGTATGAATTTCTTAACATATTTTTACGTGATCAAAATCCCCCAAACTTAATTATTACTTGTCCTCAAGTAATTTTTATACTAAATAAAAATAATGATTTTTGTAATAGAATTTTTCAATTCAAATAAACGATGAATTAAATTTAAATAATACTATAGTAAAGTTAAATAGAAAATATTTTTAAGTAATTAAATTAATTTTATAGATATAAGATTATTTAATTATCAGATCTAAGATTTCTAACTCTCTATTTATTTCAGGAAAGACTATATTTAAAAGAGTAATTTACTTAAGATATTTAGATGATAGGAAGTTTAAGAAAACACTATTTAGTAAAATAATAATCCATATATATAAGTTTAGAAATATATTTGAGTTTTACCCTTTAGGTTGATTCCATTGAAGCCAATTTTTGATAAGACATCTTCTCAAGCTTCTCATCACTTATATTTTTCTTTTCTTTTCTCTTTTCTTCTCTTTTTTTTTTCTTTTTCAAGTGAGGATTACTGTATCTGGATATCCTGTTAATAATTTTGAACTTCAACTTTCTCTTCCTAAATTTGAAACTTAAAATATTTCTTTGCTTATAAGTATTTCATAGCGCTTTACTTCATTGAGTTTCAATCTCTTCTTTTTCATCTAAATACTTAAAAATTTCAATTTTAGAATATAGTTTCCCTTACTTTAAATAGTTTACTTATATTCTTATTTCTTTTAACCAAATATCTTATTCTATTAAATAATTGAATTACTAGAAACATTTTATTTAACTTTCTATAATAATTAATTAAAGTAATTCATGTTTTATTGAATTGAAAAATTACTATAAAAAAATCATTTGGTAATAATTTTTGAAAATAGAAATTGAGAACAATTAAATAATTAAATTTGAATTTTTCCTCCCCAAACTTAAATTTTTCTATACTATTTCTAACTGGTGAAAAGGAAAATATACGATAGATAACATACCTTTGAGCTTTAGGTATTTCTTTTCCATGAAATTTTGCGAGCTTTTTCATTTATTTAAAGAACCTGTACTGTTAGTATTCTTCCACATATATAATATTTAAAAGAAAGTGCTGGGATAAGAAATTTTTATTAAGTATAAAACACAACAAATGAAAACTTAATCTATTCACATACAATCAACTAACCTACTTTAAACAAATTAAAACAATCTAAACATATTAAAAGTTCATAACTTATAAAAACTTAAACAACACATTAAATAAAAACTAATCATCCTATCTAAAAGAAAAATTGCAAACTAACTTAACACACATAAAAAGTCTAACATTACAGTATAAGCAAACACACAAACACACCAAATCCACAGTCCACAGAAAGTACAGAATAAATAAATACAGAACCATAAAGTTTTCAAAAGAACAAATAATCTAAACAACTAAACAAAGTTTCTAATCTTCCGCATCAAAATCCCAGGCTATATCATCTCCTTGATCTCCAGTGAGAAGGTGATAAGTTAGATGCGTATGTAGCGGGGGCACTCGGGAAAGACAACATCTAAATCACCACTCCTGTATCGACGTTCGGCCTCATAATATGCGATTTAGTACTGCGAATGCCGCTAGAGATATTCATTATCATAATCATGTCTTCTTTCCGAGCCATCGATCACGTGGTCCATATGCTCAAATTTTCTTTCCATATTTTCTCCAAATTGTTCAAAACTCTTTCTACTCAGGGTCAGCTCATTCATCAGATCTTGAAGGGTAGGAGTGGTGTACTGAGGGGGTTCATAACTAGTAGATGGTATATCTCTACTTGAAGAAGGTACATAATCCCTTGTCCCAGATCTCCATCCTTCGTGGGATTCATATTTCTTAATATTAGCCAGAGTAATGGGTTTCATAGGCTCAACCCATTCCTCATCATCTCTTGCCTCTACCCCGGATAATTGGCGGAGTGCATAGATAAGACCAGGATGTCCTAGTCCTCCTCCACTTTCACTTCTTGAGGTGGCTAATATATTCTTATAAATTACATTTCCCACATTAATACTTTTTGGTTCGAATACGAAATTAGAAGCTGCTCTATCTCTTGTTACCTTACTATGGTGGTAAGTAGGTAACAAAGTAGAACAAATAAAATAGTGCCAGGCTTTTGAAGTTGCATTTAACATAGAAAGAGGAAAATTTACCCTTTCCCGCTGCTTGATCTTCCAGACGCCTTTCCCATCAGTGAGAAAGTCGATCACCTCTTCCAATAGTCCTTCCATCGTCCCAAAAGTCTCGTACTCACTGGTGTAGATGTCTCGTACCTCGTAATAAGCATTTATCCTTACAGCGCTGAATTCTACAAAAAATCCTCTAACCTTTAATGGTGCATCTTCAGTTGAAGTCAAATTAGCATAGAACTCCTTAACTACCTCCACAGCTGCTCTGTATGAAATATAACAAAAATTCTCCCATCCTCGTTCCTTTATTACTCGCTCCAACTCTCCTCCTGGATTCTTAAAAACTCGATCTTGAATGCATTTTCTTGATTGAATGTTGTGAAAATATCTTGATTGTGCTTTTGCATTCACAAATCGGGTTTCGTTGTAATCCAACCGTCGCTTTTGTCGTGGAGCCATTTTCGATCTGTGAAATTTGCAAAAATCTTAACTAAACTCCCAAATATTACTAAAAAGGCTTCTATAACATCTAAAATCCATTTAAATTGATCTCCATGAATTTCTTCCAAGTATTTTCTCCACATTTCGAATTTTTCAAAATTTCCCGATGTAGAAGAAATCCATGGTGAAAATAAAAATTTTTTGCATAGGAGTGAAGCTCTTACCGAGGGAAGATGAAATCCGAGTGTCGAAAAGTGTTGAAATCGCCTCGAATCCGAGATCTCGCAAGCCACAGGTCGGTTTTTCGAAGTCTTGAGGAAGGGGATGATGAATAGTGTCGGTTGGCTAGTCGAATATAAGACTTTTCACGATCTCGGCATCGGCGAGATTTTCTCGCCGTCGGCGAGCTAATTAATTTGACAAAGGCAAAAGTTTTGGGAAAAATCCGCCGTCGGCGAGATCGTTCTCATTGTCAGCGAGATTTCCCCGTTGTCGGCGGGATAATTCTTCTTGTCAGCGAGATCCCAAAATTTTAAATTTTTAAAATTCGTCAATCATTTTTAACCTCGATTTGCCATTAATCAATCTTCCGATCACTTAATCTAATAATTAGTATGAAGATTAAATACTTATACTCACAAAAAGTTCACACAACACAAACAACATAATTTTATATATGAAATCCATGAGACTTACAAACTTCTTACTAACAACTAACAACACACTTAACTTAAATGTCCAAATCCATAATACTTAGCATCGCAATCCAAACCACTATACACTAAATGCTGAGACATAACAAATACATATAAATTCATCAAATCTGAGATGATCAAATCCTAAATCCAAATCAACACACACAAATATAACATAAGATAGAAATTTTTACTACTCCTCAGTGTCTGAACTATCATCCTCTCTGATATTCCCGATGTGACGCAGATGCACAAATAGACTATAGAAAGTTCTAAAAGGGAATTCTGCAGTAGATTCTTCATCGATCCACCCTTTCTGTATCAGTAAATGAATAAAACTGGCCTCCAGATGTCCAGTATGATCAAAGTGCTCCTTCATCCTCCAGTCAATGTGATCAAACATATCAGAGATATTATCGATGGAATTCATCATGTTCTGCAACTCTTTCTCTAATCCTTTAATCTTTTTCAGAATGAAATTTGTTTTATCTGTAAGGGGCCTTGCTAAAGGATTGTTCTGTGATGCTCTATCAGAAATAATGGTAATCTCATCATTGTTATCCAAAGTTGGAAACATATCCGTAGGATCGAGTGGTTTCCATGGCAAAAGTACCTTTTCCCGAAGCCTCATAAGAAACTTAGTGCGGCGCATAAAGCAAATATAGTCGATGAGTGTCCGAGTCCATGAGCCGACCCATGCACGATCAATCCCGATGCGGACTTTACTATAATTGATCCAACATCGATAGGTAGTCCGATTTGAATACGATAATTTAATATAGCGCATTCCTTTGAAACCTCATTTACCCTCATAGTGGGTAATAATTTTGATGAGATAAAGAAATGTCGATGCTTCGAGACAAGGTTAAGAAGTGATGCGAGAAAAGCCGACATACCGTCTTCGCGCAACTCCCGATCATCGGGTTCGTCGGTCATGTATCTATAAATCTCGTTCATATTGTATCTTGAAGGAATAAAGTTTGAATAATGACAAACAAGGGTATTTTCTATAGAAAATAATTCATTTACCCATGAAGGAGTAAATGTTACCCATCTTCCTCTGACGTTGACACTTCCATTGTTGATTGCATGTAGATTAGAGTAAAACTCTTTAACTACGAGGAATAACTACGAGCGGATGTTGTAAAGCGAAATACCTCCCGATGCGTGCTGCGCGATCATTTCTTCGATTTTTGTGGTGGAATTTTCTACTCCTGCGTTGACAAATCCCCTTTCTTTAATAAGTCGCTTCTTCATCAAGACTTTGTTGAAAATACGCTGCGCCTTCGAACTGACGAATTTTCTTCGGTTGAAAACTCCAGTTTTTGTGGTTTCCAAGAGTTTGGTGGTCATTTCAGATTGAAAGGAATGGTCTCTAGTTGTTTCTTAGGAAGAAAACAGTGTAAAAATGAATGTGGGATGGTTTTCTACAAAGAAATGGCTTTAGAATCGTCCAAAACCGCACCTAAAACTTAAAAGAACCATTTTTCAAGTTGCCTCGCGATCGGCGGGAAGTTTCTCGCCTTCGGCGAGCTGGTTATAAAGCGATTTAAAATATGGCACGCGATCTCGGCTGTCGGCGGGCGGTTTCTCGCCGTTGGCGAGCTCGTTAGTGAGCGGGAAATGTAATTATGCGGCCGTTCTCGCTGTCGGCGAGAATCGACCTCGCCGTCGGCGAGATTTCGTAAAATTGCCCAATTTCGCTCTGGTCCGAATATTTTCTGATCTTATCATATAGGTTCAAATTTGTGATGATTCTAATTAAAAATTTGAGTAGTAAGATTTGTTTTAATAATACTAATTTGTATATAATTAAAATAAAAGACTACTATGGGTTGCCTCCCATAAAGCGCTTGGTTTAACGTCGTCAGCCCGACCTAATTTAGGTTAGTAATCGAGTCGATTAAGCATTAAAACCTCTTTAAAATTTGGTCTTCTACCTTGAAAATATGATTTTAATCTATGTCCGTTTACCTTAAATCTATGTCCTATTTTTGGATCTTGAATTTCTATAGTTCCATACGAAAATATTTGAGTTATGGTGAAAGGTCCTAACCATCGAGATTTCGATTTCCCAGAAATAATTTCGATCTAGTATTATATAGCAAAACTTCTTGTCATGGTTCAAAATTTCTCGATTAATCTTCCTATCATGCCATAATTTCATTCTTTCTTTATAAATCCTATCATTATCATATGATTCATTCCTTAATTCTTCTAATTCATTTAATTGCGACAATCTCTTCTCATCGACTTCTTTCATATTATAATTAAATTCTTGAATTGCCCGATATGCTTTATGTTCTAATTATTTGGTAAGTGACAAATTTTTCCATATATAAGCCTGTAAGGAGTCATTCCAATCGGAGTTTTATAAGCAGTCCTGTATGCCCATAATGGAGTGTCTAGTCTTATAGACCAGTCTGATCTATTAGGATTTACAGACTTTTCTAATATACGCTTAATCTCTCAATTAGAAACTTGATTAATCCACTAGTTTGTGGATGATAAGCGATTGATATCTTATGCATAATATTATACTTTTCTACTAGTTTGTGAATATATTTGTTTCTAAAATGAGCTCCTCCGTCAGTGATAATCACTCTCGGCATTCCAAATCTAGTAAAAATATTTTTCATTAAAAATTTTGAGACACTTTTAGCATCACACCTAGATAAAGCTTGTGCTTGATCCATTTGGAAACATAATCAACAGCTACTTAATATATATGAGTTTCCAAATGACGGAATAAAAGGTCCCATGAAATCTAATCCCCAAACATAAAAAATTTCAACTTCTAATATAAAATTCGAAGGCATTTCATTTTTCTTGATATATTTACTACTCTTTGGCATTTATCGCAGGTTTTTATATATACTGTATACATCTCTAAATAGAGTAGGCCGATAGAATCAGATTGTAGAATTTTATATGCGGTTTTATACGATCACGAAATGTCCTCCAAAATCAGAATCATGATATTTTTGAATAATTGGTTCAATTTCTTCATAAGGCACGCATCTTCAATAATTAGATCCTTACATTGCTTATATAAGTATGGTTCATCCCAAAAATATGATTTAGTATCGTGAATGAATTTTTTCTGTTGTTGCGAAGTTAACATAGGTGGTAAAATGTCACTTACAATATAATTTACTATATCGGCATACCGATGTATTTTCGACTCATTAATATTATAAAGTTGTTCATCGGGAAAAGCATGTCAAAATTTCATTATCAAGATTAGATAATTCATGATTTTCTAATCTTGATAAATGATCGATAATTTGATTATCGGTTCCACTTTTTGTTAACGATCTCGAAATCAAATTCTTGCATTAATAACATCCATCTAATTAATCTTGGTTTAGAATCTTTCTTTTGCATTAAATACTTAATAGCAGAGTGATCCGTAAGCACAATACATTTAGTTCCTATTAGATAATGCCGAAATTTTTTAAAAGCATATACAACTGCTAATAATTCTATTTCAGTGACTGTATAATTTATTTCAGCATCATTTAGAGTTTTACTAGCATAATATATAACTTTGAAAATCTTATCATATCTTTGCCCAAAGCTGCTCCTATAGCATAATCACTAGCATCACACATAAGCTCGAATGGTTTCTCCCGATTAGGTGAAACTATTATAGGTGTTGTAATTAATTTATCTTTTAATAATTCGAAAGCATTCGGGCATTCGGTTGTAAATTCAAATTTCTTGTCCTTTTCAGAAGTTGGCATAGAGGTTTAGTAATTTTTTAAAAATATTTTATATAACGTACGTAGAATCCAGCATATCCAAGAAAACTTCTTACCCCTTTTACCGTAGTTGGAGGTGGTAATTTAGTTATAACTTGAATTTTTGCGAGGTCTACTTCCTTGCCTTTTCCGAAATTTTATGCCTCTAATACAATGCGCTGCAACCATAAATTGACATTTCTCCCGATTAAGAACTAAATTAGTTTTCTCGCATACTTTAAATACTTTTTCAAGATGAATTAAGCATGTGTCAAATGATGTTCCAAATACAGAGAAATCATCCATAAATACTTCTATTCCATTATCAATTAATTTACTAAATATAGACATCATACATCTACGGAATGTGCGGGTGCATTATATAATCCAAAAGGCATCCTTCGAAAAGCGAAAGTTCCATAAGGACTAGTAAATGTAGTTTTCTCTTGATCCTCGGGAGCAATTTGTATTTGATGATAACCGGTATATCCATCTAAGAAACAAAAATACTTATGTCCAAATTAATCTATCTAACATACGAGTCTAGAAATGGTAAAGGGAAGTGATCTTTCTGGTGGCTGCATTTAATTTTCTATAATCAATACATATTCGCCATCCAGTAACTTTTCTTATAGGGATAAGATCATTATTTTCATTAGCCTTTACGGTCACTCCTCCTTTCTTAGGCACACAGTGAATTGGGCTTACCCAAGCACTCTCAGAAATAGGATATATAATATCATTATCTAACCATTTTAAAATTTCTTTCTTGACTACTTTCATTATCGGGTTTAATCTCCTTTGGGGATCTACTCTAGGCTTATGTTCATTATCTAAAATAATTACGTGCATACGGATTTAAGGACTAATTCCTTTAATATACTGCTAAAGTCCGACCAAAAATTTTCTTATATTTTTTAAGGTATCTAAAAGTTTTTGTTCTTGAGATTCATTTAATTCGGATGAAATAATAAGCTGGCGAGTTGAAGAATTACCTAAGTAAGCATATTTCAAATGATTAGGTAACATTTTTTAACTCGAAGTTCGGGAGGTTTAGTAATCGATAGAACTATATTTTTTTCGGTGTTTTCGTATTATCCAAAAATTCAAATTTCTCTTGAATATAATCTAGTTCTTCATTTATATCGGCTTCTTCAATTAATTCAGTATTTTCTTTTTCTAATTTTTCTTCATAATATTCCTTAAAATGTTCTTTTTGTAAATGATCAAGTACTTCCATTCGAAAACACTCATCCTCTTTTTCTAGCGTAGGATATTTCATTGATTTAGCAATATTAAAAGTTATTTTTTGGTCATTTACTCTCATAGTTAATTCTTCTTTCTGAACATCAATCATAGCTTTCCCAGTGGCTAAAATTGTCTTCCTAAGATGATAGGAATTTCTTTATCTTCTTCCATATCTAAAACAATAAAATCTACAGGGAAGATAAATTTATCCACTTTTACTTAAAACTTCTTCGATAACTCCCTTAGGATGTGTAACGAACGATCAGCTAGCTGAAGAGTTCTTGAAGTAGGTGAAATTTCTCCCAATCCTAATCTCTTAAAAATTGATAGAGGCATTAGATTGATGCTTGCTCCTAAGTCGCACAAAGCTTTTCCATAGAAATTTTCTCCGATAGCGCGGGGTATAGTGAAACTACCAAAATCTTTTAATTTTTCGGGAAGCTTTTACGAATAATAACACTACACTCCTCACTAAGTGCGACCGTTTCATTATCGGTAAATTTTCTTTTTTTATTTAGAATATCTTTCATGAATTTTACATAGTTTGGCATACGTCCTAAATCTTCTACGAAAGGAATATTTATTGTTAATTTCTTCGAATTTCGAGGAATTTAGTAGCCTGTTTATCTTTTTTATGTTGATTTAGTCGTTGAGGAAATGGTGGTGGAGGTTTTTCAACGAAATTTTCATTGGTATTAAAGGATTTTCTAAGTTCGGATCTTGTTGATTCTTTTCCTTTTCGATTTCCACTTCCTCTTTTTGACTTTCAAGTTCTTTCTGAATTCGAGGTTCTAATTCTTTTTCACTTCGTAATTGTATCGCTTTAATTTGTTCCTTTCCTTTGTCTTTGGGATTTATTTCCACATTACTAGGAAATGTTCCAGGTATTCTATTATTAAGCGCGGTAGCGATATGTCCAAGTTTAGTTTCTATATTTTTAATAGCTGTTCCTTGATTTTGTAATTGGTTTCCTTGTATTTGTAATTGATTTCCTTGATTTTGTAATTGATTTCCTTGATTTTGTAAATGTTGACCCATATTTAATGTTAATTCTTCTATTAGATAATTTCTTATCTTTAAATTGAGGGTTATTATTATTAAATCCAGGTGGATAACTAGGTTTATAATTAGAATTTCCTTGGTTAGAGGGATTTCCTAATGGTTGTGTTATGTTGTTTATCCATGGTTGATTAGTTGTATTATTATTCCAATTAAAATTAGGATGATTTTTCCATCCAGAATTATAATAATTCGCATAAAGATTATTGGGTTACGTTATTAATAGCATTCATAGTTTCATATGAAGGTTGAGATTCCATAAGTTGTCCAGATGAGTTTTCTTCTAATATAGTTGGAGAGTAATTCATTCCAAAATGATCTAATTTTTTAGATATAGCAGCGATTTGCGTAGCTAACATAGATATTGCATCATTTTCATGAATACGGCTATCTTTTCGGATTCATTCTATCGACGGGCCATTGAAAATTATTGGTAGCCATTTCTTCGATTAGTGCATAGGCTTCATCAAATAGTTTTGACATTAATGATCCTCCAGTGACGACATCGATGATTGATCTAAGAGATCCTACTAATCCATTATAGAAAGTTTGAATAATTAACCGATCACGGTAACGCATGATGTGGGCATTTCCTAAGAAGTTCTTTAAATCTCTCCCGAAGCTTCATATATTGACTCTCCATCAAATTGACTAAAAGAAGTTATATCATTTCTAAGCTTAGCGGTTTTAGATGGTGGAAAATATTTGGATAGAAATTTTTGTGATAACTCTCCCCAAGTTTTAATAGATCCAGAGTCTTAACGAATTTAACCACATTTTAGCCTTATCCCTTAAAGAAAAATGAAAAAGTCTAAGTCTAATAGCATCGTTAGATACTCCTTCATATTTAAAAGTAGCACATAGCTCTAAAAAACTAGCAAGATGTAAATTAGGATCTTCAGTAGGTGAACAGCTAAATTGATTATTTTGTACCATTTGGATAATTGCGGGTTTCGGTTGAATGAGTTAGCGAGCTACATCGGGGTTTTGAATAGTTAAATGAATTTCATCCGATGTAGGGTTGGCATAATCTCTTAATGGTCTCTGTTGGTTGATATTTTCATTTTCGGGAATATTCGCCATTTGTGTTAAATTTATAATTTCTCTTTTTTGTTTTCTAATTCTTTTAAGCTGTACGCTCTAATTACGAATCGTAAGGTATTAAATTTTCGTTTCCAAATTTACGCATACAATTTTACAAAATAAATTTTAAAATAGTCCGTTACTCTAGTAAATAATTTCTTTACTTCCCCGGCAACGACGCCAAAAACTTGACCCACTTTTTGTGTTTGCAAATTGTGTTAATAGCAACGGCACCAAAAACTTGATCCCGCTTTAATATATATATTTGATTTTATGATGGAATGTATAATGTGGATTCTACGCAAGTATACGTATCGTATCAAGTAATACAGGGCTCTAGTGGAGTCACGGTTATCGATCCCACAGGGAAGTTTTACTAAATTTGTAACAGCTTAAATTTAAAAGTATTTACTTACTAATATAGTATACAGAAATTTAGAATACTTAACTAAAATGAACTAAAGTAAACTAATGCTTTAAATAAAGTTGATTTAAAGATTTCAGAAAAAGGTTTCATTCTCCTTGTTTTTAGAAAATTAAGTGAATGATGAATTCAAATAGATTTTTTTATTGTATTGTGACAAATAGGAGCATTCCTATTCTTTACCCTTTGATCCAGGTGCAAAGAACATTGACTAATCCTATGTTTAATTACTGAATCTGCGGCTAGGCTGGAAGGATACTGGTGCCACTCGAGCTCCCACGTTCCCCTCGCTCGAGGGCTAACATCTACACTTCGACTCTCAATCAATAGGACTGAATTGAATATTTTAGTCTGTCACACTAAAATGTCCGATTCTACGTCCAATAAATAATATTTTCCTATTTATTTGCACCCTCCATCCAAGGCTTTTGACTTCCCTGAATATTGGATGTAATCTTTACTATAGTTGATAATTCAACATATTTTAACAAATCAATGGAACAGATTGAAAAGCAAATTAAGTTTTAAGTAAAAATTATCACAATTTATTTTTATTATTTTAGGCATTTCTATTTAATTTCATCAATTCACATAATTTCATAAACAAGGAGAAAGACTAAGAAAACTACTCAGAATGCATGAGAATTAAACAAAGCATGGATTTCATTTAAAGTTAACAACAATAAACAAAGATACTTATCTCAATTTTCCTCCTCAAACAGACTCCTTGAGGTTCCTTTGACTTTTCCTTTTAGTACGACACACTTCTAACTCACTAATTACACTTACTAAAACTGAAAATAGACATTCAATAGACACCAAATAGACACACAAAAGAATAAAATTTGTCCTCTATTTATAGAGGTAGACAAAGGTCCAAGGGGTACTTAAGAACCTCTTCAAAAAGCGTCCAGGTTCAATGTATCTGGCATTTTTACCAATCTCGCCGTCGGCGAGAAACGACCTCGCCGTCGGCGGGGCTTCTAGAAGGTCTCCAAACCGTGCGATCTCGCCGTCAGCGGGCTCGGGCTCGCTGTCGGCGAAGTAGTTATAAATCCTTCAAAAATTATCCTCATGATCTCGCCGTCGGCGGGCTCGATCTCGCCGTCGGCGGCTTAGTTTATTTTGCATGAATTTCTTCCTTTTTTGATCCAAATTCGCTCCATTTCATGCTTTTTGCTTCTATCACTTATAAATCTTCATTCATGCAATAAAATAAAGAAAATACCTTTCTTTAAAGTGTAATTTCATAAAAAATAGGTATGAATTTCTTAACATATTTTTCTGTGATCAGGCACCAACCTTTTAACTAGGCAAGGATGTGCTAATGGTGGCTTGTGGGCATCACCAGTAACCTATGTGGAACAAGAGCTTCTTGTCTTGGCGCAGACACAACTCCTTGTTGCATAGGGGCACTAGAGGAGCCTTACGTGGCATGGGTGCGCTCAAGGAGTGAAATGTTGGGGATTTGGCCAAAATGACAACCACGGTCCATCTTGAAGAGAACACTCAAAGAATCCAGTAATGGAGTTGCTTGGTCAAAGCAATTCCCAAGATAAGTAAATTTAGGTCAAAGTGTGTGTCCAACCATAAGAAAAATTGCTATTTTAACGAGAGATGAAATGAACTTCAAGTTGGTTAATTTTGATGTTCATAGCTGAATTTGATTATATTTTGAATTTCAAGTTATTTTTGAGTTAATTTTAAGGGCAAAATTATAGATATGATCCAAATTATTCTAATTATTTTTCACATTTTTGTAGGCTAAATGAGCCTCAAAATAGAGTCTAGTTAGGGTTTGAACGAGCTCATTTGAAAGGTTTATACAACTAAGAGGCATTCGTGAAGTCTGTTTTACAAAACGACGCTCTGTTGTGAAATTTTTTACATTGAATAAAGGTCAACATTCAAAATTTCACGTAAAATTTTTTTAAGGTTGTTGAAACTTATTCTTGTTGTATTTTTTATTAATTTCAACTATCATGGGATTATGCTTCATTATATGAAAGAAAATTGCCTGGGGATGTTTAACTCCTGTGCGGTTCTTACTTCCTTTAGGATTTTAAACTGCTTCTATAATATTTTTTGTTTGTATGTCTGATGCGGCGGACTTTAATATTGCAAGAACTTATGAACTCAAATTTATATATATTTTTAATGATTTTGTAAAGTCTAAACATTCAACGCAAGTATACGTATCGTATCAAGTAATACAGGGCGGTAATGGAGTCCTAGTTATCGATCCCACAGGGAAGGTACGAGTCTTACAATAGATAATGAAATACTGAATTCCAATACTCAATTTGCAATTAAAGTTTAATGTTTAATTCTACTACCAAGATGCAGAAAACAATAACAATTAAGTAAACTACAATTACTTATAATATCTTTAAAACAGAATTAACTAACAAACACACACTAAGCTATATATTTGAAAAGTTTTGATATATAAGAAAATTATATTTCCTTTTGCAACGAGACTGAGATGTGTGGATGATATGGAATGATTATCTATGTTATTATGCCAAATAGGAGCATAAATGTTTCTTTACCCTTAAAAGAGTACCCCCTCTTCCAAGCATGAAAAGAACATTGACATATCCTAAGTTTAGTCACTAAATCTAAGGCTAGGCTAGGAGAATACTGGCTCTCACTACGGAGCTCCCACTCACCCTTCACCTGAAGGCTAACCTTCGAGTTTAGTTACTAATCTTAGGACCAAATTGGGAATCTCAGCCTGTTACCTTGAAAGCTCCAATTTGAAGTCCATCAAAACACATTTCCCTATTTATTCGCACTCAATTCCCATGAACTATGCAATTCATCCATGGAAATTGAATGGATTCTTCATTATTGTTATAGGACACTAAATCCTTTCAGAGTTAATGTTCAATAACATGTTTTAACAATTCAATTGGTCAGATCGAAAAGTAAATTAAGTTCGAAATGAAAAACCATCAAAATTTCTAGGGCATATGATTGATTCTAACTTATCATATGAGACTTTAAATACCATAAACAACCCGTATTCTAACTTTTACAACCCAAGTTGGAAGAATCATCCTAATTTTAACTGGAATCATACTACTGGGGGTGGAAACTAACAATGGGAAAATAATCATGCAAATCCTAATGGAAGTTGGAATAATCAGGGGAACACAAACTATAGACCTTCATATCCACTGGACTCTAACAATGATCAACAATTTGATGATAAGACGATATCTATAGATGAAGAGGTATTACAAATGGTAAACTAATTATAAAGTTAAAAAGCTGTGATTATAAACATAAAGAATGAATTGGGACAAATTGCTAACTCTCTTAGCAATAGACCCCAAGGAATACTTCCTAGCAACATTGAGATTATTTCTAAAGAGAACACTAATGAACAAGTAGAAGTTGTCCGATAAAGAAGTGGAAGAGAGATAAAGGATGTGGTTAGAAAAGAGAAAAAAGTTGTGAGAGAAACAAAGAAAACTAAAATACCTGAAGAACATGTTTCTAAGGATATGGAAAATTTTATATATCCAACTAAAATCAATTTAGAGAGGCCACCACCTCCATTTCCTCAATAACTTAGACATCATGAGTTGGATAAACAATTTTCAAAATTCCTTAACGTACTTAAGAAGTTAATGATAAATATTCCTTTCGTTGAAGCTTTGGAATAGATGCCAAGTTATGCAAGGTTTATGAAGGGATATTAAACAATAAAAGGAAACTTCGGGATTACGAGACAGTTGCACTAAGTGAGGAGTGCAACGCTATACTTTAAAAAAGCTTCCTCATAAACTTAAAGATCCTTGTAGCTTTACAATTCCTTGTGCTATTGGAGAAAAAATATGTGGAAAAGATTTATGTGATTTAGGAGTGAGCATTAATGTGATGCCTCTATATATATTTAGAAGGTTAGGTTTAGCTGATATTTCTCCCACTACTGTAACCCTTCAGTTAGCTGATCGATCTATCATTTATCCAAAAGGGGTTATAGAAGATGTGCTTGTTAAAGTGGATAAATTTATCTTTCCTTTGGACTTTATTGTATTAGACATGGAGGATGATAAAGATAATCTAATTATTTTGGGGATACCTTTCCTTGTTACTGAGCAATCTATGATAGATGTGTAAAAAGGAGAGTTGACTATGAATATTAATGACCTACAAGTAACTTTTGATATATTAAAGACTATGAAATATCCAATTGAGAGAAAGATGATGATTATTTTTTTGTGGATGAAATTGATTATCTAAGTAAAGATCATTTCCAAGAAAGTTTTGAGAGTAGTTAACTGATGAGATTGAAATGAACTTTCATGATGAGTTGAAAATGTTATTTAATGAAGACTATATGTATTTTTAGGAGAGGTATGAAATGATGGATGTTACCAAAAATAGTAAAATTTTAATTTCATCTATTGAAAAATCTCATGAACATAAGATGAATGTATCATATACAATTTTAAAGCCTACCTATATAGGGAATTCATCTACACCACCAGTCTTTATATCTTCAGATTCAACTCAATCACAAGAAAAACCTGAATTGAATGATGAGATCAGTAAAAGATCTCCTAAGAAAGAGTTATTTAAAATCATTGAATAGCGTATTCTGTGGTATTCAAAAAAAAAGAATGAGATTCTAATGCTGGGGCAACCAAAGTAAACATTGGATACATCGGGTCATCGATGAAAAACCAAGCGCTTTTTGGGAGTCAACCCATGGTTATCTTTGTTATCTGTTTAGTGTGATTGTTGTTATGTTGAATTGGATAATAGAGAGATGTTGGACTTTGATCCTTGTTTGATTTGTAAGAGTATTTTGGGTTAATTTTGTGAGGTTATGCCTTGGTCTTCACTAAATTTGTATATGACTAATGGTAGTAGCAGTCTGACGAGTCTGTTACAACTTAGTTCTCAATTAGAGCTGAGCATTACCTTGAAGCATGTAGAGTTTGGACTTGGAACACTCCACGTCAACTCTATTACTTCCTTTATCTGACTTTGTCTTTACTGAGTAAGGCCATGAACTTACTTAGTGAACAACATCTAGATGAACTGCACTACTTTTATTTACCAGATTGTGTATACCTTAGACTTAGAGTAAACCTGAAATTGGAAACACATGAGTTTTTATAATAGGAGAATTTTGGTCCAAGGGTGAAAACCATATAAAATATTTTATAAACACCCACGTTATTAGTGTAGTTTCTTCCGTTAGAAATTGGAAGTAACGAGGGGAAATGTGAGTAGAAGGGAGATCAAATTAACCTCAGTTGTTGTCTGTTTATGAAATTTGTGAGTCTATGTATTGGAGTTTGTTTGTCTATGTTTGTGAGTCAAGTTGAATGATTCATTGGAGACAACAAAACTTATCTTAATATTTTAAACTTGTTAGCGTCCAGCAATTCCTTTATAAAGTTTAAAATGTGTTCCTGTTTAATTTTTCAATTTGTGTCTATTCTATAATTTAAAATTCCTTTATAGTGTTATGATAAGCACGTTTAGGCTAGATTTACTTCTACTACAATATTCTACCAATTACTATTTGTTGATATTTTTGTAGGATGTGTAGTAAATTATAAAACTGATTTTTCCCTGTCGCATATTTTTGTTCTTCATCGTTACACATGTTTGAGCTTAAGTTTGGGGGTAAAAGAAAAATATTTCAAATTTAAACCTTGTTTTCAAAACTACTACAAATAAATTTGTATTTTATTTTTAATGATTTTTGCTTTGTGGAGTCATCTTAAGAATGTTAGAATTTTAAGTATATAAATGGAGTAGAAAATCTTAGTTGATATTTTTAGTGAAAAGGGTGACCTAGAGTTAAAGATATTTAGTGGAGAACATAGGAAAATGAATAACTATCTTTAGTAGGAAGAAGTGTATTTTTTTTAAACTAAGGATTCTTAGAATTTTTATTTTCAAACATTTAATGCTCTTTTAGAAAGTATTTTAAAAAATACATCTTTTCAAGTGAAGGAAAAGTAATAAGTTTTAACTTTAGAGGAGGATAGTGGAATTCAAAATCTTTTAAGGACTTCTCCAGATATAGTAATCCTCACTTATATATAAAAAAGAAGAAAAAAGAAAAAGAAAAGAACAGAAAAAAATGGATCAAAAAGATCCCAAAAAAAAGTGCGAGGAGAAGCTTGAGGAGAGGTCCTAATCAAAAACTGGTTTCACTTGAGTCTTTCTAGAGTAAAGAACTAAAAATAATCCTAAGCTTGCTTTTTATACTTAAAATTCTTTTTAAGAGAGTTCTTAAATCTTGAAAGTAAAGTTCATAGGATCCGAAGTTTGAAAATTTTGTATATTTTTCTGAATTAGATGGGAAAACAAATTCCCAAGTTTGATAATAAATATCTTAGACCCTGGGCTACTCTGATTCACTAGAAGTTCTTCTAGGTTGAACTATCCATTTTTAGAATAAAATTTTAGCAATTCTAAAGGGTGACCCATTAACTCTAATATGCAAAAATTATTTTAGAAGTGTAGTATTACTTGAGGACAAGTAATGTTTAAGTCTAGGGAATTTTGATCAACCTAAAAATATACTAATTTTTATGTTATATTTTATTATAATATTACACTTTAAAGGTATGTTTTCTTGTGTTTTTGGTTTTAGGTACATCAAATTGAATAATTTGGAGTGATTGGAGCAAAAGGAATAAAAATGGACCAAAATGGAGCATACCGGAGCAAAATAAGACAAACCAGAGCATACTGGAGCAAAGCAGGTCAAACTGGACACATTTGTACCTATTTTTGGAGCCTAGGCGCCACCAGTTGGCGCATAGCCACCAGGCAGTGGCGCCTATGCGCCAAACCGTCGACGCATAGCCGCTAGTTATGGTTTTTGGCATAACTTCTAGTAGATACGTCGGATTTGGATGATTTTCGAAGCGTTGAGAAGTGTGTCTCATGGTTAATTCATTAGGAATTATAAAATATACTTCTATAAGAGTTTAAATTATTTATAATGAGTTATTATGGAAGAGATGTATCACTTAGAGTGAAAAGGCACTTAAGGTACCCTTTGGAAGATTATTGAATGTGGACTCTTTCTGAAGAGACACTTAAGCATCTCTTGAGAAATTATAATTAGGAATTGGAAATCTTGAAAAAAGAATTTAGAGAAAAGAGGAGAAGAAGACTTCGAGAAGAAGTGAAGGCTTTTGCGTGAGCCCAAGTGGGGCAACAAGGTGAGAGAGAAAGAGAGAGTGTGAGAATTTCTTCTTTTCTTTTCACTTTGTTCTTAGGGAGGATTGCAAGGAGATTTCTTTTGATATACAAGGAGAGTCTGATTTCCATCAAAAATAAGTATTTTCATTGTATTTTGGTTTGAATTTGGTACTTTGTTTGTATGGATTCAAAGTGTTGTTCAATGAAAAGTTGTTATTTCTCCATATGCAGTGAGTAGTTTTCTTTACACTTCTCTCTTACAATGAATTAGTATGCATGTGTAGGATATACAATTGAGTAGAGTTAGAATATATTGATGATTTTACTTTGATCTTTATTTACATGTAAACTTGATCAACTTGCATGTTAAAATCTGTTGTGAGAACATGTAAAACAGGTTATCATGAGTTTAGGTTAGCCTAAGGTTTGGTCAAGGCCAATTGAAGGTTCCAAATGGTCTAGGGGGATGTGGTGAAGAGTTTCCAATATAAATTTGGTGGCAATTTTGGGATTGGGGCCTACAATTTGATGACATTTGGTGATGTGTTTAATTTGGGTGAAAATTAGAGGTTTTGGTTTAAATTAGGTTTAGGTGAGACTTGAGCTCAAATTGGAGGAAATTGAATGTTGCATTTGTTTTAAATGAGTGTCATGAGAAGTTTAGATTTCATATTTTTAGGAAATTAATTAACATTAGGTTTAATTTGGGTGAAATGGGTCACTTGGTCAAAATTGGAGATTTTGGACTTTAAGTAAAACTAAGCTCAAATGTGGGTCAATTTAGGTTTAAATTTGGTTTATATTAAGGATAGAGATGTTGAATTAAAGTTTGGAATTTAAATTGGGCAATTTTGGGGGCAATTGGGTAGACATTGGGTTTAATTTAGGTACTTTTGGGTTAATGTGTCAAACTACGGCTTTTGGTTAAATTAGGCTAAATTAGTCAAATTAGTTCATGTCGTAGTTGAGAGAAATAAAATTAGGAATATTTACGATGTTTTAGAAATTTTTGGGATTTTTTGGATTTTTGGGCTATGAGGGTTATTTTGGTAATTTTACAAATTGTGAGGTTATTTTGGAAATTTTGGTAAATTTGGGTAATTTTAGTCTATTTGAGTGGTGGGGAATATTTTGAAACAAATTTTGGAGAAAAATGGGTAATTTGGGTAATTTTGGGTAATTTTCAGGTTTAGGGGTAGTTTTTCTAGGTTTAGGGGCAAGGGGTCAAAAATTGAAATTTTAGAGAAATTGAGGTTAATGAGGGGTGAGTAGTATGGGATTGTTTAGATTGAGCCATGGACCAAAGGGAAAACCTCATTTGGTTCTCTATGTGTTGGTACTAACCAAACCTTAGCTTGGGGCTAAGAGCTTAGAGAAACCACACACATGAGTTTCCAAAGAGTTAGGAGATCAAAGTAGGATGTGAGAAAGGTTTGAATTTCTAAGTGGGAGGGTTCCAAGAATAGTATTCTAAGAAAAGTCACCAGGGAAGTCCTATAGCTAGACCCTAGGCTATTATAAAGAGAGACTAGACCTCAAACAAAAGTAAGGCAACAACACTATGCAAGTGGAATCGGTTGTTTGACCCACTAGGTCGACCAAGGTGGTCAACCAGGGGCAACGTAGCCAACGGGCTCAATCAGGCTAAAGTGGTCGACTAGGCCAAAGTGGTTGGCTAACTGGGTCAAGTAACTGGTTTGATCAAAGTGATCGGCCAACCGGGCTGAGGCTATTGGTCATACCAAATTGGTCGATCCACTGGACCGGGGGCGGCGAGTCGAATCAAAGTGATTGGTTGTCTGGGTCCGGTCGAACCAAAGTGATTGGTCAACCGAGCTGGGATGGCCGATCGGAATAAATTGATCAGATAACCAAGCAAGAGTGGTCGATCGAACCTAAATGATTGGTCGATTAGGCTGGGGTGGCCAGTCGGACCAAAGTGCAAGGTTGAGCTTACAGAGGTGGCCGATCGATCCAAAGTACAATCCAACATGCAAAGTGTAGTGTGATATAAACCAAGATGCAAGTGATCAAGATCAATAACGAGCCATACTCTTGCAAACTTCCTTTCTTAGGTACCTAGGGGTTAACACATGGATATACATCATAGTCGCCTCCTGCTTTGGTGAGGCGTGTGGGGAGCTTCACCTTCAGATTTTCAAAAAGAAACTCTCCACATTATTATGGAATGGACTAGCTATAATGCTTTTCCCAATCTACAACTCCCTCATGAGTGAGCTAGCTACAAAGCTCTTCCCACTTCACAAAATCCAAATATCCCAACTCCTCCAAGGAGGGTTGGAAAAGCCAAAGTAATGGGAAATTGGGATTTTGGCCTGCTTAGGTTAGGTCTAAGGCTTATCATGTAATCAAGCACTCAACTTCGCAAGGGATTGGTCACGAATGCAAAATCCTAATTGAGGGCTTTCTCTAAGATGCAATTGGCCAATCCAAAAGCGTGTGGTCGTGCTGACTATTGTCAGCAAGCCAACTCACCTCGTATGGGCCACCAAACCCACAACACCTAGCAAAATGTATTCCTATGGCTAGCTAAAAAAGAAAGCGCAAGGGTTCGAGGAAATCTCACCACCATAGTGGTTGATCAAAGCATTTCTTCTTATAGGATGAAGCTCTCCTCACTAGAGAGAGTGACAAAAGTGCCAGATTTTGCCTCCTTCAAAGAGATGAGGAGGCTCTCCTCGTTGGAGAGTTGGGATGGTGGGAACGCTGGAATCCTCCTCCTCCAAAGTCAAGAAGAGCTCACCTCATCAGGTAATCATCAGTGAATTGTCGAAGGCAAAGTAGAAGACCGTGAAATGGAAGAATGAGATGAAGAATATTTCCTTGTCTTCTCCATGAGGATGATGAATAATCCTTTTAAGAAAGCCCCTTGAAAGCTCTCCCTAAGCTCTCATGCCCCCAAGCTCCTCCTTTTTTAATAGTGATTGATTAGTTCCGGTAAGCTCATTCTGATTGCATATAAGGCTTGTCCAAGGGTCCAATGCTGCTTTCCTAATTTAGCATGGACCCAAAATATCTCTCACACAATATTTAGGTGAAAAACCCAATCCATAAAGAAAGGACAAGCAGTCTTGGCTCCCTTACCGGTTGGAATTTGGGGACCGGAGGTCCATTTTTGTGAAATGGGTTCACACGATGTGGTCACACCGATTTCGGGCGTAGTTATGCCTCTGTTCACAATGTCGCAAATGAGTGCCTAACGTGGCCATGTTAAACAAGCCAAGGCAGCTAACAAAATCATCCAAACCCTTCTAAGAAAAAATTTGTTAGGGGCTAAGAGAAACTGAGATGAAGTTCCACTGTCTGTAGTTTGGACAGTTCAAACGAAAACTTCCGCGGTGACTGAACATAACCCATTTATGTTTTCATAGAGGATGGAGGTAGTGTTGTCAATTGAATATAATCATCACAGCTAGACATTAGTGGATGGCTCAGCATTCAATGAAGCAAACTTGGTCAAATGACAGAAAACCAATGATGAACACTCATGCTTGACCTTGGTAAAGATGAACAGGCTAACTTAAACCTCATGAAGAAATATGTGTTGAGATAGACGGCTCGGTTCTACAATAACCATGTTCAAGAGAAGAATTTTTCCATTGAAGACCACATGCTGAAAAAAGCTAACCCAAATACAAGAGGATAAGCCATGAGAAAGCTCAACTATACATGGACCACACTATTCATCGTTAATAAGTGGGTGCCTTGGACTTAGATTCGGGACGATTTTAAGATATATCCCTAAGAAAATTTTGTATCTCAATAATTGAAAACATGATATTGTTCTACCCTAGTATATTATTGTCAATGTTATAATAATAAATGAGTAAAATTCTTTCTACTTATGCATAAAATCCTACAGTCTGCTAACACTCGAAGAACTTAAGAAGTTCATGCAAGGGATCGTTGAGACCGACCGTAACTTGGGAAACTCAAATTGATTCATTGGCGGTAGTATCACCTGAGCAACAAAAATTGACAATAACCGGTTCAATCTGATTGGTAAGTTTTTTTTTAATAAATTGAAATGATGCTCGGCATTCCATTAGAAGGTTGTCAAGTTTCGACCCACACTGATCTTGCATCATAAAAATGGGTCAAGCACTAGCGGCAAGATTTCTTACCCATTAGTGACAAAGATTTGTGGTGGGTAGCATATGAATCACCCCAGCTGTGAGTCTAGACGGTACCCCTGTGAAGATTGTGATAAGATCTACTTAATGCATCTGCCATACGGTGTAACCCATCCAAGATGATGACTTAGCCATGCAAACGAGACATGGGTGATGTAAGAGTTTGGTAAGTCAATAACTTTTCATATGGGTTATGAACTCTCTATAATCACGCTCATCCATGCAGATTCAATAATCTTTTCTAATTGATTGTCTTTTGGTATTGTGAGATGAATCAACACTTCAACCAATTAAATTCAGTTTAGAACGGGTCTTCTCCATGATCAAGCAGATTTTCTTCTCCACAAAAATTGGTCAACATAGGTACATAAAATAAGGGTAATAGGTATGACAAGCAGATAAAAATAAATGTTTTGCATGTTTCTGTAAGTTCAGTTAGTTGACAAAAAAGGAGTTAAACATTAAAAATACATATAATTATGAATCTCAAAAAAAAGATCAAGGTGATTTTTTTATTTTCATATAGAGAAATACAATAAGACTGGAGATGCCTATACAGGATAAATCTCCCATCATAAATGAATGACTGATTCTCGAGTTGTTTCGATTACAACTGAGCCTATAATAGACTAGTCTTCACATCCTTCAGGCCTTGGTGCATTCTGAGAATCGTACTTGAGCCAGCCTCCACTGTCTCTTCTAAAATTGTGATGTGGTCCTTTAGCTTCACAACTTATTCCTCCATATCCATGACTTAGTCTTTCATCTCCTACACATCAGCATTTTCCTTGCACTGAAGCATTGTCAAACTCTAATATTTTGACCATAGAACGAAGTCCTCTCTATTTTTTCAACCGTTCTGCAAGTGGAAAAACTAGATAGCAAATCAGCCACACCTGCCGAGAGGGTTACTCAATGGATAAGAGACGGTCCTGTAGTTGAGCATTAATCATCGACAACCTTCATTGGATTATCTCTAGGGATCGAGTAAGTCAATAATAGAGCCTGCTTGTCCACCCTCTCATCCTCCAACGCTAAAGATACATTAACAAACTGTGGAGCTAATGAGCTTAACCTTAAAACTGAACCATTAGGAATATAACCAATCATTTGAAGGGTAACCATGATGGGATTTGAGAGCCTTTAGGCATACAATCTCATTAAGTTTAAATTGATCCGACTAGAAATAATAAGAAAGAAAAATCTAGTCAATTAAGAAAAAACAAGAGGCTCGCACCTCCTATTATTAAACTCTAGATCAATCAGCTCAAGTATAAATGCATATAAAAAATATAAAAACCTAATAAAATGGTTGTGAGGTACGAACGAGCAAATATTCTCATTTCTCATTCATGAAAAAAATTGAATTGTGGCCAAACTAACATACCTATTTTGTTTCTTATATGTGTTTAACAAAATTAAGTAAATTGTAGAAAAGATTGGAGTTGGGTTACACAGTTGACGATCCATCGTCATCTCCTTCGTTCTCATTCTCTTTGTCAGCCACCTCACTCTCAGAGTTAAACACCAATGAAACAATCTTTTTGAAATTGAACCATTCCAGTAGAACTATTGCAATCTTGTTCAAGAAGCTAACCATGTATACAACACCCACACCCCCCCTCCCCCCTGAAATTCTCCATCATAAGAGCCACCTGAGTCAGATGGGAGGAGAGCTAAACAAAAAACTCATCAACAGTCTTCTTCATTGCCATATAGTCTTTCATGTTTTGGTACTCCTCTTAGGTGGTCTAAAACATCTTTGTCTGACTGAGCAGCTCTGTATCAGCTTTTTTCAACCTCTCCTCAATCTCTACTCACTCCCAGCGAAAGATGGTCGATTGGAAATGGAAAGCTTCCCAGGCCCATAAGTGATATCGATCATTCATCCAGATCAAGTCGGCAAGCTTTGCTCAAGAAAGGAAACTTTCATACTGAGGGACTATATCACATCAACAATCATGAAGATATAGTGTGCACTACACATGAGAATCAAAATTTCAACCCCTATAAAATTCCATCAACTCATGCACAACGGTGCCTCCTTGGTTTGTATTAGGATGCACTTCAACGTGTATTCCTTGCATTTTTTTTTTCTTGGAGATGGCACAGAGGGCAACTTGTTCAAGCTTTTCATTGGAGCTTTTCCGTTATGGCAATACTCCTCCTAGTGATCAACTAGCTCAAACTGATCCAGCTCTGCAAAGTACTTCAACGACAACTCCACTAGGTGGGCCCCTTGAGGAGGTTCATCCACGCCTCCATAGATTAAAAAAAAATGCTTCGTCCCTCACTTACAACTCGATGAATGATGAAGTAGTCGACCGAGTTGTGGCAGATTCCACTTTTTGTCTGTCTACTTAGGGTTTCCCCTCATGACGGCTCGAGTATGCCCAGCTTGTGTCCTCTTAGCACCCTACTGCTATGCAGTCGGAAGACCAGCAACTAATAGATAATTTTTAACATGCACCAAAAATGTTGACCTCATTATGAGGATCATCTCATATGTCATAATTCTTTGAAAAATAGTTGTTGAATCAGAAACATAGTAAACAAGATCCATAACCTCCAAACTTTCTCCAGACCAAACCAATCTATACAATGTTCAATTCACTGCTCTTAAAACGTTAGAGCGAGCGACCAATTAAGTCTTCCTCTAGGCATCGGGCGCATCCCAATATTTTTTAGTCATATCCCTGAATGTGTACATCTGTAGTACTTGATTGATAAACATCGACTCAAGGTCTTAGCGGACTAATATTCTTTGTCCCTCAATTTTGTTGGCCTCCAGCAACACCCTAATTGACTTCTTCCTTTTTTTTTTCTTTCAATAGGGTTTTCAAGACTAGACCATCCAAATGTTACCATTCATGTATAAAGGAACCAAGATAGAAGTGAGGCTACTAGTCCTTCACTCTATTCTCCAGACCCAACAACTAAAATTTATAAGATGAAGAAAATAATATAAACACATCTGAGCTAACCCAAATGGAGAATAGATGACTAAAGAGTTTGCTGAACCATGAGATTCCCGACTACCTTTAGAACATGATGTATGTTACAATGGTGGTGACAGAACTAGGCCTGCTATGGGCGGGGATGATGTCGTAGTGGGTAGAGATCAAACACTACTCAGAACAGAATAACAATTAAAGACCAAACCAAAATTGATCTTTATAAAATAAAAAGCTGACACTGCGTGAATGAGTGGCTCAGTTGGCTTTCCCAGTGACCTGAGGTTTGATGGTAGTGTTATAGATGTAGGTCTCCTAATTCAAGTCAACTTCACCCAAGGTCATTCAAGATCAGTCGCTCAGAGGAATCAATCTGAAATCTTAACGAGAACATCAATGAGCCATCAAAGCAAAGTACAAAGGAAAAAAAAATCGGAAGAGTAAAAGGAAGGAAAAAAAAAGGTAAAGGAAGGATGATCACACAAACCCTATGCCCATTATATATTGAAAATGGTGGAAGCTTAACTTTCTCACTAGGGCAAATACATTATATGATGACAATGTGATCACATTACATATTAAATAAGACAAAAAAAAATAATTTTATTTTGAAATAGATGCTTAAAACTATAATAAACACTGAAAAATTCATCTGAAATAAAATATCTTATAAGAGGATCAGTCGTCGCTTCGACCGAGACATATCACAACCGAAGTAGCCTCCTATACAAGAACTATCCTCCAAACCTAAACTAACTCAATTGTTCTGCTGGAATATTTGGGATCTCTTCTAGACATGCAGGAGGTACCAATGAAGTTTCACCATGACCCCTTCCATCCTCGCCAATTTCTCCACATGAGTTGACAGCTCGTGCATCTCTTCACCCAGCTTAATGGCCCTGTTAAGCAAGCGAAGGAGCTCTCAATTATGTTCATTTGATAGGCAAGTGACTTGGGAGACATCCTAAATCAGTTTACTATTTACCTGTGTCCATCGAGGGGGTTGTCAGGGTGACCAACTCTATCTTCCTCCCTCAAGTGACTACCGCCTTTGCCTGACACCTGGTCTGCTGTCTGTTACACTCCGATGAGTTTACACCCACGCCATTCAAAACTGGATCATCATCCAGAACCCTCAAATTCGGGTCCTCTATGTAAAGAACAAAATTAAAAAAAAAAACTTCAAAAAAAAGATCAAATCCCACAAAGAAGACTGAAGCCCCTCTTACTCAGGAGTTGATTTAACATAGATATAATAATCAGCATAGAACTTTCACTAGGGCACACTGATGAAGGCGAAGAGAGGGCACTAGAATTCATTTGAGTGATCTTGTCATCCGAAGGATGTCAAGTTGCAGCAGAGATTGCACAGTCAAATCGAAGGTCTGGTTTGTCAACTGAAATCTTTTCTACGATGATAAGTGCATCATACAACCCCACATGATCCGACAGCCTAAGTGTTGCTTCTTCACATGACTTTCCTTTTCCTTTCACCTCCCGGTCAATTTCGTTCCTTTGAATTTCTGAAGGTGAAGCAAATTAGGTTTTTGTCAGGAACATCACCAAGGTTTTCATCTCATTCTCCATCATCACACTTGAAAGTTGGTCAACTCATATGGGGAAAGGAGCACAACAAAGTAGGGATGGAAGGGAGCCCCATTGCGCCCTATTTATACGAATCGAATGAGCTAAAATAAAGAGTCGAACGAGTTGATATCTTGTCAGTTTTAGCTGATCCACATGACTCAAAATCAACTGTAAAAAAATTCGATCCAAAATTTTGACTCATAGCTCAGCTTGTTAATTTTAATCCAATCTCAATCTTCATCAAACCCTAAACCCTAATCAAAATTCAAATTAATGTTCCAGCGATTAAATAATTTTTGAGCTAAATTCACAACCCTACTTCCAACACAAATAATCAAATAAAAATGTCTACATCGTACCCGCCATCTAGTTAATTTGAATACTATGAGACTAAACATACATTATTATAAGAGATCCTGCATTCTTGAAGATTAAAATTTTACATTTGCATATTTTGGCTAAATTTAATTCTAAGATGATTGACATGATCATTAAATTTATATTAAAATTGATGCAATATATAAAAACTAATTAAATTTTATATTATATTTATCTCAAAATAAATTCATCCAACTGCAAAACATACAATTAAAAAAAATTAAGACGGACTTACTAGCATACCAAAACAATTCCAACATAATTACATATCTAACTTCTAAATTTTAATATTAACATGCGAAATATTTAAATCTTTAAAATCATATAAAAAAATATTACTCTCATTAAATTTTTTTAAAGCAAAATAATCTTTTCATACAAATGTATTGGACATCATTATGGAACAAAAATGTAATAAATATAGATATCAAATATTTGGAGTTAGGCATATGAGAATTGTGGTTAGTATGTAAATCTTCCAAAAATAGTCAAACCTTGAATTCAGAGGATAAAATAAGAAATATAAACTTAAGAATATTTCAAAAAACTTTCATAGAGCGTGTTTTCCACACATTGGCTGCTCAACGGAACGCCTCTCATCTTCCTAGTACAGGAATGGTTGCTAAGGGTTAAAAAAGAAGAAGAAGATTTGTTTACATTTATATATAGCTAAAAAGAATTACACTCTTACAGATAAAAACTCAGAATTAAGAAGTGGAAGCAATATTTGCCTCCGCAGCTTTAGGGCGCCACATGGTTTTCTGCACGCAGAGCAGCCCCTCGCCTTCCTTAATATAAGTTAATCTGATCTCCCATTTCAAAGACCTCGCGATGAGCTCCAACTCATTGATGATTTCTTTGGTATCCCTCACTATTAGATTGCCTTCGGGTCTCAGAATTCGATCAACCTCCACAAACACAGGCAACATATCGCACCTGACAGCAGTAGAGGTTTAGTAAGAACAATGGGGCGTTTACATAAATACCAAATGATTCTTATGTACATTTACATCTCTATCACCTAAACATTCATATTTGCATGTATACCAATCAAATCACTAACATCACATCAATAATACCATTGACAATATTTTTTTAAAAGAGATCAATCTTTTCGTGCAAAAGTTTGTGACACCAAGACAATTTTCAGGCGTTAGATATGTAAATACATAAAAATTGTGTGGTATATATGTAAATTTTCCAAGAAAAATTACAGAAAAACAACTGCAACACGAATTCCAAATAAATTAGCATCACAGATGAAGTTTTACTAGTTTGAAAGCTCAATTGCTCGTCATTCATTTGGTAATAAAGAGCCGGTTAAAGGGACTCTTATGATTTTGAAAGGGAAAGCATAGGTTGATTTACATGCATATAACTCGATTCCTATGAATTTACATATCTAACATCTAAGCTTAACTTTTTACATACATAGAACCTTATGCATGAAAGGATGTATTTCACTTTCTAAACCTTAAATGGGAGTATTTTTTATGTGATTTGGAAGGCATGGGTCGCATAAATGTAAAACAAACAAAATTTAGGTGTTAGATATGTAAATACATAAGAATTGAGTGGTATGGTATGTATCTAGTTTTACTGTCTGAAAGCTTCTGAAACAGAAGATCATTTCATATTTACATAAACAACACTCAAACCCTTAATATGACATCAAAAATACCAATTTTACTTTTTAGAAGTTCAATACACATTTTATGAAACGAAAGTTTTATAAACGTAAATATAAAAATTTAGGTGTTAGATATGTAAATACATATAAATTGTGTGGTAGGCAGGTATATTTCGTAAAAAATAAAGGCGCAATATTCACCTCTTCTTGATCCTGGAAAATAGATGATCTGCATGAAGAAGGTCGTATGTTCTAGGATAGGTGCTGAATGATTCGCACCAATCATGATATATGCCAAAGAGCCCACGTTCAAAAATGACAGGAAGGGTGTCCGGTGAATCAATGGAAACAACGTTCATAACCCAAACTTTCATGTCCCGTAAGGCTGCAGCAAATCTGTCAATAACAACCGAAGCAACAGATCAATGAGTTAAAGGATGAAATCAAAAATTAATCACAATATGCTTTCAATGAGTTCCAGCTCGACAGCATATCTATAAAGTAATAGAGTGCCAGAATAGTCTCTTGACTATTCACATTGGGTTATTTTAATCCCAGAATTTATACAAATGTCAGAGTAGTCCCCAAATTTTTTAATCGTGCAGGGACTACTTCAGCCCGTATATGTACGTGCTCTAAATTGACACTTCTATAGACTCTGCAGACCTTTTTGTCACTTTTCTCTAAAGGGAAATATTATGAAGAAAATAATTGAAACAGTTAATATCCCTACTTTATTATAATCCAGCATGGCACATTGCACAGCTATACACAGCTGCAAAATTTTAAAAATAAAAGGTTTTACTAATAATGGTTTTACAGACATAGAATGGAAGACTTATTCTTATTTCTATTCACATAAAAAGGAATATTCTTCTTTAAAAGTGGGCCCTTTTATAGGATAAAATCCATGCAAAAACTCAAAATAAAGTGAGGTGGATCATTTACCCTCCATATACTGATCTCATGTCCATAACATTTCTCACATTAGACCAGTTGATACCCATTCCATTTACGTAAGATTTACTAACTACTTTTTTCCAATGCTTATAATCATCTTGGAAATCCTCAGGGCCAGGTTTGCCATAAACCCCAACCTGTGAACTGTTCAGCCAATATGGTGTTGTCTCCAACCTTTGCGGCCATTTATCGGGCCAATGTGAGCCACGAAGAGCGGGATCGACAGGCAACTTGTGCATACATGCTTGAAGTTGAATATTCCTTTATAAATTTAGAATAAAATGGGTAAATAAATGTGAAAGGACTGAAGAACCCATAGTAAGTGTTGATTATAAGCTTACCAAGCTGCATTTGGATCGTCAGATTCCTGGCAGAGTGGTGGGCTGTTCTGGCTTCTTGTGTCATAGCAGGTATTGTTTGATGGTTTTCTGAATATAGCAAAACCGACTTCGTTTAGGGCATCCCTTGTTTTAGTTACCATTTCCCAACACAGAGATTTTGTCAAAGCAAACGTTGCTGGAATCAAGTCCCACATAAATGTATTAGTTAGCGTCGTTATTAATGACGTGATACTTACATCAAATCTTAAAGATCCAAGGCATCAAAAAATAGATGTTAACAGAAGCAGCTTTCCCAAATAAAAAAAAATGCTTTCCTCGTATGGTTTGATGAGAAAAAAGTGTTCTAATGTGGGATTTCCATGAAAGAAAAATATGAAGAAAAGATATATTAAAAGATCAGTGCTACAAACTACATCCTGTCAGGCAAAAAAAAATATTTTTATGTGAAAGTGCCTGATAGGAGTGAATACAATGAATTAAAAACATCATAAGACAATGAGATCGAAATCATAGTCCATGTCCATGAAAAAACAGAAAGGAATCCAATCAACTCGAAATAAGTTGCACATGTTTGAAGGGGAATAAGAAAATGGTCTCTCACTCTCTCATCTTTTAATAAGGATGAGTTCTTTTTTTTATTTTCTTCCACATCTTCCACTCTCCATAGAAGAAAAGAGGAATGTCTAAGGTTAAAATTAGCCAAACTATAAAATTTAGCAATATTTTGTTCTTATAAAAAAGAATTGACTTGAAAGCATGCTTTGTTCATTCCCCCTTGGCCATCTATACACAAAATTACTTTAAAAAAAATAAATTTTCTTATTATTATAAATTTAAAATTAAAATAGTTGGCCAAAAATTCTTATCTTGACTAGTGGGAAGAGAGCAATCTGAAGAACTCCCTTTGGCATGTTAAGCACACGAATCCGTGACAATACTCTTTTCATGTTAAGTACATAAATGCATGGCACTCCTTTTTCATATCAAGCACGTGAATTCATAGCACATATTCCTTATGACGTGAATTTGTGGCTCCTTTTATACCTTATTTAACAATTATTCATTATTTATCACATGAATTTTTTACTCGTTTTGTATCCTATTTAGCAATTCTAATACTATCAAAACTTAACCTTCAACTGGATTGTAGAGATCTATCATTTAAAGTTTACTTGAGATGCCTCAAGAAGCAGAGTTGCTAAATATGTTAGCAAGTTGAATTCCTATTTGAATATATGAAGTGAAAATTAACTTACTTTCTAATTCCCTATTCAATGTATTAAAAGTACAAGAGTTAAAAATTATATAATTTTGATCTAGACAGCAAGACCCAAAAGTTTTTTTTTTTGAGAGAGAATTAAGGAAGTTGCTTAAATTATTAATTGCAAGTTGAAAGCTCTTGGTTAAGCAAGATAATCTTTTTTTTATTTAATTGGCCTTCTTTATCAATACAACCTTGGAGTTTTGTCTGTAGAGTTTTCATCATTTCTCTTTGATATGCCCTTTTCCTCACAATAATAACACTACATGTGCTTATAGGTAAAGCCTTTTATCCTTCTTTTGCTAGAGATTTGGCGATAAAAAGTCCCTTATCTTAGGTTTCTATGCTTGTCAGTGTTGATGTTTCAAATTTAATCATGTCAAACATTACCTTCTTTTTTCAATTCAAATAATTGAGAAAATATCATTTAGGGATAGGTTCTTTGTGGTCAAGATTTGAATAAAAATTTGGTCAATTTATTTTTGAGTCTTACAAGAATGCTAAACAATCTCTCTGAATCATAAATCAGTACTACACTTCATTGTGAGACCTTGACAGTAATCTAATTCTCACTAATGAAAATTTATTATATTGCAAATATTCAATGATAGTAAGGTTAACCTACTCAGTTGTTAAGAGCTTTGTCTTGATCTTATAGACGAGAGCAACAATTTAAACTTTCGAGTTTATTTGATAGCTTCTCAAATGACTTCATGTTGTAGGAATATGCACAATCAATTGAATTCAGGCATCAATAAGTTTCACAACTATGACATGAACATGAAATCTGCATCAACTTAATATCTAAACTTTAGGGAAGTTAGAGCCGTTAGAGGATCAGAAGATGATGGATTCCCACACCCACCCACCCCCCCTACACAAAGGTATTCATAGCTTGAGACCACTTGAAGCAATATTTTTTTTTCAATCAAATGATACAAGGTCTGCAATATATTAAGAAAATTCTCCTTTAATCTAATTTTCCCTATTTATGGTAGTCAACCTTTTAGAAAGAAAGTCAAAAAAGCCAAACATGATGTGGAGAAAAATGAAAACGATGTAAAAATAAATGTTAGAAGAGACGTAAAATTAGACGTTATTTGAATACAATATAGAAAAGAAGTAGCTAGTATTTATTCATTGCCTCCATGAGCATTTATACACAATATTAACTAGAAAATAGTTTTAAAAAAATAATTATAAATAATTTAAAAATTAACTGCGGTCTCTTAGCTAGTGGGAGAAGAAGCAAAATCCACGATACTCCTCTTTCCATATTAAGTACATGAATCCATGGCACTCTACTTTTCATGTTAAGCACAAGAATCCACGACACTCCTCTTTTCATATTAAACACCTGAATTTATGGTACATATTCTCTTATATTTATTACTTGAATCCGAGGCTCCTTTAATTACTTATTTATAATAATAATACGTTCAACAATTAGCGATAACTTGTAGTTACTTAAATCTTGTTCATTCAAGAAAGAAGTTTCATCAGATTCCACATATTCACTACTTTTGGCATGCATTTTCAACCAAGTAAAAACTAGAGAAGCTGTGATACACAAAGAATAAAAATACCATTCCATATCTCCTGCTCTTCTTTCAATTCTCGATAAACGGGAGTAGCAGACCATACAAAATAGCCATCCGGACGTAGCAATCGATTCAGTTCCAACAATAGCATACCACCTAAACCTTACAACTTCAAAAATTTTGCATGAAAAAGTATATATACTGTAAGATTAGAGGATTACTGCACATTACCTTCAATGTGCCATGGCACTCGGCAACGAGCACAATGAATAACGTCAAAGACCTTGCTAGGAAAGGGGAGTCTCTTGGTTCCCATGACAGCTGATATTGCCGGAATTCCTCTTTCAAGAGCAAATTGCACCTGAGCTTCATGCTCATCTTTTGGAGCAAAAGACATGGTGAGAGTATCTCGGTCAAAGAGATATCCTCCAAAGCTAGCAACCCCACAGCCAACATCTAACACAACACGGCTTTGTTTTCCCCACGCTATATCAGGTAATGACTACGTGAACATGAAAGAAAGCATCTCATATATCAGAGGTAAGGATCTCAATTAAACATAAACTAAAGAGGCAATATCAAACCATAATAGCAATCAGCATCAGCTCAACAAGAATATTCTAAACAATGATCAACCAAGTAGTTAAAAGAATACCAAAATATGACAAAGATTCATACCTCTTGGATGAAATCAATGTAGTGAAGTGCACCATTTTTAAATTGAGTTCCACCACCAGGAAAAATGAGATGTTCTCCACTCACTTTAACCCAATTTTGGTGTCCCTTCACAACTGCAAGCTTAGTGTGAGGGACATTGTAATACCATACCTGCAGTTAATTGATATCCAAAACAGAGTATACGAATAAGCTCACTCATCCAAAAAAGGTAATGCATATCACATCAGAAAATGGATCAGTCAGTAGCGCCATGTACCTTCTCCCTGCTGTTAGGCCACTCAATAGGCTTTCGATATCCTTTTGGACATGGAACAAGACAAGTTGGCCCCTCTTTAGGGCAATGCCTTTCACGATGTTCATAGTGCTTTGTGCTTCGAAGCCTCTTGATAGCTTCCTCATTATCAAGACAAGGTATATAATCTTCTCCTGCAGTAACATTACAAAGCTTCCAGTTATATTGTCCCTTGGATGATGAGGACGCTTGAAGCTCTTTCTGATTCTTTGATTCAGCAGACTGTGTAGACCAAGCCCCATTTTGTGTATTATTCTCATTAAGAAGATCAGACTGAGCTTCATCTGGAACTATATCATCAACAACCCGGTCCTTTGCTTGAGGTTCTGTCTTGTTCTCCACATTAACTTTTTCAACCTCCTTCTCATGATTTTGCCCTACCTCCTCCTTTATCAGCCCTTCCTCTTTCTCAGCCTGCACTGCAGCATCATCGTCAGATTTCTCCTCCCCTACATTCTTGTTATCTGACTGTCTTTGCTCACTACTGCTAACATCATTGTATTTTTCCTCATTTCCAGGTTGATCCTCATCACCAGCAGTTTCTTCAGAGTTCTTATTATTTGATCGATCTGTTTGAGATTCTCTAGCAGATTCATCAGAACTCTGCTCTGAATCATTGTTTTGCTCAGAACTCTCTTCTTGATCAGCATCTTTCTCCTTGTTTATTCCCTTTCCAGTATTCCTAGCTTCATTGAAACTCTGTTCTGTATTGATGTTTTGCCCATCCTTTCGCGACTCTGTAGCACCACCATCAGCAAGCACACCTTCAGCTGTCTTCGCTACTTCACCACCTTCACCGGTCCCGCTCACATCACTGTACGTCTGAGGTTTTGATTCACCAAGAGAACCATCCTTCTCTCCCTTAATTGAATCAGAAGAGTTGTCTTCTGAGTTTTCTGGGACAGCCTGATCATCTGAAGCCTCATTATTGGATTTACTTGCAGTTGCCTCTCCGCTGGATTTAGTATCCCCTTGTGTTTTATCTTCAGGAACATCCCCAGAATTCCCCTCAAAGTTCTTCGAAAGGGCATCTGAAACCGTTTCTGCCACTTTAGATTTGCCAGATGCTGGCATCTCTACTGGTACCACAGTGGATGATGTCATCATCCAAACTCCCACTAAGCACAGAGCAACAAAAACAACAAGGGTCGCATTTGAACAACATGAGGGAGACCTCCTACCGTCAACCCGCTGGATCCTTCCAATCGCCATCTTTTTAATATATAGCAAACCTAGAGCAAATATTTGGAAAATTGAATGAAAAAGATAAGATTGTGCCTCGCAAACTGTTTGAATGTTCACGTTAAAATGACAGAATTTTAAACAAAATAAAACGTTAACATATATATATATATATATCTAGCAAGCAAGGAGTAAATAAATTGCGGCTTTTGGAAAAAGACCACATGGACATCTAATAGAAGCACTCTATTATTATTACAAGAAAAAGAATGGTATACAGTGGTGGGGGGTGGTGGTCTTAGATTTTGCTAAACATTTTATAATTATTTTAAATAATTTATCATGTAGATTTTAATTATCTCATTAAATTAAAATATATAATTTATTTATATTAATAAAGTTTTAAGAGAATATATTTGTATAAATATTATGTAATAGCCATTTATATATATATATATATATATATATATATATATATATATATATATATATATATATATATATATATATATATATATATATATATATATATATATATTATAGGATGCTAGGGACAATATCATCTGAGCTCTTCCAAATACTTCTAATTATATAGACAGATATGGGCATCACTTTCTATAATATCTAGATTTTTCTAAAACAAATCATACATATTGTTGTCTTCCATGTTTTCTTATAAAGTTATATGGAAGTCTCAGATCTAATGCTTTTCCAATGAACCGATTTCAAGTTTAGAATTATATATATGCATGCAGCTAAAGTATCAAATTCTTTACATAAACAGCTTTGAAAACTATCATGATATGACGACTTTATTATAAGATTTTATGTTTTGAAAAACAATTTTCTCAATAAATCGTAAGAAATTAATTTCAACTCAGTTTTTATCGATGCTACAAAGTAGCTTGTATTTCAAAATTGTGTTTTTATAAATTCAAAATGGAAATTAAGAATCAAATAATCAAAATAATTTTATTGAATTGATTTAGTTATTCACTTTTTTATTGTGAAGATGTTGACGCGGTGGTGTTACAAAATGCTTGTTAAAATATTTTATACACCTCGCCTAAAATTAAAAAATCATAAAATTAGAAAAAATGATTTTTTCATCAAATGCATTCTTCTTATTGAGATGGATATCAATTATTCAAAAACGAGGGTATTTGTCAGCTCGTAACATATACAGGGAAGCTTACCCAATATTTTCAATAGACCCCTTGTCACTAAAAATTGCATTACATTAATCCAATTGACCAAGCAAGTTGGTTGAGAACCCAAATTTGAACATGATACTTCTTAGTTGATCCATGGATCCTAGTTAAGTTCCCACCTCAGTATGTATGCCCAAGCAGCATTACCGAAATTCATACTAATAAGCTGGCAACTTCTCCAAGGAATAGACAAAATCAAAAGTTTCTAATCCCCAAAGAATTAAGTCAACTTCATGAATTGTGCTACAACAATGAAAAATTCAATTTCTCCTAATTAATATTCCTATATTTGGATGAATGCTAACGCATCAACACACATTGAAGAGATCTAGGCATACTCTAATGAATACAAAAACATCTTAAAGTTTGAAAATGAATAAATTTGAAGCCATTAAACCGACAAAAGTCTCTTGGCATATATGCTCTACTTCAATCAAATTGGAATCCATGAATGTTTGATGGTCATTTCTTGCACCTCAGAGCTGTAGGTGGTCATATTGCACACCTTTGCATCGATAAGTTAAATGAACATATTGAATAAAATTGACTTGAGGACTATTATTTATACTTGGGGTTAAGGGTTTTTTGGAAGTTTAGAAATATCACTAGAACAATAAGCTAAGTCGGAGTTTAATGTCGTAGCACCTCCTAGTTTAATGTGATAAGCATCATTTCAAGAGGCAATTAATATAATATTACAATCAAGCGCCATAAAGTTAACAGGAGCATTTTCAAGTCTGGCCTCATTACCAATCACAATGCATCAATCAAATTACAAAATCATATTGGGGCTTAGGGTATAAAATCATGCTACTCGAGAAAACTTATGCGTTCCTTCCCTAAGAACCTACTAAGCTTCGGTTCTAGCTATGCACATTTCTCGTATCTATAAAATTATGCTGGCCTTCGTGCTTAAAATCAAAGAAAATACAGTATTATCGTGCTTTTTTTATTTCCGTACTAGGCATTCTAACTGGTATCACGAATAAGAGGAATCTATGAGTTCATTAAGAACTAGAAACATAATATTATGCTTGCACATTATAGAATTGTTCTTTTTTTCTTTTGATCTCATTTAATATATATATATATATATATATATATAGTACATAGAATGTTGCTTTAAACACAACTGAATAGTAGGGGTGAGCATTTGGTCGGTCTAAATAGTTCAGTTTTCAAATTGGGCAAACCGTCTTCTGCATAAATCCAAAATACCGAACCAAAAAAAATTTTAATAAAACCAAACTAGTCAATACAAATTTTAATTATGTTTGAATAGTATAGTTTTACATAAACCGAAAATATTGTTTAAAGATATAACAATATGATGATAATTAGAGAAAATGAAAATTACTAAGCGATGATTATATAATGCTAAGACTAAATCATAAATATTTCAAAAAAATATTTACCTAGAAAATTCAGTTTTCGGTTCATTCAGTTAAATAAGAAGTAAAACCAAACAGTAAACCGAAAACCAAATTTAACATTTCTAAAACCGTTACCGGATTTAAAAAAAAAAAATGGAACTGAATCAACCAAATTGACTCGGTTCGGTTCGGATTTTCGATTTAAACTAAATAATGCAAACTCCTACTGAATAGTCTTCTAAATTCCGAGCTAACAACAAGAGAGCATCCTGTTTTTTTTCAAAACGTGGTTAGACGAATGCAGAACATTAACTCCAGGCAAGAGAAAGCTAATTAATCAAGAACAAATCCTATATTAACTCAATTACTATCAACCAAAGAAAACTCAACAGCTTAAGCAAATTCTATGTTATCGCTGAAAAATGAAAATATAAACTCATAGAAAACATCACATTCCCAAAATCTACATCAACATTATCGTATTAGACATACAAATAAAGATTAAAATCCTCAGCGCCGCCACCCCACACTCCCCCTCCCCCCTAACCTAAAGAAGAACCAAAAACAAAATTCTTCAAAGCAAAATTGAACAAGAATATACTAAGCACAATACTCATGAAAGCCATCAATACCAGATCTGTGCATTCAATACCAGATCTGTCACGAAAACATAAGACATTACTATAAGCACGCCGTACAGATCGAACGCGTAAACGCTCAGAACTTCACTAAATCCGTTCCTCTCGACAAAACCAAAACAGCCCTGCAATTCCCAAACACAGAGCATTTTTATAAGATTTTCATCGAGATCTACTCGGGAACTCACCAGATCCGGTCCTCTGGACTCTGGACAAAACCAGAACGAAACAAGATCCCACCAATGCGCCTCTCAGACTCCAAAAAATTCAAGCAAACGATAACCAGGTAACAATTTCTTGGCAAAATCAATAAAACAAGCACCACAATTAGATGAAGCAAATATAGCCAGAAGGCGAATGAATCAGCAGGAAATCTGAAGTTGAAATAGAGCAGCACAGAGAGAAGGAGAAGCCGGTTCGTACCTCAGCGGATCTGGAGGAACAGCCAAGAAGCGTAAGAAAAGGAGTGGTGAGGAATTCCCTCGACCCGCGGTTAGCCAATGGTCAGCGATAGGTTTAAAAGAGGTTAATGGCACGATATAAAAAATCAAACAAATGAAAATCCTAATTTTAATCTTATATTTCTTGCTGGCGATTACTAAAGTGGTTTTTGTGGACCCCGCAGGAATTACGATGCGGGCCCATAAACCTCCCGAATCTAGAGGTTTTACATACTTGCCACGTAAAATTCATAATATGATTGATAATTTGAAGGTGCATGGTTGTTAAAAAATAAGAATTTCTTTTTATTATAAGATTTCAAATTGGACAATCTTATTGAAGAATTACATACATAATATTTAATTTTATTTATTTATAAAGATAAAGTTGCCTTCATATTCCCCATAATAACATAAATTGAAGAAATATAATAACATTCAAATGTACAATCATTCAGAACATCTAAAATTCTCCTCTAATTATTGGTGTTGCATTGAAAGCATGAAAATCATTTAGGGGATTTCATGCAGGCAGGTCTCATGTGCGCACACAAGCACAAATTTTAAAGTTATCATATAATTTTTTATATATAAATATCATATATATATATATATATATATATATATATATATATATATATATATATATATATATATATATATATATATATATATATATGTATGTATGTATATCGTCAGTCGTGACCTGTCGGTGGAGCAGTAGTCTTTGAAGGTCGTAAGTCCTCTCGGGTCACGGGTTTGAATCCCTCTCCGACTAGTTTGTCGATAGTGAGGCGCACTCTAATAATTAGGCGACTTAAGGGTGATTGGGGTCTCGTATAATAACCTTCGACTATTATTTATATATATATATATATATATATATATATATATATATATATATATATATATATATATGTGTGTGTGTGTGTGTGTGTGTGTGTGTGTGTGTGTGTGTGTGTACACACACACACACACACACATATATATATATATATATATATATATATATATATATATATATATATATATATATATATGTATGTATGTGTGTGTGTGTGTGTGTAGATATATGTATGTATAGATATACATATGTATATATTTATATGTTTGCATTTATATATCTATATGTATGTATGTATCAATGCATGTATGTATATATAAATATAGACACACACAATGTGTGTGTGTGTGTGTGTGTATTTACGTTCTTAGCCTGGTGGGGCGGGCCTTCTGTAAGACCCCGAAGGTCAGAGATTCGAATTCCACCCGTGGCGGGGGGGATTCGGTCTGTTTATGCACATAATGCGGACTCTCACCATGGGGCCTAGCACATGGGAAACCTATATTTGGGCCTCTCCCAAATATCGTTTGCCTTTTATATATATATATATAGACACACACACACACACACACACACACACACACACACACACACACACACACACATATATAGACATATGTATGTATGTATATATATATACATACATACATACATATAGATATATACATATGTATATATACATATACATACATACATACATACATACATACATACATACATACATGCACATACATACATACATACATATACATACATACATACATACATACATATATATAGATATATATACATATATATATATATATATATATATATATATATATATGTATGTATATATATATATATATGTATGTATGTATGTATGTATGTATGTATGTATGTATGTATGTATGTATATGTATGTATGTACGTATGTACGTATGTATCTATACATATGTATTTATATACATATATACATATGTATATATCTATATATGTGTGTGTGTGTGTGTGTGTGTGTGTGTGTGTGTGTGTGTGTGTGTGGGGCGTTGGGAGTGGGCGGCTTCTCTAGGGTTTCATCTGATGTTGATTCCCGAGACTGAACTATCTGTTCCACTCCAGTTTCCGTCGTATCCTGCGACGACGATTCGCGTCTTCAATTTCGTTATACCTGTCGACGAAGGTTTGCTCGCCCTACCAGACAACAATCCTTCGTGTGCTCGCAGGTCAGCCTGACAACGTTTTTTACCTCGACGACAATGTCTCTGTTCGCCTCTCCTTTTGTTCTCTCGCACGTCTTCGCCGGTCTCGTTGAGCACGGCGACGAAGGTTTCTCGTCCAATCCTTAGCTCGCAGCTTTCGTTTCAAGGTTTGGTAGGCTGTCACCTTGATCGTCTCCTTCGCACTTCATCGATTTTGTCAAGCTTGACAACGAAGTTTCTCGTCATATTCTTCGACATCAGCTCGCACGACTCCTTAGCTCACAGGTTGACGCCTGCTCGCATGTTGTTTCTTCGCCTCTTCTCGAACATGAAGGGCTCTGCAAAGTCTCTGGTACTTCCTCATGCAGTCACCTAACACTGGCCTAGGAGATGGCCTTAAGGCTTCGTTCCTACGTTGCCGCCCTCAACGGCGATAACCCCGCTCCCGCCCCTCTTTCGAATATATTCCCGTAGCGATATCATGATGCTTTCGCACTTGGTGTTCAAGCCAGGTTTCTCAAAAAAACATCCCGTAAAAATGATAAACCTGCAATCTTTCTCACAGAGGCCGAGATCTCCGCCCTAGTTGCGCCCTGCTGACTATTCTTAGTAGGTAAATTTCTTTATGGAAACCCAAAAGTTGAGCTAATTCGAAAGGATTTTGAGCAAATGAAACTGAAGGGGGATTGGAAGATTGGTAAAGTGGACGGTCGGCATATTCTCATTCAATTAATAGATGATGAAGACTACTCCCAATTGTTTGCGAGAAGACTCATTAGAATAAACAAACGTGTGATGAAGGTTTTAAAACGGACGGTAGTTTATGACCCTCGTACTGAACCTCCTACCATTCCTATTTGGCTACGCTCCCCAGGTTTGAAGGTCCACCTTTATGATCAAGAGCTCTTTTTCGCCTTAGCTATGGTCTACGATAAACCCCTCAAAACTGTCACGCCTACAGTGAATCTGACTCAGCCTTATGAAGCTAGAATTTTGATAGAACGTGATATTACTTTACCTTTATTGGGAGATATATGGGTTGGCACACAATATCAAGGATTTTGGAAGTAAGCAAAACTCGAACATATACCTCTTTACTACACTCATTGTCGTATGTTTGGACATTCTCTTTCTCAGTGTTATCATTTGCATCTGAATCAAAAATATCCGAGCAAAACTACATGAGCTATGGACCACATAGGTCGTAGTTGGTCGTGCAGGCTATAGCGGGTAGCTACAAGGAAAGATCCTTAAGATTCAGAATAAAGTCTTCATCTATGGGGTGTATTGTTATAATGTCATCGGGATGTGTCATCACATCGTATTTAAGGTGCACTATTACACCATCTTCAGAAGGCCATTACAACATATGTGGGTTGCGTTGTTATACTGTCATTTGGGCATATCATTGCACCGTATTTGATGCACGTTGTTACATAATCTTTGGGGTGCATGTTACACCATCAGCGAGGTGTGTTGTTGTATCGTATTCAAGGTGTATTGTTACACCATCTATGGGATGCGGTGTTGCACTATATGTAGGGTGCGTTGTTGCACCTTCTTTGGGAGGCATAATTTCAGTGTATTTGGCGTGTGTTATTACACCACTTTCTGGAGGTGTCGTTGCACCATATGTGAGGTATGTTGTACACCACATGTTGTTGCACCGTATAACCTATTTGCTCTGTCAGGTGCTTCATTATTCTATAACATACTTTGGGAATTTGTAACGAACGTTGTGACTCCATAGGGACTTCACTAAAAGGAGCAAGTGGCGTCTGATGATGGTCGACGATGGCCGATAGGAGTGGTCAATGGTGGTCGGTAGCACAAGGGAAGGAGGAATCTGTCGAATCCTTGGTATAAAAACATTGTTGAGCTTAGTTTCTTCTCCAAACTCTGTTTCTTTCTGGCTTCATATCTAGGTTTTCTTTCAAGAGGGAGATTGGGCTATTTGTAGAGTCAAGATTGCAAATAAGGAATGAATTCAGCCCACTATGATCAAATGGCCTAAAGAGATTCCCTCGATCTGATTGTGTTCGATGAATATTTGAGTGCCTTACTGATGTCAAAATTAACATGTCAAATTTAAAATTTGTTTAACCTTTTAATTATGTATTGAAAGCTTTCAAAAGCAGTTTAATGGCTTGATATGTGCTTTATTTGACTCAAATTAAACCAATTTTGGTATTATTGGATCGGTCTTATCAAGCTTGTCAGTTTGACTATAAGTTTGCTGATATTGAGATTCTAGATGACTTTTAATCGAAGTTTAAAATATTTAAGCTAAAAAAATTATTGGATATTAGTGATATGCCTCAAGATTCATGTTGAATGATGAGAATTGGTTAATTTTATATCAATATAATGTTAAATTTTTGAATGTGATATAAACAAATTTGAAATTTTAGGTGTTTGTTGTGTAAAACAGAAGAATTATGGGGCATGTTTATAAATCCACCTTTCTAACTAATTTGGAATAGTGAAATTGAGTTTGAAGAAAAAAAAAGACCTTGAAGCTCCCTTTCATGCTTCTTTGATTCATCTGCATTAATTTTATAATAAAGTAAAACTGCAAATCGTAATGAAATCCTGACAAAATTTGGGAAGGGCTAAGGAGATGCCATATTAAGTTCAAGATGTAGGAAGTTTTATAGAATTCTTATATATATATATATATATATATATATATATATATATATATATATATATATATATATATGTATGTATGTATATATATATATATATATATGAAATGTTGTGGTGAGTGTTGATCAAGCCGTAAATAAGAAAATGAGTCATGTTGAGAGGAGATAACCAAAGAGAAATCACGAGCAATATGGACAACACTAAGGAGTTTGATACTCAGCAGATCACTGAATTCAAGGAACAGATGACAGAGATGATTAAAGAAATGCTTGCTTAAGTGACAACGCTACCCTCTTCACCTTCAACCCTACCTTACACAGAGAAGGTGGACTTAGTGTCAACAATAGAAGAACCCTTTCACCGGTGTTTTCATTCCTTTCTCCTTTTATTTTTGAAGGTATCAACAGCTTTTCTATTATCGTATACTTTCTTTTTCCAAATAAGTCTTTCTTCTGGATCATGTGAATGATTAGGAGAAGATATAAACCGAAAAAATTGGACATACGACAAAGTAAGCCAAACAAAATAAAGAATGTGGAGAACTACTGTGCGGTAAACCTCACAAGGATAGAACATGCATATATGTCAAAATAGGATCAGACTAAAATAGCTTGTGCCAAATATCCACGAATAAATATCTATAAAAGCTACCCACAACTAGAGATTTAGGTGTGGTTGCCAGTTTTGGATTCCAGAGTGCTCTCACGGGGACACATCCCACTTAGTTATTTACATCTTGAGAGTTGTCAAATTTTACTCTTGATTCAATAATTGTTACTTACATTTAAAGTTACAACTAGCACAATGATCCGGGGTCGGGAGGCAGCAGGGTTTATATGATTGCGGAGTTTATATTATATATTTTTATAAATGATTATCAGAGTAAAATTAACAATTGTGTCCTCCCCCCTTTTTATCAATGCAAGTATACGTATCGTTCAAGTAATAAAGGGATCTAATGGAGTCCTAGATATCGATCTCACAGGGAAGTTTAGAGATTAAGAACTAATTTCGACGAGATGCGAATTACTATATAGTGTACGGAAATAAAGAACGCTTATACTAAACTCGATTACTTAATTTTTAAATAGAAGATTGCAATTTAAAAAAAGTATCTTTCTCCTTGTTAAGAGATTTAAGTGAATAAATAATTAAATTAGTTTAAAATTTTATTGTGCCAAATAGGAGCATTCCTATTCTTTACCCTTTGGTCCAGGCATAAAGAACATTGACTAATCTTATGCTTGGTCTGCGAATACGTAGCCTAGTACCGTGAGGATACTGCGCTGCCACTTCGGAGCTCCCACGTTCCCTCGCTCGAGGCTAACATCTACACTTCGGCTCCCGAACGATAGGACCAAATTAAGGATTTTAGTCTGTCACTCTAAAATCTCCAATTCTACGTCCGATAATTATATTTCCCTATTTATTTGCATCCTCCTTCCAAGGCTTTTGACTTCCCTGAATCTTTGATGTAATCTTTACTATAGTTGGTAATTCAACATATTTTAACAATTCAATCGGCCAAATTGAAAGTAAATTAAGATTTAAGTAAAAAGATTATCACAATTTTATTTAATATTTTTAGGCACAACTAATTCAATTCTTCATTTCACAAAATCTCAACAACAAGGAGAAAGACGAGAAAACTACTCGAATGCATAGGAAAAATAACACTGAAAACTTGGATTTCATTTAAAGTTATAAAACAAAAAATAAAAATTTATCTCGAATCTTCTTCCCAAGCAGACTCCTTGAAGTTCCTCTAACTCTTATATACTCTAAAACACACTAATAGACTCACCACAGACTACTCACTTCCACAAGGCACACAAAATAACACACTTTTCAGCCTAAATTTGTCTATATTTAAAGAAGAAGGAATATATCCAAAGGTTGCTTAAGCACTGATCACAGAAAAATACATTAAGAAATTCATATCTATTTTTGATGAAATTGCACTTTAAAAAAATGTATTTTCTTAATTTTACTGCAGGAATGAAGATTTATAAGTAATTAAAGCAAAAAGCATGAAATGGAACGAATTTGGATCAAAAAGGAAGAAATTCATGCAAATTGAACTAAGTCGCCGACGACGAGATCAAGGCCGCCGACGGCGAGATCATGAGGAGAATTTCTGAAGGAATTATAACTACCTCGCCGACAGCGAGCCCGAACCCACCGACAGCGAGATAGCGTGGTTTTAAGACCTTCTAGAAGCCCCGCTGACAACGAGGTCGTTTCCCGCCGACGGTGAGACAGTTCAAAATGCAAATACTTTCGAACCCGGACACTTTTTGAAGAGGTGTTTAAGCACCCCTCGACCTTTGCCTACCTCTATAAATAGAGGCCGAATTCTAGTGTCTCAGGTGTGTCTATTTTAGAGAGTCCGAGTCTCTTTTCGGTGTTTTAAGTGTGTCCGTTGTTAGTCGTTAGTGAGTTTCTTTAGTTTATTTGAGTGCTATTTAGAAGTTTGTTGTACTTAGAAGGAAAAGTCAAAGGAACTTCGAGGAGTCACGCTGGGAGGAAATTAAGATAAGTATCTTTGTTTATTGTTGTTAACTTTAAATGAAATCCATGCTTTATTTTATTTCCATGCATTCTGAGTAGTTTTCTTAGTCTTTCTCCTTGTTTATGAAAATTATGCGGATTGATGAAATTAAATAGAAGTACCTAATATATTAAAATAAATTGTGATAATTTTTACTTAAAACTTAATTTACTTTCAATCCGGCCAATTGAGTTGTTAAAATATGTCGAATTATCAACTATAGTAAAAATTACATCCAATATTCAGGGAAATCAAAAGCCTTGGAAGGAGGGTGCAAATAGATAGGGAAATATTATATATCGGACGTAGAATCGGACATTTTAGTGTGACGGACTAAAATATTCAATTTGGTCCTATTGTTCGAGAGTTGAAGTGTAGATGTTAGCTCTCGAGTGAGGGGAACGTGGAGCTCAAGTGGCAGCCAAGTATCCTCCCAAATCTAGCCACGATTCGCAATCAAACATAGGATTAGTCAATGTTCTTTGCACCTGGACTAAAGGGTAAAGAATAGGAATGCTCCTATTTGTCACAATACAATTCAAGAATTCTATTTAGATTCATCATTCACTTAATTTTCTAAAAACAAGGAGAATGATACTTTTTCTGAATTATTTAAATCAACTTATTTCAAGCATTAGTTTACTTTAGTTTGTTGTAGTTACTTTAAATTTCCATTTACTATATTAGTAAGTAATTCCTTTAAATTTAACTGATAACAAATCTGTTAAAAACTTCCTTGTGGGATCGATAACCAGGACTCCACTAGAGCCCTGTATTACTTGATACGATACGTATACTTGCGTAGAATCCACATTATACATTTCATCATTAAATCATATATATATATTTAAAGCGGGATCAAGTTGTTGGTGCCGTTGCTATAAACATAAATTGCAAACATATTAAAAGTGGGTCAAGTTTTTAGCGCCGTTGCCGGGGAAGTAAAGAAATTATTTACTTGAGTAACGGACTATTTTGTTTTATAAAATTGTATGCGAAAATTTGGAAACGAAAATTTAATACCTTACAATTCAGAATTAGAGCGTACAATTAAAAGAATTAGAAAACAAAAAAGAGAAATTATAAATTTAACACAAATGGCAAATATTCCTGAAAATGAAAATATCAATCAACCAAGACCATTATGAGATTATGCCAACCCTACATTAGATGAAATTCATTTAACTATTCAAAACCCTGATGTAGCTGCTAATTCATTTGAACTTAAACCTGCAATTATCCAAATGGTACAAAATAATCAATTTAGTGGTTCACCTACCGAAGATCCTAATTTACATCTTGCTAGTTTTTTAGAACTATGTGCTACTTTCAAATATGAAGGAGTATCTAACGATGCTATTAGACTCTAGACTTTTTCCTTTTTCTTTAAGGGATAAGGCTAAAATGTGGTTAAATTTGTTAAGCACCTGGATCTATTAAAACTTGGGGAGAATTATCACAAAAATTTCTATCCAAATATTTTCCACCATCTAAAACTCGCTAAGCTTAGAAATGATATAACTTCTTTTAGTCAGTTTGATGGAGAGTCAATATATGAAGCTTGGGAGAGATTTAAAGAACTTCTTAGGAAATGCCCACATCATGCGTTACCATATTGGTTAATTATTCAAACTTTCTATAATGGATTAGTAGGATCTTTAAGATCAATCATCGATGCTGCTGCTGGAGGATCATTAATGTCAAAACCATTTGATGAAGCCTATGCACTAATCGAAGAAATGGCAACCAATAATTTTCAATGGCCTACTGATAGAATGAATCCGAAAAAAATAGCTAGTATTCATGAAAATGATGCAATATCTATGTTAGCTTCGCAAATCGCTGTTGTATCTAAAAAATTAGATCATTTTGAAATGAATTACTCTCCAACTATATCGAAGAAAATTCATCCTGGACAACTTATAGAATCCCAATCTCAATATGAAACTATTAATGCAATTAACAACAGACCCAATAATCCTTATGCAAATTATTATAATCCTGGATGAAAAAATCATCCTAATTTTAATTGGAATAATAACATAACTAATCAACCATGGATGAATAATATGACACAACCATTAGGAAATCCATCTAATCAAGGAAATCCTAATTATAAACCTAATTATCCACCTGGATTTAATAACCCACAATTTAAAGATAAGAAATTATCTATAGAAGAATTAATATTAAATATGGGTCAACATTTACAAAATCAAGGAAATCAATTACAAATACAAGGAAACCAATTACAAAATCAAGGAACAGCCTATAAAAAATATTGAAACTCAACTTGGACATATCGCTTACCGCACTTAATAATAGAATACCCGGAACATTTCCTAGTAATGTGGAAATAAATCCCAAAGATAAGGGAAATGAACAAATTAAAGCGATACAATTACGAAGTGGAAAAGAATTAGAACCTCGAATTCAGAAAGAACTTGAAAGTCAAAAAGAGGAAGTGGAAATTGAAAAGGAAAAGAATCAACAAGATCCAAACTTAGAAAATCCTTTAATACCTATGAAAATTTCTGTCGAAAAACTTCCACCACCATTTCCTCAACGACTAATTCAACATAAAAAAGACAAACAATTTGCTAAATTCCTTGAAATTTTGAAGAAATTAATGATAAATATTCCTTTCGTAAAAGCTTTAGAACAGATGCCAAACTATGTAAAATTCATGAAAGATATTCTAAATAAAAAAAGAAAATTTACCGATAATGAAATGGTCGCACTTAGTGAAGAGTGTAGTGCTATTATTCGAAAAAACTTCCGAAAAATTAAAAGATCCCGGTAGTTTCACTATACCCCGCGCTATTGGAGAAAAATTCTATGGAAAAGCTTTGTGTGACTTAGGAGCAAGCATTAATCTAATGCCTCTATCAATTTTTAAAAGATTAGGATCGGGAGAAATTTCACCTACTTCGATAACTCTTCGCTAGCTGATCGTTCGTTACATATCCTAAGGAGTTATCGAAGATGGATTAGTAAAAGTGGACAAATTTATCTTCCCCGTAGATTTTATTGTCTTAGATATGGAAGAAGATAAAGAAATTCCTATCATTTTAGGAAGACCATTTTTAGCCACTCTGACAAGCTATGATTGATGTTCAGAAAGGAGAATTAACTATGAGAGTAAATGACCAAAAAGTAACTTTTAATATTGCTAAATCAACGAAATATCCTGCGTTAGAAAAAGATGATGAGTGTTTTCGAATGGAAGTACTCGATCATTTACAAAAAGAACATTAGAAAGAGAAAATATTGAATTTATTGAAAAATCTGAGATAAATGAAGAACTAGATTATATTCAAGAGAAATTTGAATTTTTGGATAACACAGAAAACACTGAAAAAAATATAGTTCCATCGATTATTAAACCTCCTGAACTCGACTTAAAAATGTTACCTAATCATTTAAAGTATGCTTACTTACAGTAATTCTTCAACTCTGCCAGCTTATTATTTCATCTGAATTAAATGAATCTCAAGAACAAAAACTTTTAGATACATTAAAAAAATATAAGAAAATTTTTTGTTGGACTTTAGCAGATATTAAAGGAATTAGTCCTTCAATTTGTATGCACATAATTATTTTAGATAATGAACATAAACCTAAAGCAGATCCACAAAGGAGATTAAATCCAATAATGAAAGAAGTAGCTAAAAAGGAAATTTTAAAATAGTTAGATAATAGTATTATATATCCTATTTCTGACAGTGCTTGGGTAAGCCCAATTCACTGTGTACCTAAGAAAGGAGGGGTGACCGTCAAAGCTAATGAAAATAATGATCTTATCCCTATAAGACAAGTCACCTGGATGGCGAATTTGTATCGATTATAGAAAATTAAACACGCCCACTAGGAAAGATCACTTCCCTTTACCATTTCTAGACCGGATGTTAGATAGATTAATCGGACATAAATATTTTTGTTTCTTAGATGGATATACCGGTTATCATCAAATACAAATCGCTCTCGAGGATCAAGATAAAACTACATTTACTAGTCCTTATGGAACTTTCGCTTTTCGAAGAATGCCTTTTGGATTATGTAATGCAACCGCAACATTCCAAAGATGTATGATGTCTATATTTAGTAAATTAATCGATAATGGAATAGAAGTATTTATGGATGATTTCTATGTATTTGGAACAACATTCGACACATGCTTAAATCATCTTGAAAAAGTATTTGAAGTATGCGAGAAAACTAATTTAGTTCTTAATTGGGAGAAATGTCAATTTATGGTTACAGGCAGCATTGTATTAGGGCATAAAATTTAGGAAAAAGGCATGGAAGTAGCACTCGCAAAAATTCAAGTTATAGCTAAATTACCACCTCCAACTACGGTGAAAGGGGTAAGAAGTTTTCTTGGACATGCTCGGATTCTACGTACGTTATAGTAAAGATTTTTCAAAAATTACTAAACCTCTATGCCAACTTCTTGAAAAGGACAAGAAATTTGAATTTACAACCGAATGCTCGAATGCTTTCGAATTATTAAAAGATAAATTAATTACAAGCATCTATAATAGTTTCACCTAATTGGGAGAAACCATTTGAGCTTATGTGTGATGCTAGTGATTATGCTATAGGAGCAGTTCTTAGGCAAATATATGATAAGATTTTCAAAGTTATATACTATGCTAGTAAAACTCTAAATGATACTGAAGTAAATTATACAGTTACTAAAAGAAAATTATTAGCAGTTGTATATGCTTTTAATAAATTTCGGCATTATCTAATAGGAACTAAATGTATTGTACATATTGATCACTCTGCTATAAAATATTTAATGCAAAAGAAAGATTCTAAACCAAGATTAATCGGATGGATATTATTAATGCAAGAATTTGATTTTGAGATCATTAACAAAAATGGAACTGATAATCAAATTGCAGATCATTTATCAAGATTAGAAAATCATTAATTATCTGATACTGATAATGAAATTTTAGATAATTTTCCTAATGAACAACTTTATAATATTAATGATTGGAAAATACCTTGGTATGCTGATATAGTAAATTATATTGTAAGTGGCATTTTACCACCTATGTTAACTTTGCAACAACAGAAAAAAGTCATTCACGATACTAAAACATACTTTTGGGATGAACCATACTTATATAAGCAATGTAAGGATCTAATCATTAGAAGATGCATGCCTTATGAAGAAACTGAACCAATTATTCAAAAATGTCATGACTCGATTTTGGAGGACATTTTGGGATCGGATAAAACTGCGTATAAAATTCTATAATCTAGATTCTATCGGCCTACTCTATTTAGAGATGTATATAGATATATAAAAACCCGCGATAAATGCCAAAGAGTAGGAAACATATCGAGAAAAAATGAAATGCCTCCGAATTTTATATTAGAAGTTGAAATTTTTGATGTTTGGGGATTAGATTTCATGGGACCTTTTATTCCTTCATTTGGAAACTCATATATATTAGTAGTTGTCGATTATGTTTCCAAATGGATTGAAGCACAAGCTTTACCTAGATGTGATGCTAAAAGTGTTTCAAAATTTTTAATGAAAAATATTTTTACTAGATTTGGAATGCCAAAAGTGATTATCACTGACGGAGGAACTCAATTTAGAAACAAATATATTCACAAACTAGTAGAAAAATATAATATTATGCATAAGATATCAACTGCTTATCATCCACAAACTAAGTGGGTTAGCCGAAGTTTCTAATCGAGAGATTAAGCGTATATTAGAAAAATCAGCAAACCCCAATAGATCAGACTGGTCTATAAGACTAGACACTGCATTATGGGCATACAGGACTGCTTATAAAACTCCGATTGGAATGACTCCTTATAGGCTTATATACGGAAAAACTTGCCACTTACCAGTTGAATTAGAACATAAAGCATATTGGGCGATTAAAGAATTTAATTATAATATGAAAGAAGCTGGTGAGAAGAGATTGTTGCAATTAAATGAATTAGAAGAATTAAGAAACGAATCATATGATAATGATAGGATTTATAAAGAAAGGATGAAATTATGGCATGATCGGAAGATTAATCAGAGAAATTTTGAACCAGGACAAGAAGTTTTGCTTTATAATACTAGATTGAAATTATTTCCTGGGAAATTGAAATCTCGATGGTTAGGACCTTTCACCATAATTCAAATATTTTCATATGGAATTATAGAAATTGAAGATCCAAAAACGAGACATAGATTTAAGGTAAACTGTACATAGATTAAAACCATATTTCGAAGGTAGAAGACCAAATTTTAAAGAGGTTTTAATGCTTAGTCAACCTGATCACTAACTAAATTAGGTCGGGCTGACGACGTTAAACCAAGCGCTTTATGGGAGGCAACCTATAGTAGTCTTTTATTTTAGTTATCTACAAATTAGTGAGTCTATATTATTAAAACAAATCTTACTACTCAAAAATTTTTATTAGAATCATCACAAAGTTGAACCATGATGAGATCAAAAAATATTCGGACCAGAGCGAAATTGGGCGATTTCTATGAATATCGCCGACAGCGAGCCCAAGCCCGCTGACAGCGAGATCGTGTGCCATGACTTGAGTCAGTTTTATAACTAGCTCGCCGACGGCGAGAAACTTCCCGCCGACGGCGAGGCAGTTGAAAATTTGGTTTCTTAAAGATTTTTCGTGCGGTTTTGGACTGATCTAAGCCATTTCTTCGTAGGAAAATATCCCAAAACCAAATTTACACTATTTTCTTCCTTATGAACGACTATAGACCAATCCTTTCGATCCGAAATGGCCACCGAACTCTTAGAAACCTCAAAAACTGAAGTTTTCAACCGAAGAAAATTCGTCAGTTCGGAAGCGCAGCGTATCTTCAACAAAGGCTTGATGAAGAAAAGACTTATTAAAGAAAGAGGATTTGTCAACAGAGGAGTAGAGAATTCCACAACAAAAATCGAAGAAATGATCGCACGACGGACTGGGAGGTATTTTGTTATACGACATCCGCCGTAGTTATACCGAGTAGTTAAAGAGTTTTACTCTAATTTACATGAGATCAACAATGGAAATGTCTACGTCGGAGGAAGATGGGTAACATTTACTCCTTCAAGGGTAAATGAATTGTTTTCTATGAGAATACCTCGTATGTCATTATTCCAACTTTGTGCCTTCGAGATACAATATGAACGAGATCTATAGATACCCGACCGACGAACCCGATGATTGGGAGTTACGCGAAGACGGGTATGTCGAGTTTTTCTGCATCACTTCTTAACCCTGTCTCGAAGCATTAGCATTTCTTTATATCATCAAAATTATTACCTACTATGAGGGTAAATAAAGTTTCAAAGGAATACTCTATTTTAAACTACTGTATTCAAATTGGATTACCTATCGATGTTGGATCAATAATAGTAAAGTCTGTATTCATGGACTTGGACACCCATCGACTATATTTGCTTTATGCAGTCAGTACCAAGTTTCTTATGAGGCTTAGGAAAAAGTACTTTTACCATGGAAACAACTGGATCCTACTGATATGTTTCCAACTTTGGATAACAATGATGAGATTACCATTATTTCTGACAGAGCATCACAGAACAATCCTTTAGCAAGGCCCTTTTTTTGATAAAACTAATGTCATTCTAAAGAAGATTAAAGGATTGGAGAAAGAATTGCAAAATGTGATGAATTCCATCGACAATATCTCTGATATGTTTGATCACATTGATTGGAGAATCAAGGAGCATTTTGATCATATTGGACATCTGGAGGCTAGTTTTATTCATCTACTAAGATAGAAAGGATGGATTAATGAAGAATCTACTGCAAAATTCCCTTTCAGGCCTTTCTACAATTTATTTGTGCACCTGCGTCGCATAGGGAATATCAGAGAAGATGTTAGTTCAGACACTGAAGAGTGGGAAAGATTTCGATTTTATGTCATATTTGCATATATATGTGTTGATTTGGATTTAGGTTTTATTATGAGTCGAACTTTGATTTGATCATCTCAGATTTGATGAGATTTTATGTAATTGTTATGTCTCGACATTTAGAGTGTTGTGGTGTGGATTGCGATGCCGAGTATTATAGATTTGAACATTTAAGTTAAGTGTGTGTTAAGTTGTTAGTGTGAAATTTGTAAGTCTCATGGATTTCATATATAAAGTTATATTGTTTGTGTTGTGTGAACTTTTTGTGAGTATAAGTATCTAATCTTCATACTATTATTAAATTAAGTGATCGGAAGATTGATTAAGGGCAAATCGAGGTTGAAAATGATTGACGAATTTCAAAAATTTAAAAATTTTGGGATCTCGCCGACTGCAAAAATTATCTCGCCGACAGCGAGACCGAGCTCGCCGACGGCGGATTTTCCCAAAACTTTTGCCTTATAAAATTAATTAGCTCGCCGACGGCGAGAAAAATCTCTCTGACTGCAAGATCGCGAAAAGACCTATATTTGACCAGTCAACCGACACTATTCATCATCCCTTTCCTCAAAATTTTGAAAAAACTAACCTAGGGCTTGAGAGATCTTGGATTTGAGGCGATTTCAACACTTTTTGACACCGGATTTCATCTTCCCTTGGTAAGAGCTTCACTCCTATGCAAAAATTTTTTATTTTCACCATGGATTTCTTCTACATTGGAGAATTTTGAAAAATTTCGAAATGTGGAGAAAATACTTGGAAGAATTTCATGAAAATAGATTTGAATGAATTTTAGATGTTGTAGGAAGCCTTCTTAGTAATATTTTTAAGTTTAGTTAAGATTTTTACAAATTTCACAGATCGAGAAATGGCTCCACGACAAAAGCGACGGATAGATTATGACGAAACCCGATTCATTAATGCAAGAGCACAAACTCGATATTTTCAAAACATACAAGCAAGAAAATGCATTCAAGATCGAGTTTTCAAGAATCCAGGAGGAGAAGTTAAGCGAATCATTAAGGAGCGAGGATGGGAAAATTTCTATTTCATGTCCAACAGAGCAGCTGTAGATGTAGTAAAGGAATTTTATGCAAATTTAACACAGGCTGAAGATGCACCGGTTAAGGTTAGAGGATTTTTTGTAGAATTCAACGCTGCTAGAATAAACGCTTATTATGAAGTACGAGACACCTACACCAGCGAGTATAAAACTTTTGGAACTATGGAAGGACCACCGGAAGAGGTGATCGACTTTCTCACTGATGGGAAAGGAGTCTGGAAGATAAAGCAGCGGGAACGGGTAAACTTCCCTCTTTCTATGCTAAATGCAACATCTAAAGCCTGACATTATTTTATTTGTTCTACTTTGTTACCTACCTACCACCATAGTGAGGTAACAAGAGATGAAAGCGATTCCGAATTTCGTATTCGGTAACCGAAGAGTATTAATGTGGGAAATGTTATATACAAAAATATATTAGCCACCGCTAGAAATGAAAGTGGAGGAGGACTAGGACATCCCGGTCTTATCTACGCACTCGCCAATTATCCGGGGTAGAGGCAAGAGATGATGAGGAATGGATCGAACCTATGAAACCCCTTACTCAGGCTAATATAAAGAAATATGAATCCCACGAAGGATGGAGATTTGGGATAAGGGATTATGTACCTTCTTCAAGTAGAGATATACCCTCTACTAGTTATGAACCCCCTCAGTACACCACTCCTACCCTTCAAGATCTGATGAATGAATTAACCCTGAGTAGAAAGAGTTTTGAGTTATTTGGAGAAAATATGGAAAGAAGATTTGAGCATATGGACCAAAGGATCGGAGGCTTGGAAAGAAGACACGATTATGATAGCGAATATCTCTAGCGACATTCGTAGTACGAAATTGCATACTATGAGGCCGAACGTCGATATAGGAGTGGTGATTTAGATGTTGTCTTTCTCGAGTGCCCCGACTTATTCACAAGATCTGCACTGCTCGACCTTCTCGACTTGGAGATCGTGGAGATGACATAGCTTGGGATTTTGATGCAGAAGATTAGAGCCTTTGTTTAGTTTATTCAGTTTGTTTAGATTTGTTGTTATTTTGGGAAACTTTATTATTTTGATGTAATTATTCTGTACTTTCTAGAGACTATGGATGTTGATATATTTGCTTATGCTATGATATTAGACTTCTTATGTGTGTTAAATTAGTTTGCAATTTTTTATATATATAGGATGTTAGTTTAAGTTTTTATAAGTTATGAATGTTAACATTGTTTAGATTGTTTTAATATGTTTTAAAATAGATTAGTTAATTGTATGTGTAGTAATAGATTAAATTTTCAATTGTTATGTTTGATACTTATTTTAAAATTTCATCACTGCACTTTCTTTTAAATATTATATGTGGAAGAATACTAACAGTACAGGTTCTGTAAGTAATGAAAAAGCCTGCAAAAATTTCAAAGAAAAGAAATACCTAAAACTCAAAGGTATGATGAATTTTACTATATACTTTCCCTTTTTCACTATTTAGTATAGATAGAAAAATTTAAGTTTGGGGGAAGGTAAAAATACAAATTTAATTATTAAAATTGTTCTCAATTTCTATTTTCAAAAATTATTATTAAATGATTTTCTATAATAGTTTTTCAATTTAATAAACATGAATTACTTTATTTAATTATTATATAAAGTTAAAGAAAATGTTTCTAGTAATTCAATTAATTAATGGAATAAGATATTTGGTTAAAAGGAATAAGAATATAATAAACTATTTAAAGTAAGGAAAACTATATTCTAAAAATTGAAAATTCTTAAGTATTTAAGTGAAAAAGAAAGGATAGAAACTCAATGAAGTAAAGGCTATGAAATATATATAAGCAAGAAATATTCTAAGTTTCAAATTTAGGAAGAGAAATTGAAGTTCAAAATTATTAACGAAGCTATCCAGGATACAAGTAATCCTCACTGAAAAAGAAAAATAAGAAGGATTGAAAATCAATCCAAAAGAAAAGAAAAGAAAAGAAAAACATAAAGTGAGGAGAAGCTTGAGGAGATGCGCTTATCAAAAATCGGCTTCAATGAAATCAACCTAAAGAGTAAAACTTAAGTATATTTTTAAACTTATATTTATGGATTAGTATTTTACTAAATAGTGTTTTCTTGAACTTCCTATCATCTAAATATCTTAAGTAATTTACTCTTTTTAAATATAGTTATTCCTAAAATAAATAGAAAACTAGAAATCTTAGACCTCATAACTAAATAATCTTATATCTATAAAGTTAATTTAATTACTCAGAAAAATTTATATTTTACTTTATTATAATGTTATTTAAATTTAATTCATAGTATATCTGAATTGAAAAATTCTATTACATAAATCATTATTTTTATTTAGTATTAAAATTACTTGAGGACAAGTAATAATTAAGTTTGGGGGATTTTGATCACAGAAAAATACATTAAGAAATTCATATCTATTTTTGATGAAATTGCACTTTAAAGAAAGATATTTTCTTTATTTTACTGCAGGAATGAAGATTTATAAGTGATTAAAGCAAAAAGCATGAAATGGAGCGAATTTGGATCAAAAAGGAAGAAATTCATGCAAATTGAACTAAGACGCCGACGGCGAGATCAAGGCCGCCGACGGCGAGATCATGAGGAGAATTTCTGAAGGAATTATAACTACCTCACCGACAGTGAGCCCGAACCCGCAGACAGCGAGCCCGAACCCGCCGACAGCGAGATAGCGCGGTTTGAAGACCTTCTAGAAGCCCCGCTGACAGGCTAGTCGTTTCTCGCCGACGGCAAGACGGTTCAAAATGCAAATACTTTGAACCCGGACACTTTTGAAGAGGTGTTTAAGCACCCATGGACCTTTGCCTACCTCTATAAATAGAGGCCGAATTCTAGTGTCTCAGGTGTGTCCATTTTAGAGAGTCCGAGTCTCTTTTTGGTGTTTTAAGTGTGTCTGTTGTTAGTCATTAGTGAGTTTCTTTAGTTTATTTGAGTGCTATTTAGAAGTTTGTTGTACTAGAAGGAAAAGTCAAAGGAACTTGAAGGAGTCTGCTTGGGGAGGAAATTAAGATAAGTATCTTTGTTTATTGTTGTTAAATTTAAATGAAATACATGCTTTGTTTTATTTACATGCATTCTGAGTAGTTTTCTTGGCTTTTCTCCTTGTGTATGAAAATTATGCGGATTGATGAAATTAAATGAAGTACCTAATATATTAAAATAAATTATGATAATTTTTACTTAAAACTTAATTTACTTTCAATCCGGCCAATCGAGTTGTTAAAATATGTTGAATTATCAACTATAGTAAAAATTACATCCAATATTCAAAGAAGTCAAAAACCTTGGAAGGAGTGTGCAAATAGATAGGGAAATATTATATATCGGATGTAGAATTGGACATTTTAGTGTGACAGACTAAAATATTCAATTTGGTCTTATTGTTTAAGAGCTGAAGTGTAGATGTTAGCCCTCAGGTGAGGGGAACGTGGGAGCTCGAAGTGGCACGAGTATCCTCCCACTTAGCCGCATGATTCGAGTAATCAAATATAGGATTAGTCAATGTTCTTCTGACCTGGACGCAAAGGGTAAAGAATAGGAATGCTCTTATTTGTCACAATACAATTCAAGAATTCTATTTAGATTCATCATTCACTTAATTTTCTAAAAACAAGGAGAAGGATACTTTTTCTGAATTATTTAAATAAACTTATTTCAAGCATTAGTTTACTTTAGTTTGCTGTAGTTACTTTAAATTTCTGTTTACTATATTAGTAAGTAATTCCTTTAAATTTAGCTGATAACAAATCTTTTAAAAACTTCCCGTGGGATCGATAACCGTGACTCCACTAGAGCTACGTATTACTTGATACGATACGTATACTTGCGTAGAATCCACATTATACATTTCATCATTAAATCATATATATATATATATATATTTAAAGCGGGATCAAGTTGTTGGTGCCTTTGCTATAAACATAAATTGCAAACATATTAAAAGTGGGTCAAGCACCTCTTCAAAAAGCGTCCAGATTCAATGTATTTGGCTTGAACCGACCTTCTCGCCGTCGGCGGGCTCGATCTCGCCGTCGGCGGGCTTCTAGAACATCAGGTAACCGTAGGCGCTCGGCTGTCGGCGGGTTCGATCTCACCGTCGGCGGGCTCCTTTATAATATATTCAAAAATTTCGGGAAAATCACGCCGTCGGTGACCTATTCCTCGTCGTCGGCGACCTATTCCTCACCGTCGGTGACCTATTCCTCGCCGTCGGCAGGCTAGTTCAATTTCCATCTCTTTTAAGTCATTTTCGTTCCAGATTTGCTTCTTTTCTATCTTTTTGCTTCCAATGTCTATAAATCTTCATACCTGCAATAAAACATAGAAAATACATTTCTTTAAAGTGCAATTTCATAATAAATTGGTATGAATTTCTTAATACATTTTCCTATGGTCAAAATCCCCCACACTTAACTATTACTTGTCCTCAAGTAATTTTGATACTATATAAAAGTAATGATTATTTGTAATAACATTTTAATTCAGAAATACTATGAATTTGATTTAAATAAATATTATAGTAAAGTTTATTAGAAAGATTTTTAGATAAATAAATTAACTCTATAGATGTAAGGCTATTTAGTCATCAATTTTAAGATTTCTAGTCTTCTATTTATTTCAAGAGCGACTATATTTTGCAATATTAAATTACTTAAGATATTGAGATGATAGGAATTTCATAAAAGCATTACTTAGTAAAATATTAATCCATATATATAAGTTCAGAAATGTAACTGAGTTTATCCTTTAGGTTGATTCAAATGAAGCTAATTTTTGATAAGGCATCTCCTCAAGCTTCTCCTCACTTACTTTTTCTTTTCTTTTCTTTTGGATTGATTTTCAATCCTTTTTTCTTTTCTTTTTCTTTCTTTTTCAAGTGAGGATTACCGTATCCGGATAACTCGTTAATAATTTTGAACTTCACCTTCCTCTTCCTAAATTTGAAACTTGAAACATTTACTTACCTTATATGTATTTCAAAGTTTTTACTTCATTGAGTTTCAATCTTTTCTTTCTCAACTAAATACTTAAGAATTTCATATTTTAAAATATAGTTTTCCTTACTTTAAATAGTTAACTATATTATTATCCTCTTATACCAAATATCTTAATCTACAAACTTAGTTTAATCACTAGAAATATTTCTTTTAACTTTTCTATAATAATTAAATAAATTAATTCTAGTTTACTGAATTAAAATTCAATACAGAAAATCATTTTATAATAATTTTTGAAAATATAAATTGAGAACACTTTAATAATTAAATTATTATTATTATTTTTTTTTCTCCCCCAAACTTAAATTTTTCTATCTAATTATATAGGGTGAAAAGAAAATAAACTGTGAATCAAAATCATACTTTCGTGCTTTAGGTATTTTTCCTTTTTGAAGTTCTGCAGGTTCTTTTCATCACTTAATTAACCTGTATTATTAATAACTTTCTACAAATATATAATATCAAAGAAATTGCTGGGTAAAGAAGTTTTGAAATAACTACAACTACTAACACAATTTATACCACAACATAACATAACATCCACATATATTTCACAAATTCAGTTTCAGAGTTACAATCACAAATTGAAATATTAAAATTTGAAAGCCACACAAATTTAACTTATACAACAGTATTAAAATGCCTTGCACAACATAATAATCAAAGTCCATAAACTAAATATCAATACTGAATCTAAGAAAACAGACAAACAATCACATAATATAAATACCTAAGCATAGAATCTAATCATCAACATTAAAATCCCAAACTATATCTTCATTTCCTTGTTCAGCAGGTGGAGTAGGCTGGTAGTGAGTATAACGAGGGCATTCAGAAAATACAACATCAAGCTCTCCTCTCCGATAACGATTCTCAACATTATAGTAGGCTATCTCAAATTCAGAATGTCTCTGGAGATAATCGCTGTCATAATCATGCCTTCGCTCTAATCCTTCAATCCTCTGATCAATATGCTCTAATTTTTCTTCAATCTTTTCAAAACTTTTTCGCTGCAGGGTCATTTCATTCATCAAATCATAAAGGGTAGGAGAACTATAGGTTGGAGGGTCATAACTGGTAGAGGGAATATCCCTACTAGTTGAAGGTGCATAGCTCTAGTCCCAGATCTCCATCCTTTGTGGGATTCATAAGTTTTTATATTAGCCTGGGTAATGGGTTTCATAGGTTCAACCCATTCCTCATCATCTCTAGCCTCTACTCCAGATAATTGGCAGAGTGCATAAATTAGATCAGGATGTCCTAGTCCTCCTCCACTTTCACTTTTTGCAGTGGCTAATATATTTTTGTAAATAATACTTCCCAAATTAATACTTCTGTGGTTCTGAATACAAAAATTCAGAACCGCTCTATCTCTTGTTACTTCACTATGGTGATAGGTAGGTAACAAAGTAGACAAATAAAATAATGCCAAGCTTTAGAGGTTGCATTTAACATAGACAGAGGGAAGTTTACCCGTTCACACTGCTTAATTTTCTAAGTCCCTTTTCCATCAGTGAGAAAGTTTATCACCTCCTCCAGCAGTCCTTCCATTGTTCCAAAAGTATCATATTCACTGGTATGCAGATCTTGTACTTCGTAGAAAGAATTTATTCTTGCAGCATTAAAATCAACTAAAAATCCTCTAACCTTTATTGGTACATCTTCCATCTCAGTCAGGTTGACATAAAATTCTTTTACAACTTCAACTGCAGCCCTGTTTGTTGTATAACATAAATTTTCCCATCTTTTCTCTTTTATCGTTTGTTCCACTTCTCCTCCCGGATTCTTAAAGACTTTGTCCTGAATGCATTTTCTTGCTTTGATATTAAAGTTGTATCTTGATTGAGCTTTAGCATTCACGAACCGTGTTTCATCATAATCTAGTCGCCTCTTCTATCGTGGAGCCATTTCTCGATCTATCAAATTTACAAAAATCTTGACTAAACTTCAAAATAATACTAGAATGGCTTCCATAGGTGACTTAAAATAATCTAAAATGAATTCCACAGATTTCTTCCAACTATTTTTTCTATATTTCAATTTTTTCCAAAATCCCCAAATCTGGAAGAAATACACGGTGAAAATAAAAAATTTTTGCATGGGAGTGAAGTTCTTACCAAGGGAAGATAAAATCTGGTGTCGATATGTGTTGATATTGATCCAAATCCAAGATCTCTCAAGCCCTAGGTCGGTTTTTCGAAGTTTTGAGGAAGGGGACGATGAATAGTGATGATTGACCGGTCAAAATAAAGTGTTTTTCGGGATCTTGCCATCAGCGGGAAAAATCTCGCCGTCGGCGGGCTAATTAATTCAAATAGGCTTAAAGTTTCTGGAAAATCTCGTCGTCGGCGGCATCGTTCTCGTTGTTGGCGGGATTTTTTGGGAATTAATATTTTTAATATTTATATTATTTTCAATTTATTTTAAGCCTTAATAATGTCCGATCAATAAACTAAATATATTTTATTGTGATTAGATACTATTTTAAGTCACATAAATTCACACAACACAAAACATGATAATTTTATATATGAAATCCAAGGTTTTACAATATGCATACACCACATTTACTTAACACATAAAATTCAGCGTCGCAATCCAAACCACAGTACTCAAGACGTTGAGACTAAACAAACAACACATAATCTCATCTATACTGAGATCAAATCTTAAAATCTAAAATATCAAAAGTGCAAATTTCAAAAAAATTAAATTCAAACTACTCAACACATAAACAAATATGAATGTCTTCTACTCGTTAGTGTCTGTGCTAAATTCATCTCTGATATCTTCGATAGAACGTAGATGAACAAATAGATTGTAGAAAGACCTGTAAGGGAATTCTTCTGTAGAATCTTCTTCAATCCATCCTTTCTTTCTCAAAAGTCGTATGAAACTAGCTTCAAGATGTCTAGAATAATAGAAGTGTTCCTTCATTCTCCAATCAATATGATCAAATAAATAAGAGATATTATTAATGGAATTCATCACGTTTTGTACCTCTTTTTCCAATCCTTTGAGTTTTCGTAAGATCAGATTTGTTTTATTAGGAAAGAATCTGATTGAAAGGGAGTTTTGAGATGCTTGATCCACAGTAATGGCAGTCTCATTATTGTTATTCATAGTAGGAAACATATCTGTTGGATCTAGTAGTTTCCAAGGCAAAAGTACTTTTTCTCAGGCTTCATAAGAAACTTGGTACTGACTGCATAATGCAAAAATTGTTGAAGGATGTCCAAGCCCATAGTTCGATCCATGCACAATCAGGCCTAAAGCAGACTTCACAATAATTGAACCAACATCGATAGGTAATCCCACTTGAATACAATAATTCAGAATTGCACACTCCTAGAAACTTTGTTTACCCTCATAGTGGGTAATAATTTTGAAGAAATAAAGAAATGCCAGTGTTTAGAGACGAGGTTTAGAAGTGATGCAGAAAAGCTAACATACCCGTCTTCTCTTGTTTCCTAATTTTCTGATTCATCAGTCAAATATCGATATATCTCATTCATATTATTTCTTGTAGGAACAAAATTGGAATTGTGGAAAACAGATGTATTTTTAATTGAATATAACTCATTTATTCTAGAAGGAGTGAAAGTTACCCATCTGCCTCGCACATATAACGCTTCCGTTGTTGATTCCATGAAGATTGGAGTAGAACTCTTTTACTACGGGGATGACTACTGCAGAAGTTGTATAGCATAATACCTCCCAATATCGTCGTATAATCATCTCCTCGATAGACGTTGTCAAATTCTCCACTCCTCTATTCACGAATCCTCTTTCTTTGATTAATCTCTTCTTCATCATAACTTTGTTGAAGATTCGCTGGGCCTCATAACTGACAAACTTTCTTCAATTGAACACTCGGGATCTAGTGATTTCAAGTGGATTGGATGCCATAATGATGAGTTTTTGTGGAGTTTCAAATCATTTTCAGGAAGTAAATTGTTTAGATTTCGAGTTTTAGGCGTTCTTAAAGAGTTAAAACACTTAGAATCGCCAGAAACCGTCAAAATAACTCCCTAAACCGCTCATTCACCGATCTCGCCGTCGGCGGCAACGATCTCGCCGTCGGCGGGATTCTTAAAAATATGAACTGAATTTGGCGGGCAAAACTTGCCGTCGGCGGCGTCGATCTCGCCGTCGGTGGGCTAAGGCAAAATTGCCCAGTTTCACTCTGGTCCGAATGCTTTCCAATTTTTTCTATGTATCCAATATCATGATGATTATAAATATAAATTTGAGTTGTAGAATTCATTTTATACCAAAAATAGTAATAAATCAAATAAATATACAATTATTACACCTAAATAAAGATCATTATGGGTTGTCTCCCATAAAGCGCTTGGTTTAACGTCGTCAGCCCGACCTATTCTGGTTATTAATCAGGTTGACTGAGCATTAAAACCTCTTTAAAATTTGATCTTTTTCCTTCAAAATATGGTTTTAATCTGTGTCCATTTACTTTAAATCTATGTCCAGTCTTTTGATCTTCAATTTCTACGACTTCCGTATGTAAATATTTGAGTTATAGTGAAAGGTCCTAACCATCGAGATTTTAGTTTCCCAGGAAATGATTTCAATCTTGTATTATAAAGTAAAACTTTTTGTCCTCGTTTAAAATTTTTTTGGTTAATCTTCCGATCATGCCATGATTTCATTTTCTCTTTATAAATTCTATCGTTATTATAGGATTCATTTCTTAATTTTTTTAATTCATTCATCTGCAACAATCTCTTCTTAACAACATCTTTTAAATTATAATTGAATTCTTTAATCGCCCAATAAGCTTTGTGCTCTAATTCAACTGGTAAGTGACAAGTTTTTCCATAAATAAGCCTGTAAGGAGTCATTCCAATCGGGGATTTATAAGCAGTCATGTATGCCTATAATGCAGTGTCTAGTCTTGTCGACCAATCTAATCTACTAGGGTTTACAGTCTTTTCTAAAATTCGTTTAATTTCTTAATTAGAAACTTCAGCTAATCCACTGGTTTGTGGATGATAAGCAGTCGATATTTTATGAATAATGTTAAATTTTTCTGCCAATTTCTGAATATATTTATTCCCAAAATGGGATCCTCCGTCAGTGATAATCACTCTTGGCATTTCATATCTTATGAAAATATTTTTCATTAAAAATTTTGAAACACTCTTAGCATCACAACGAGGAAAGGCTTGTGCTTCAATCCATTTAGAAACATGATCAACATCAACTAATATATATGAGTTTCCAAATGAAGGAATAAATGATCCCATGAAATCTAATCCCCAAACATCAAAAATTTCAACTTCTAATATAAAATTCAGAGGCATTTCATTTCTTCTAGATATATTACATACTCGTTGGAATTTATCGCAAGTTTTGATATATCTATAAACATCTTTAAAAAGAGTAGGCCAATAAAATTCAGACTATAAAATTTTATAAGCAGTTTTATCAGTCCCAAAATGTTCTCCAAATTCAGAATTGTGACATTTTTGAATAATCTGTTCAGTTTCTTTATAAGGCACGCATCTTCTAATAATTAGATTCTTACATTGTTTATATAAATATGATTCATCCAAAAAATATGTTTTAGCATCGTAAATGAATTTTTTATGTTGTTGTAGAGTTAGCATGGGTGGTAAAATATCACTTACAATATAATTAACTATATCAGCATACCATGGTATTTTTCACTCATTTTTATTATAAAGTTGTTCGTCAGAAATACTGTCTGTAATTTCATTGTTAATGTCAAATAATTCACAATATTCTAATCTTGACAAATGATCTGCAATTTGATTATCAGTTCCCTTTCTATTAATTATTTCAAAATCAAATTCTTGTATCAGTAATATCCATCTGATTAATCTTGGTTTGATATCTTTCTTTTGCATTAAATATTTAATAGCAGAGTGGTCAGTATGCACAATACATTTAGTTCCAATTAAATAAGGTTAAAATTTATCAAAAGCATATACAATTGCTAATAATTCTTTTTCAGAATCTGTATAATTGATTTCGATCTTATTAAGAGTTTTACTTAAGCATAAGTATATAACTTTAAAAATTTTATCATACATTTGTCCAAGAACAGTCTCCTATAGCATAATCACTAGCATCACACATAAGTTCAAATGGTTTCTCCCAATCAGGTGAAACTATTATAGGTGCGGTGATTAATTTATCTTTTAATAATTCAAAAGCATTTAAGCATTTTGTAGTGAATTCAAATTTCTTGTCTTTTTCTTATAGTTGGCATAAATGTTTAGTAATTTTTTAAAAATCTTTTATATAGCGTCTGTAAAATCTGACATGTCTAAGAAAACTTCTTACCCCTCTCACTGTAGTAGGAGGTGGTAATTTAGCTCTAACTTGAATTTTTGTAGGGTCTACTTCCATGCCATTTTCTGAAATTTTATGCCCTGATACAATTCCTCCTGCAACCATAAATTGACATTTTTCCCAATTTAGAACTAAGTTTGTTTGTTTGCATACCTCTAAGACTTTTTCAAGATGATCCAAGCATGCGTCAAATGATGTTCCAAATACAGAGAAATCTTTCATAAATACTTCTATTCCATCATCAATTAATTTACTAAATATAGACATCATACATCTTTGTAATGTTGCGGTGCATTACATAATCCAAAAGGCATCATTCGAAAAGCAAATGTTCCATAAGGACTAGTAAATGTAGTTTTCTCTTGTTCCTCAGGAGCAATAGGTATTTGATGATAGCCGGTATATCCATCTAAAAAATACAAATATTTGTGTCCGGCTAGTCTATCTAACATTTGGTCTAGGAATGGTAAAGGGAAGTGATCTTTCGTGGTGGCTGCATTTAATTTTCTATAATCAATACATATACGCCATCCTGTAACTTGTCTTATAGGTATTAAATCATTATTTTCATTAGCTTCAACAGTCACTCATCCTTTCTTAGGAACACAATGAATTGGGCTTACCCAAGCACTATCCGAAATATGATATATAATACCATTGTCTAACCATTTCAATATTTCTTTCTTAACTACATCTTTCATTATTGGGTTTAATCTCCTTTGGGGATCAACTCTTGGTTTATGTTCATTATCCAAAATAATTCTGTGCATACAGATCAAAGGACTAATTCCCTTAATATCTGCTAAGGTCCAACCAAAAGCTTTCTTATACTTTTTTAATGTGTCTAGAAGTTTTTACTCTTGTGATTCATTTAATTTTACCGATATAATAATCGGTAAAGTTAAAGAATTTCCCAAAAATACGTACTTAAAATGAGTAGGTAAAACTTTTAACTCAAGTTCAGGAGGTTTAATAATCGACGAAACTATATTCTTTTCAGCGTTTTCAGTAATATTCAACATCTCAAATCTTTCTTGTATATAATCTAATTTTTCATTGTCTGTTTCTTCAATTAATTCTGTATTTTCTATTTCTTGTTTATCTTCAAATTATTCTTTAAAATGTTAATTTCGTAGATGTTCAAGTGTTTCCATTCAAAAACATTCATCTTCTTTTTCTATAGCAGGATATTTCATTGATTTTGCAATGTTAAAAGTTACTTCTTGATCGTTTACTCTCATAGCTAGTTCTCCTTTTTAAACATCAATCATAGCTCTTCCAGTAGCTAAGAATGGTCTCCCTAAAATTATGGGTATTTCTTTATCTTCCTCCATATCTAAGACAATAAAATCCACTGGGAAGATAAATCTATCCACTTTTACTAACACATCTTCAATAACTCCTTTAGGATATGTCACCGAACGATCGACTAATCGAAGAGTTATCGAAGTAGGTGAGACTTCTCTCAATCCTAATCTTTTAAAAATTGATAGAGGCATAAGATTTATGCTGACTCCTAAGTCACATAAAGCTTTTCCATAAAATTTTTCTCCAATAACACACGGTATAGTGAAACTACTAGGATCTTTTAATTTCTCAGGAAGTTTTTTCTGAATAATTGTACTACACTCTTCGCTAAGTGCAACAATTTCATTATCTGTGAACTTCCTTTTCTTGTTTAAAATATCTTTCATAAACTTCACATAATTGGGCATTTGTTCTAATGCTTCTACAAAAGGAATATTTACCGTTAATTTTTTCAGGATTTCAAGAAATTTAGAAAATTACTTATCCTTTTTATGTTGCTTTAATCACTGAGGAAATGGTGGTGGTGGTCTTTCTATAGAAATTTTCATAGGAATTAGTGGATATTCTAAATTTTGATCTTGCTGATCCTTTTCTTTTTCAGTTTCCACTTTCTCTTTTTCACTTTCAGTTTCTTTTTGTATTCTTGTTTCTAATTCTTTTCCACTTCGTAACTGTATCGCTTTGATTTGTTCTTTTCCTTGATCTTTCGGATTTATTTCCACATTACTAGGAAAAGTGACAGGAATTCTATTATTAAGTCCAGTAGCGATATGTCCAAGTTGAGTTTCAATATTTTTAATTGTAGTTCCTTGATTTTGTAATTAGTTCCCTTGAATTTGTAGCTGATTTCCTTGATTTTACAAATGCTGACCCATATTTAATATTAATTCTTCCATAGATAACTTCTTTTCCTTAAATTGAGAGTTATTATTAAATCCAGGTGGATAAGAAGGTTTATAATTTGAATTTCCTTGGTTAGATGAATTTCCTAATGGGTTTACTGAGTTGTTCATCCATTGTTGATTAACAGAGTTGTTATTCCAATTAAAATTTGGATGGTTCTTCCAACGAGGGTTGTAATAATTTGCATAAGCATTATTGGGTCTATTATTAATAGCATTTAAAGTTTCATATGAAGATTGAGCTTCTATAAGTTGTCAAGATGAATTTTCTTCTATTATATTAGGAAAATAATTCATTCCAAAATGATCTAATTTCTTGGATATAGCAGCAATCCGAGAAGCTAACATAGATATTGCATCAGAGTCATGTATACTAGCTATTTTCTTAGGATTCAACCTTTCAGAAGGCCTTGAAAATTGTTGGTAGTCATTTCTTCAATTAATGAATAAGCCTCATCAAATGGTTTTAACATTAATGAACCTCCAACAACACCATCTATAATAGATCTAAGAGATCCTACTAATCCATTATAAAAAGTTTGTATAATTAATCAATCTGGTAACGCATGATGTGGGCATTTCCTAAGAAGATCTTTAAATCTCTCCCAAGCTTCGTATATCGATTCTCCATCAAACTGACTAAAAGATGACATGTCATTTCTAAGCTTTGCAGTTTTTGAAGGAGGAAAATATTTGGATAGAAATTTTTGTGATAGTTCTCCCTAAGTTCTAATAGATCCAGCTGCTAACGAATTTAACCACATCTTAGCCTTATCCCTTAAAGAAAAAGGAAAAAGCCTAAGTCTAACAGCATCATTAAATACTCCGTCATATTTAAAAGTAGCATAAAGTTCTAAAAAACTAGCAAGATGTAAATTAGGATCTTCGTTTGGTGAACCACTAAATTGATTATTCTGTACCATTTGGATAATTGCAGGTTTAAGCTCAAATGAATTAGCCGCTACATCAAGATTTTGGATAGTTAAATGAATTTCATTTAATGTAGGGTTAGCGTAATCTCTTAAAGGTCTGGGTTGATTTATATTTTCAATTGCTGGATTATTTACTATTTGAGTTAAATTTATAGTTTCTTTTCTCTATTTTTTAATTCTTTTAATAGTGCGCTCTAATTCCGAATCGTAAGGTATTAAACTTTCGGTTCCAAATTTACACATACACTAATTAAGTATATTTTTTTAAAAATAGTCCGTTACTCTAGTAATTATGTTTAATAATTATTTTATTAATTACCTTAATAATTACTTTACTTCCCCGGTAACGGCGCCAAAAACTTGATCCGGGGTCGAGAGGCAGCAAGGTTTATATGATTGCGGAGCTTATATTATATATTTTTATAAATGGTTATCAGAGTAAAATTAACAATTGTGTCCTCCCCCCTTTTTATCAACGCAAGTATACGTATCGTTCAAGTAATAAAGGGCTCTAATGGAGTCCTAGATATCGATCCCACAGGGAAGTTTAGAGATTAAGAACTAATTTCAACAGATGCAATTACTATCTAGTGTACAGAAATACGGAACGCTTATACTTAACTCTATTACTTAATTTTTAAATAGAAGATTGCAATTTAGAAAAAGTATCTCTCCTTGTTAAGAGAATCGAGTGAATGAATAATTAAATTAGTTTAGAATTTTATTGTGTCAAATAGGAGCATTCCTATTATTTACCCTTTGGTCTAGGCATAAAGAACATTGACTAATCCTATGTTTGGTTATCGACTCGCAGCCTAGAGTTGGGAGGATACCGGCTGCCACTTCGGAGCTCCCACGTTCCCTCGCCTCGAGGGCTAACATCTACACTTCGGCTCCCAAATGATAGTGACCGAATCGAGGATTTTAGCTTCGTCACTCTAAAATCTCCAATTCTACGCCCGATAATTATATTTCCCTATTTATTTGCACCCTCCTTCCAAGGCTTTTGACTTCCCGAATCTTGGATGTAATCTTTACTTATAGTTGATAATTCAACATATTTTAATAATTCAATTGGCCAAATTGAAAGTAAATTAAGATTTAAGTAAAAAAATTATCACAATTTTATTTAATATTTTTAGGCACAACTAATTCAATTCTTCATTTCACAAAATCTCAACAACAAGGAGAAAGACAGAGAAAACTACTCAGAATGCATAGAAAAAATAACACAAAACTTGGATTTCATTTAAAGTTATAAAACAATAAATAAAAACTTATCTCGAATCTTCTCCCCAAGCAGGCTCCTTGAAGTTCCTCTAACTCTTCCTTCTTGTACAACACACTTAATTATACTTACTAATATACTCTAAAACACACTAATAGACTCACCACACACTACTCACTTCCACAAGACATACACAAAAAAACACACTTTTCAGCCTAAATTCGTCTATATTTAAAGAAGAAGGAATATATATAAAGGTTGCTTAAACACCTCTTAAAAAAGCTTTCAGATTCAATGTATTTTGCTTGAACCGACCTTCTCGCTGTCGGCGGGCTCGATCTCGCTGTCGGTGGGCTTCTAGAACATTAGATAACCGCTAAGGCTCGCTGTCGGCAGGTTCGATCTCGCCGTCGGCGGGCTCCTTATAATATATTCAAAACTTTCGAGAAAATCACGCTGTCGGCAACCTATTCCTCGCAGTCGGCGGGCTAGTTCAATTTTCATCTCTTTTTAGTCCTTTTCGTTCCAAATTTGCTTTTTTTCGATCTTTCTTCTTCCAATACCTATAAATCTTCATACCTGCAATAAAAAATAGAAAATACATTTCTTTAAAGTGCAATTTCATAATAAATTGGTATGAATTTCTTAATACATTTTCCTATGGTCACACAAGACTATTAGAGGACAGTTATTTCGCTTGGGAGTGATGCTTTTAAAGCTCCCATGAAGTCACGAGGCGGAGAGTGAGTCTCTCACAGTCTCACATGGGTAACAGGCTCATCGACATACAAAGCCTGCAGAATAACCAAATCATCATGATGGGGAATCCTGACACGTCAAAGCACATTTGGAGTCAGGATACCACATACCCGTCATCCCAAGCTACTAAGACTCTAAGTCTATATGGTCGTGAAGGTAGTCGACCCAGCACATCCAGAGATCCCCGGTTAGCAATCTCTGAATTACATTGTCCACGGGGACCTCGGTAGCTCTAAGGTCAGAGGAACAAAACTCAATCTTATGACTATTAGGTGGATGAGATTGATGGTCTTGGTGACGCATTTCGAGCGAGAACATCATGCACATTATTAAATTTCAATAAGGATACAGGAGCAAGCAAATCAAGTGAGGAAAAAAAGTATAGTGGTTGACATGATTTTGCTGCATGCATAAAAGAGAAGACAAGTAAGAGGCACATAAGTCTGACTTGGATAAATTTTTAGAAGGTGTCTTAGAGATTTATCCTGAAGGCGTAAAATTTGATGTTGTTGAGTGGTGAAAAAATAATCAGATGAAATATCAAATATTATTAAGAATGAATGTAAATATCCTATCTATACCATTTAGTACTATTTCTTTTGAGTCGACATTCAGTGCAAGAGAGATAGTAGTTAACACATATCACTCCAAATTTGGAGTAGAAACCGTGCAAGCTCATATTTGTGGATCAAATTGGATTTATTCTCATTATGGATTAAAGGGAAGAATCAATATTTTTTTCTTATCACATATATGCTTATTTTTGACAATTCATTATAATTATATACTTTAATATTATAATAGTAATATAATATGCTATCCTTTAATTTTACAGGAAGAACATAATGACGAAGAGATGAAGATTCCTTTGCCTATAAGTTAAAAGGCGAGATAGAACTCTCACGAGAAATAGAAGAAATATAATATATTTCTTTAATTTATGATGATTTAGTTGACTTCAATTTGAAAATTTTTTTATAGGGTCAAAGAAAATCAGAATTTATAAATTGATCACATGTAATTGTTTATCTTTGTTTTTTTGGAAAAAAGTTAATTACTTTTTATTATGTTTATTCTTCCTAATATTTTTTGTTGTTACTAATAACAAAATAATGATATTTTTATCATTTTAGTTACTCCTACAGTTAACATATCAAATTTTGAAGTCGACCGTGTTGCGATCAAATAGAGAAAAAGAATATTATGCAAAATGAATTTTCAAAACCTTATCCATGCATGAAAAGGTGTATTTCACCTTTTAAAAGTTAAAATAATGGTATCTTTTTTGTTATATGATAGATTTGGGTGGTATAAATGTAAAAAATGAAAGTTTGTGTTAGATATGTGAATACAAAATAATTGGGAGGGTATGCATGTAAATGCCTTTATCATAATCCGTTTGGCACAAATTCTAATTGATATGCAGCCCATTATTGATAAGCTTTCAGCAGATAAGCAGCTGGAAAATGCCTCTACTGAATCAGATGAAATGGTCATTCATACCGCATGATTTTACAGAAACAATCACTTTTGTAGTGCATTACAGTCGTTGATCTATAACTAGTTCTTCGAACTATCCATTTGTTAGCCATCTTCATCTTGTAGCTTCGTGTATTAATTCTTTATATGTGGTTTCTCAGTTATCCTTATGGATTGAATACTAAAGAGCTACTAATGGTTCCTCACTAATGGTTCCTCTCCTTATTTTTCTATTTTTTCTTCTATGTTTTATTGGCCTGCATTTACCAGCATTGTAATCTCATAATTCTATACTAATCATTGAAAGTATTTTAGTTTCATTGAAGTGTACTAGACTTTAGATTTTATTTTAATATTGAGAAGTTTATTGTCTTTAATCTTTATACCAGAACCAAAAAAAAGTGAAATACTAGTTATTGTATTTTGATGAAAGTTTTTCTCAGCCTTGTTTTGGTAGATTTACATAAATACTACTCAATGCTGATGTATTTACATATTTAGAACCTAAACTTCATTTTTTACATATATGTCACCTTACCATTGCATGAAAATGTATTTTTCACCTTTTGCAAAGTTAAAATAGTGGTATTTATTATGTGATATGAAAAATATGGGTGGTGCAAATGTACCTAATAAAGTTTGGGTTATGATAAAATTTTTGTGAAAAAAAAATAACATTTAATTTTTTTTTCGATCAATTACAATATAAATTTACAGCTCTTTTTAATTGCTTTGTTTAAATCAAGATTAAAATTTTCAAGTCCATTCGAGCTTACAAAACGAGTAGAGTTCGAGCTTCTTAATTGAGCTCGAGCTTAATATATTCTCACGAGTCAAACTCGAGCTCGAGTTCGAGCCGAGCTTACAGTAAATGAGCTATGCTCGTTTGACCCGAAACTCGAGCTTGACCAGACTTGTTTACGCCCTTAGTAGACATTCTCATCTAATCAATTGCCACTATTGGGACAAAAAATTTAACTTTGAGTGCCATGTGTCTTGTTATTACGTGAACATGCAGTACCCGACCCTACCACATAACATGCAACTCTACTAGATCGACAATCATGATTGATAGTTTTGGAGCTCCAGACCTTGGTGCTACGACATTATTAATCAATCCTAGAGAGTCAATCAGGGGAAAATCGAAGTGCCACGTTGTTGGGCATGAGCATTAAGTGTCTTGAGGGCACTGAGGCATCATAAGGCGGACCTGTAGTGCTTGAATTAAATCCCCAAAGTCTCAACTTTCGGGTGCCTCCAAGATTAGGGCAAAGGAGCTATTGCGCTAGATAAAGAGTGTCATGACTCATGACACTTGAATTAAATCCCTAAGAGACCTAACTCTCAGGTTCTTTCATGCCACAACATTGGACATTAGAGATGCAGCCTCATAGCTATGACACTTAGTTGTTGTACATTCATGTTGTGGGTATCTCACCTATCTCTTAGGTTCTATTTCTTTACTTTTTAATAATATTTATGTTCATTAGGTTCTTTTACGTGATTTTAATTATATTCTAAGTTTAATGAAAAAGGTAGGTAGTATCTCATTTGCTTTCTATTTCTAATAAGTTTAAGAATGTTAAAAAATGCAGTAAAGAGTGGAAATTGGCATAATTTTAATTATCTTTTGAATTATATCTTGGATTTAAAAACTATGCAAGGTGTCATTATGAAAGAATCGAATGTTAATCCTCTTTGTAAAAATTTGCTTTATCAATATTTTTCATCTAAAATAATCTTCATGATGCTTTAGTTTGCAATTACAAATGGTTAAAATAAAAAGCTAAATGCGATAATTCTAGTATTATTAAAATATTAAATTAAATTTCCTTATCAAAATATTAAAATTAGAGATAATTCTAGTATTATTAGAGAAATTCTTCTGAATAACAATTATGCTCATCATCAGAGGAATATTACTTTTGAAGCCATCACTTTTTTGTACCTTTGTTAACAATCATATTGATGCTTTTTATTTGATTTTTGATAGTATTCTTATTGGCAAATTCTATTTCTTCATATGATAAAAAGGATTTAATTAGAGAATTTTCTCATGAGAAAATTAAAAATGCTTTTTATTCTATTGGTAATAATAAGACACCTACTTCAAATTATTTTTCTTCCAATTTTTTAAAATATGTTTGAGATATTATTTAGAATTGATTATATACTATTAAATATTTTTTAATTTGGGCAATCATCATAGTAGAATTAAGCATACTTTTATTAATTTGATTCCTAACAAACAAGGTGCTCAAACTTTTAATGATTTTTTGTTATATATATCTTTGTTATACTTTGTATAAAGTTATTGCCAAACTTTTGATGGATAAAATTAAACATATTCTATCTAATACATTTAATGATTTTTTTGTTATATATATATTTTTTGTTATAATTTGTATAAAGTTATTTCCAAACTTTTTGATGGATAAAATTAAACATATTCTATCTAATATTATTAATCCTACTTAAGTTATTTATATCAAAGGTAGAGATATTGCAAACAATATTATCTTAGCAAATGAGCTTTTATATGGTTTTAATTTTTGTAGCTTTGGTAAAACATTTTGTTCCAAGTAAGCCTTAAAAAGCCTTTGATATGGTTAATAGAAATTTCCTCAATCATAGATTGATTAAATTCGGTTTCCCTAATATATTCTTCCATTGGATTAAGAATTGTATTGCATATGTTTATTTTTCTATTATTATTAATGGAGAAATTAATGATTATTTTTTTCCATTACTAGTTTTAGGTAAGGTTGTCCTCTTTCACCTTATTTATTTGTCATTGTTATGAATGCTCTTTCTTCTATGCTAGATGCCTTCAATCATCCTTATGACTTAATGAAGTTAATTACCTTATTTATGTTGATGATATTTTGATCTTTGATAATGTTGGCCCTTCTTTTATTTTTCATTTTACAAATATTCTGAATAATTTTAATCTTGCCTCTAATTTAGTGATTATTTTATTTAAATCAGCTATTTGTTCCTAAAAAAATGTTTATCCTATTATTCAACAAAATCTTTGTGAGGTTAGTGGTTTTCCTACTAAGGCTTTGCCAGGACTTTTCTTGGTATTACTATTAAGAGTTCTAAACAAAACATGGCGGAATTTTATAGTACTAGTTAGATGCAAAAAGATTTATTTATAGCATGTTTATTTTCAATTAATTAATTGCACTATTAGAAGTTATTTTTATTATTGGTTGTGTTCCACTCTTTGTCCAAATACAATAGTAAGAGCATTAATACTTTAATTAGCGATTTTCTTTTGCATAATTATAATGAAAAAAAGTTGATTACTATTTCTTGGAGTACTGTTACTTTACTTGAATGTTTGGGAGGGCTTGGTATTCTTTCTTTAGATAATATTCATTTTTTTATGTAAAGATAAGTCCATTTAGATACATTTTAATCCTAATTCTTTGAATCACTATGGATATATTTGGACTAAACCTAGATGCATGGTTTCTTATTTTAAGATCTTCTTAATATTGGTTCTATAATTATAAGACATCTCTATTTTCAAATTATTTGTAATATTAATCATCTATTTTTTATGACACTTTCTTTAACTGAAATTTTTGGGGATTCAGTTTTAACTGGTTTCAGTTCTCTACCTATATCGAAGTTAAAGTTGTTTTAATTAAAGAAAATGGAATTTTCCTCCATATTGAGATATTCTTGTTTTATGTTTATATCATTTTTACATTATTCTTATTGTTATTAGTGGAACAATTAATTATTTTTGAAAGAAAAATATTTCTACTTTAATAAAGTTGTTTATCTTTTTATTTATCTTTTCTATTCATGATTGGAATAAATTAATTTGTTTTAAAGATTATTTTATTTATTTGGTTTTGCATTCTTGGAGAATTTTTAATAATAGTCTTAAAACTTCAATTTTTCTCATCCCTAGAGGTATTAAAGTTAGATCTGTTTATGTTTTCTGTCTTAATGAGTTTGAGTCTCATCATTATTTATTTTTTTGATGTTTTTTATCTCATAAATTGTTGAATATTTGTGTTCCTAATGGAAGTTTTTCTTATTGCTAGCAATTTTCATCAAGTGTTTTATTTATCTGATAGTATCAATTGTAAAGTTTATTGAAAGTTTTATTTGCTAGCTTTACAAGATATTGCTTATTAGATCTATTTGGAAACATATAGTAGAACTTTTAATAAATCTAATAATCTGATTGAGGTTATTGCTAATAATATTCATGACTTTTCAAAATGAAATGTAAGAAAAAGGATTTTTAAAAATGGAATTCCTATTTTTATTAGGGATTTTTTTTATAATATGTAAATTCTTCTTTCTATTTTGATTGTCTTTCTTATTATTTACTTAGTTGTTCTTATTTTGGTTTTTAGTATTGTTAGGATTTATTATCAAATTTTTTATTACTCTTCTAAATTATGTGTATTACTCTTTTTTCTTCGATTATGGATTTTGGTTGAGTTTTAAAGTTCCATTTTCTTAATTGGAGGTTTAACCATTATTTTGAAAGTATTTTTTTTAGTTTACTCATCTATATTGTTTGCTTCATTTTACCTGAATATTACTTGTTTTCTAGTGTTTAATGAAGTTTAATCTTTATTGGGTTCTGACATTTCTCTAAAATATAAAATATATTGGTTGAGAGATTTGTCAGCTACCTAAGGGATTTTTTTTTCATTAAATTTGGATGGATTCTCTTATTATTTGGTTTAGATTTGGTTGAATTCTTTGGGATGTTTGATTATAGTCATTGGATTCAATTTGTTCTTTCTGATTTTTTTTATGTTTTTGTCATTTTGGTTTATTTGTTTTGCTTCAACAATTTTCCTAGTGTTATTTGTGATTGATGTTGTTAGTTTTTTATTCTTCTTTGGAGCTTTTTAGGTTATTTTGTTTCTGTTTGATTGTTTTTTCCTTGTTGGGTTTGTGTTGGTTAGAGTATTTCGAGATTTAGCTTTGAGTAATGTTATATTTAGTTATTTTTCCTCTTGATCTGATCTATTGACCGTTGTTATGTTTTTTAGCTTTTGATTCTTGTTTTTTGTTTTTGTTGTTTTCATTCATTATTTTGGCATGGATGTTATTGTCCTTTTTTTATTTTCATGTTGGTTGGTTATTCTTTTAGATATCTTTTCTTCTTCTTAGCTGTTGTTTTGGCTTGGTCTTCTTCTCTCTTCTGTTAAGATCAGTTCTATACTTGATTTGCTAAGTTGGGTTGAGCTACAATGTTTTACAACTGTTTATTAAAATTCAATCATATTTTAAGTATATTTGATATTTTGATTTTATATATGTATGATATTAAAAAAAAATTAATATTTTTTTACAAGTTTCTGCGCTTAATTATTTGGTATGTAAGTAGGGGTTCTAAATCGAGTCAGCAGGCCAAGTTCGGGTCCGACCTGAAAATGAATTGACTCGAATATGGTCAACCATAACCTGAACTGGACCCAGTAACCGAACCAACCCTAACTTTCGTGCTTATCCGGGTAATGTTTGAGTTTTCGGGTTCAACCTGAACCCAACCCAAATACTAAACCAATAGGATTCTCTAACTCGAACCCAACTCAAAAAACATTCAGGTCAACCTTAACCTAAATATTTTGAGTCGAGCTCGAGCCGTTTCGACGTTTCAGATCAATTTTGACACCACTATCTGTAAGTTTCGAACTATTTATTTTTTAGAGCTTTTTTGTTTATTTTTGTTTGAGATGGTTTGTTGGTTTTGGGTTTGCTCTTTTCCTATTTCAGTTCTATTATATTTTGTTTGTTTTTCCTCTTAGTTGGATGGATTGGTTGTTGCTTAGTACTTTTGGCTTTGATTTTGTTTTCTGTTTTTGTCATTTTCGTTTTTTTCCTTTGGCATGAATGTTGTGTTCTGCATTTCTCTGTTTAGTTTGTTTTTTCTATTGGTTGGTTCCTCTTAAGATGTCTTCTCTTCTTCTTCATTGTTCTTTTGCCTTGGTGTTCTTCTCTCTTATGTTAAGATCAGTTCTTCACTTGATTTGTTAAGTTAGGTTGAGCTGTGATGTTTTACCGCTGTATTAAAATTTAATCATATTTTAAATATCATTGGTTTTTTTTTATTTTAGATATTTATGATATGTGAAAGGAATTTTAATATTTATCTTAACAGGTAAGTTTCTTAGCTTAATTTTTTGGTTTGTAAGTTCTGGACTTTTTATTTAATGAATCTTTTTTTGTTTAGTTTTGGTTTTCATGGTTTGTTGGTTTTGCTTTTCCTCATTTTCTGTTTATTTAGTTATTTCTTGCTAGCCTTTTTTGATTTGAGTTTATAATTCATATTATTTATGACAGTGTGTGTGTTATATTTTCTGTTAGTGTGTGTGTTATATTTTATGTTCTTTGATGTGTTTATGTATTTCTATGGTATTTTTGTAGATTCAATGTGCTTCTGTTTCTCTTGTTAAGGTTTCAATTTATTGGCAGATTCTTTGGTCTCGGCTGAATGGGCTTATTCTTTCATCTTTGATAATGTGTTTGCTTTGCCCCTGTTTCTTGTGCTCTCTCTCTTTCTCTCACAGACTTCTTATTGTCGCCCTTAGAATAGTTAAAAGTTTTTTTGCATAATTGGTTTGCTCCTGCTTTGACTAGTTGGGTCATCTGGATGAGAATTTTATCCCAAATTTAAAGTTGAATATGCTTTTGTGTTGCTTCATCGCGCTCTCTCTTTTCATGTTATTCATTTGGGTTTGGTTATAGGTTTTCTTAGTATTTTTTTTGGGGTTTATTTATTTGTTATTTGTAATTGTTGCAATGTGTGAGTTGTAACCTCGTGTGAATTGTAATCTTGTGTGAATTGTAATATCACGTGAATTATAATCTCTGCTCTTCGAGTTGTATCTCTGAAGTTTTTCTATTTATAAGGTTGGGCATGTCCTCACCTCTTCCAAAAAAAAAAAAAAAAAAAAAAATCAATTTAATTAATATATAAATTGATTCATGTAAATTAATAGATTGCACGCCCCATAAATATGAATTCAGCGGCACATAAAATGATCCCCCAATGTTTCATCTGCAGTTAATGATGCTGTTGCACTCATGAAACACCCGCACTTCCCCAGTCCCACTCAACCTCTACCCAAACGTCCTCGCCTCTTCGGCGCAGTCATGAGTCAGCGGCGGCGGCTGAAGACGACGCCGCCGCCTACTCCGGTGAATTTCTCCATTACTCCTCTTTCACCTCTGCATCCTACAACATCTCCAAAGAAAGAATCGAGCTCCTCAACCACCTTCCGTTCTCGAACTCGAAGATCTCTTGCCCCTTCTCTTCTACCCTTGGCAGCCGTCGACGATGGGGACTGGCAGACCCTTGACCTCTCGAGATCGGAGCTATCACTTATCCACACCCTCCCCACCGGTCAGACATTTCGTTGGCGTCGAACCGGTCCTTCCCAGTTTACCGGTGTCGTTGGCCCCTACCTCCTGTCCCTCAAGCACGCCGATGGAGATGATGATCCTTCTGGACGCATTCGCTTCTTTCTCCACAATTCGTCAGACGCTGCTTCCACGCGGACTGCGCTGAGTGACTATCTTAACCTTGAGATCTCCCTCACCGCTCTGTGGCGAGGTTTTTCTGCGGCGGATCCGCGGTTTGATGAGATAGCTCGGCGATTCGATGGCGGAGCCCGTGTTCTGCGACAGGACCCGGTGGAGTGCGTTTTTCAGTTCCTCTGCTCTTCGAACAATAACATTGCGAGGATTGAGAAGATGGTTGGGGTTCTGTCTTCTTTTGGCGAGCATTTGGGGACGGTTGGTGGATTTCATTTCCATGAGTTTCCCACACTTGAGAGGCTTTCTGCTGCCACTGAGCAACAGCTCAGAGAAGCTGGATTTGGTTATAGGTATGCTCTTTTCAGCATCCTGACTTTGATTCTTGGTCAGCTTGTTTTTCATGGTGAATTCAAAATTGTTCTAAAGGGGAAAAAAAGGGAGGGATAATTACATACAAAGCAATGATTTTTTGAACTACAGAACCGATCCATTTACGGGTGCCACCATCAAACCATTGAGAATTTGATAGAAGGGATAAATTTGGGTTGGGGTTTGCTCATAAATTTTGGTATTTCAGTGAGAATTTGAAAAATGGATGAAAGAGGGTGCTTGATTTGTTAATAGCAACGTTTCAGGTGCCCTGTATGTAAGTACCCCCAAAAAAAGTTAATTAGCTGATTCTGTTCTGATAATTTGAGTCATAGGAAGAAGCACTGTGACCAACTTTCAAATCTACCGCTTTATTTTTTCTATACTGAACGGCAAGATTTAGTTTAATTCCAGGTTAAATCCTGCTCTAAATCTGTTACCAGACAGCACCTCAGTGGGTGTCATGAAGGAAGAGGAAATATGTAGTTCAGTCTGTCAGAACTAAAAGTGGTGACTGATTTATGAGAGTTTTGGCATCTAATTAAGCTTATATTTTTCATACATTGGACCTCTTTAAAACTAAAACAACTAAAGCCATATTGAGAACTTTGCTTATGCTTTTCGATCTGCTGTGTTCTGCACATAACGTGGTAAAAATTATGTAATTGGTTTCAAATTTTTATGTTAGCAACTGTTTCCATGATTACCATACCATCTGGTTTTCTAAAACCACTAAGTAGTCTTTGATAAATATAAAATTGACCACACTTTCTTAATATCAGTTCCATTTGGAGCTATGATGCCATATGAATGTTACCCAAAAGATATTATCTATAAATGATATGGCATGGCATGTTGCCTTGTTAAATTGATTGACTTGCCTTCTATTCGTGGTTGTCTGTTATTTGTGTTTCAATGGTGCCCTAATTTTCAAAGTTGCTATTTTTCTGTTTTTGCAGTTTGCTTAGTACATTCAGAGACTTGGCATACATATAGTAGCTTATTGTAAATTCTTAATTACTCATTCCAATATCATTTTATTTATTTTTCCTGTTTTCTATTTTTCAAAAAATATATTGATAGAATGATTCCTCCGAGGTTATGAAGGCGATTATTTTTACTAGAAAGGAATTTTTTTTATAGATCAATTGATTGTTCATCTTCTTATAACATTATGAACTTGGGTTTGTGTTGAGGATACTTGCAAGTTCAATGTTGTAATTCATTAGGAAGCAGTCTAGAAGATCAAATTGAAAATAAGGATTAATAAAGTTGAATACAATAGTTATGATTAACTTAATTATATTTGAAAGATAGAGTTTATTTTCTTTGAAACCTATTTGCTTATATTCTTGGTTATGAAATATTTATGAATAAGCTTTTGTAAGTTCAATAAAACAAGCTTCTTTCAATCATCAACATATCATCCTGGCTAACTTTTTGTTTCATAATATAAAGATGAAAAAACAGTTTTATGTTGAGATGAAATAATTAAATAGTAAGTTTATCATTTCGATCTAAACTTTAATTTATGCATTGAAAGGAGTAAAGTGGTAGTTCAGATATTTATTGTTTTTACTTGATTTCCACTTCCTTGTATATGTGACATGCAAAGAACTAAAATGGTTCTTGTCTTCACTTTTCCACTTCCATATATACTTGACATGCACAGACTAAAACAGCATGTTTTTGTTTATGTTTCGTAATAAATTGACATTGAGGGAATATAATCTTCAAAGATAAATTTATTTCTCTTTTATTCGCAAATCGTTGTAAAATCCTGCTAGAACTTTTCATTTAGAGAAAAGCCAATGTATTAAATCAGAGGCAACCATTCAAGAAAAAGCATTAAAATTATTTTCAATTTTTCAAATTAGTGCAACTCTTCAATATCTTATATTTTCTTTCAGAAATGTGCCTTGCATAATCCCATGTCTCAAATCACCAATAAAAGAGATGAACTGCTAGTTTGGATTAGGTTAGTTTGAGCTGTTTTGAAATATCTCTTTGGAAAAGTGGTTTAATAATGGGTAACTAGTTAGAAATGATTATTGGTGATCAGTTCAGGAAGTGTACTTGTGATCTGGAGTAGATAGATGGATTTGGATGGGTTTACAATGTTGTTTAGGGTTAGGGAACGAGACTAGGCTTTAATATGCCCTTGCATCGCCAAGGGCTATGAAGTGAGGTTTACAAGGTTGTTGGTTTGTTAATATTATAATAGGAAGTGGATGAAGTGTGGCGAAGAGTTTAAGAGCAAGTGTTTTGGGGGATAATGAATAACTTAAAAGAAAAGCAATAATAAATACTTAATCTCACCAAAGAAAAAAACAACATTTGAAGCACCAAGTAACAAGAGAGAAGTTCTCACTCAAATATTTCTTTCAACAATGGAAAGCCTTACATATCAACCATATTTATAGGGATTACAATGATAAGAAGTAAATAAAAAAGGAGGAGGAACTTTTGAAGGGTGTTAGGTGGGTATTAATGAAGGAAGGTGCTAGCCACCTAATTTATTATTTTTTTCTTTTTATGACCAGACATAAAAACCTCCAAATTTGAAAATTCAAACATTCTAAAAACTGAAATTGAAATATAAATAATAAAATAGAAGTTCAAATATTTCTTCCCCATATGACTCTTTTGATGGGCCTTGAATGGGCTCTTAGTTAGGCATTTTCTTGGGCTCTTACTTGGGCTTTTTTATGTGGACATTTGGCTTCAATACATCAACTCCCTCGGGCTCCATTGAACTCTTCTCCATAAGATGAAATCTTGGAAAGTCCTGTACTAATTGTGGGGCTAGAATTTCCAAATCAGTGTTGGTCGATCATGTGTCTTCAATGAGCCTCTTATTCTTCCAATGAATTAGAAAACAATGCTCAACAACTGATTCAAGGGGTGCTTTATTGGTGATGATAATTTCAACTTCAAGAAAAGAAGGATTTTGCAGATGGGGATTGTATCTCCTGCCAAAGAGTTAGTCTGAACAGGTGAATGTTTGCTAACTCCTTTATATCATAGAATATCTTCAATATTAACAGTAGGATGGATTAGCAAATCGCCGAGCAAATAAAGGTGATAGGCATTAGATCTAATTTTCCTAAGAATTTTAAAGGGGCCACAAGCTCTTGCATGTAATTTCTTAAACTTTGTGGTATGATACCGCCCAGGATAAATGCAAATCAAAACGGTCTCCTTTTTTAAATTCTTGTGTTGACCTATTATTATTTGCCTTAGAAACATACTGGTTTTTACTTAAAGTAATTTGTTTTCTTATGATATCAAGGATGGTTTGAAAATCTTTCACAAATGAAAATGCAAAATCAGAAAATGCATGAGGTGGGAGGTCGGCTATATCAATGGGTCATTTGTGATTTTGGCCATAAACAATTTAAAAAGTTGACGTCTTCGTTTTCCTAGAAATATTATTATTATATGTAAATTCAGAGGTAAGTAGATGCAAGTCCCAATTTTCTAAACCCTTTCCTACGAGGCCTCGTAAATGATTTCCTAAGTTTCGATTAACTACCTCAGTTTGGCCATCTATTTGAGGATGAAAGACCGACGAGAATTTTAATTTTGTGCCTATTAACTTCCAACTAGTTTTCCAAAAATATGAAACAAATCGAACATCACGGTCAGACACAATGGTTGAAGTAGGCCATTTAGATGTACAATTTCCTAAAAGAATAATCTAGCAATGTGGGAAGCATCATTGGTTTTAGAGCATGGCAAGAAATGGGCCATCTTTGTGAAGCGATCAACTACGACAAATGTGCTATCATGCCCTTGAGTTGTGCGGGTTAATCCTAGATAAAATCCATGGAGAGATCTTACCAAGGCTTATAGGGTATCGACAATGCAACATATTGAACATATTTTTATTTAATGGTTTTTGCTTGTTTATAGGTCAAATATTAGGCTTCTAATTTTTGAACATCTCTCTTAATTGAAGGAAAAAAAATGACTTTCTATTAAACAAATGATCTTATCCTTTCCAAAGTGTCCAACTATTCTTCCAGAATGCAACTCGGAGATTAAAAATTCTCTAATTAAAATTCTAGGAATACAAATACCCATTGATAATTGAGAATATTCTTTGAAGAGACAAAAGTTTATTTATGTTTTCCATATAAATTAGATTAAATTCAGGACACATAAAATACTCATCTTTCATCGATCAAATTCTTGAATTTTTTAATTCTAGAGAGCTTATAGTTAAAGTTACCATAGATAAGGCATCAACAGGTTTATTTTCATTTTCAAGTTTATGCTTGAGAACAAAAGAATAATCTTGAATGAACTTTTTATGTAAAAGGTAACAACGCCAGTGCCTCAAAGGTTGAATGACATATGTCGAATATTGTTGTTTAGCCTCATTCAATTTCTCACTAAAGAATGCTATTGGGTGATTTTCTTGACTTAAGATTCCACCAATTCCAATGCCAGAAGCATCACAAGTTACTTCAAAAGCTTTAGAAAAATCAAGTAACCTAACTATAATGGTAGATGTTATTAAAATCTTAATTGTGCAGGAGTCCAATGAAATTTTTCTAAATTCAAAATGCCAGTTTTTGGGGCAACAACTGTACTAAATTCTTTGATGATTCTCTTATAAAAAGTAGCTAGCCCATGAAACTGCGCACATCAGTGAAATTCTTAGGTTGGGGTCAGTCTATGATTGCCTGAACTTTGGAAGGTCAGGTTTGATTCCAGTAGTGAAAACAATAAATGCTAAGAAAATTACCTCAATTTATAAGAATAAACACTTGTTCACGTTGATGTACAATTTTTCTTTATTGCAAGTTCATGTACTTGCTGAAGTTGTTCTAAATGGTCTATCTCACTTGGGCTAAAATCAAGATATTATCAAAATAGACAACAAAAAATCTTCCTATAAAAGGTTTTAGGACAGCGTTCATTAACCTCATGAATGTACTTGAGCATTTGAAAGTCCAAAGGACATCACCAACCATTCATAAAGTCCATTGGGAGTCTTGAAAGCAGTTTTCCACTCATCTCCTGATTGAATCTTAATTTGGTAATAACCACTTTATAAATCAACTTTAGAAAAAAAATTGACCTTGAGATTAAATCTAACATGCCACCCAACTGAGGAATTGGAAATATATACTTAATAGTGATCCTATTAATGGTCTGTCTATCAATACACATCCTCCATGTGCCGTTCTTTGGGGTTAGTAATGCTGGAACTGTACAAGGGCTAATACTTTATTGAATAAATCCTTTTTTAAATAAGTCCTCAACTTGTCTCTTTGGTTCAGTATGCTCAGTAGTGGGGAAGGTCGGGGAGTTGTGAACCAGGGATTAAGTAAGTGACGTGTTAAATGGACCTAAGAGGGGGTAACCTATCAGGTAGTTCATTAGTTGCAACATCACTAAATTCAGTAAGAAGAGTTGAAACCACAACAGGTATGTGAATCTCATTAGATTCAGGTGTTACTTCTTTGACATGCAACAAATGTAGTAAGGGAATGTTTGAAAACTCCTCTATTGTTCCAAATCCAAATGTATTTATTTTTAGAGTTGCTGGAGCAGACAAGGTATTGCCATCAAAATCAGAAATGAAAATGTTCTCCTAACAATAGGATCTCCTACAATCATTAATTGGAGCTTAGTACATTTCTTAAGAGCGGGCTTAGGTTGTAGATTAGAATTGGTTTTATGAGGTGCTATGATGGGTATTTTTTCTAAAGGTTTGACAGGAATGAGCTTAATACAAGCCAATCTCTGAATGTTCTCACGAACTATTCCCATTGCACTAAGGCCCTGTTTGGGGGTGCGGTGAAGGTGCGGTGCGACAAGTAAAAGTGGCCCGTCGTTTTTTTTTCCGTTTGTTTTGCAACTTCGCTGCACAGCTTCGCCCTAGTGATTTTTACCCTTTACCTTGCATTCGACCCCCATCTCACTGCTTCCCCGCTATCTCCTCTCTCGCGAACTCTACCGCAAACCTGCTTCAGGTATGGCAAATCCGTCTATTATCTTTGCTTTTGCGGGTCTGTTCGGAGACTTCTCTGCCTTCCTTCTCCCTTCTTCCCTGTTCTTTCTGCTGGATCTGGATTTTCTCGTATGTTCTCCGCATTTTTGTGTTCGTATTTTGGCGGATCTCCTATGTATTGATCTATTATTGCCTATTCTTGCATATGGATTTAACGATGATATACGACTTGATGAGAATCTTCTCTACAGATATTATTTGTACTTTTTGAAAGTTTACACATTTGTTGGGGATTTGGGCTGGTGCATTTCGGTTATGCCTCCCTTGTCACCAGTCGTTTGCTGTTCTTTCACGCTTTGGCTGTTAAATGTCCGTGCAGTATGATTTGGGTTGGTGCATTTTTGTAAATGCTTCTCCTGTTAACTGTCCGGGCAGTATGATTATTGCAGTGATTTTGTAAAGTCTCATTGAAATTTGATTTTAGGAACTTTGAAGTTATCGTGGCATTACCCTGTTATTACAATTAGCTCAACTTATTACATGGTACCTCAAATTGAGCTATTAGTGATTCATGTAATTGCTTCAAAGATCTTTTTAACAATCAGGAGCTTCTTCCTTTATCATGTTACTCATCTATCCTTCTTCCTTCTTCCTTCTTCCTTCTTCCTTCTTCCATGCTATTTCAGTTATGTTGTATGAATTAAGGGGTCTTTACAGACCTTGCATGATTGCAGTAAACATAGCTTTGTATTTACTATATCCTTTGTTGTGTAAGGCTCGGGTAAAATCATTATGTACAGAAGGAAACAAGCTTTATGTAGATAAATTGGCATGGATTTATTGAAAATAAATGCTTATGAATGTGGGTTTATTAAAATCGTCCAGGACTCCAATTGCAAGGCTACAAAAACTATTTATTTGTCAAGTCAATTTATACTGATGAGGGTGTGTGATTGGCTACTTAAAAGCTAATATAGTATGAATGGCAAAGTAATTTGTGTAGATAGAAGTATTTACAGTTTGGATTTCCTCGTTTATATACTGATTTGCCTAAACATACTTGATGTAACATTTATCCATGAAATTTGTCTAGATAAAAGCATTGACAGTATGGATTTCTTTATTACTGATTTACCTAAATATACTCTTGTCTATACTGATTTATACTGGACAATTTACTGAACCTAAGTTGGGTTTACTTATCTGGGAGGATCTGAACATTGGGAGAGATTGGTGGGTTTGATTTTTTGGGTTCTTCGTTTCTTCGTTGTAACACTTGCAGTGATCGGAGTAACACATGCAGTTTAAAGTTTGGTGTAACACATGCAGTATGGAGTTTACAGTTTAGTTCTTCGGTGAGTATAAATACATGTTTTAAAATTGCTTTGAAGGAGAGTATTTGAAGGGTTTATCATTTTCATTAAGGCTTTATTACAATTTTTGTTTACCAAGTCTGTCTTTGCTTGTTTGGGATGCATGTATCTTCTGTTTCTCTTTTGTTTGGGATGCACTTTCTGTTTATGTTCCCAAACTTCAAATGCAAATGGAGTTTTTACTTAAGGATTTGTTATGGAGTTAATATATTTTGCTCGTTAGAGCAGATTTGAAATCTTCGTTATTTTTTGTCATGAAGAGCATATGAACAGGAACACATGTTATAGGAAGTTATGTATATGTAGTTTATATTTTAGGGTAATAAATGCAGTATTTCACCTGCAGTATGGAGGTTACACTTTGGTTCTTTGATTTGCTGTAACATCTGCTGTAATTACGGGGTTCTTGTCGGTTCGAAATGCTATGTCCTTCTCTGCTGTAACACCTGATGTAATTGGTGTGTAACCTGCAAGAATTGGAGTTGGGTGTTCATGTTACTTTGAAAGGCTATGTAAATTGGAAGTTATGTACATGTTCTCTATTTCAGTAATAAAGAAATATCATTCATTTCCCGTGGATGTAGGTCAGTTTGACCGAATCACGTAATTTGCTGTGTCCTTCTGTTCTTAACTCTATTATTTGGTTAATTGCAATTTATCTCTCCATGCTATAATTTTACTACCATTATTGGCATTTGTTAATTCAATTCATTTTGAATATTTATCTGTCATATTAATAGTATGACTAATAAAAGTAAAGATGTTGGCACTCCTGCACTTTGGAAGTAGGAAATAAAAGTAATATTATGTGACCTCTGCCTTACAGAAATTGAAAGGGAAATAGGCCGAACTCCCTCTTCAATAAGGAAGGTTGGCAAAACATAATTACGAAATTTAAGGAGGCTATAGGCAGGGATTACGAGAGACTACAGCTTAAGAATAAATGGGACCAGCTCAAAAAAGACTGAAAAATTTGGAATGATTTGAAGCGAGGTTCGACCGGATTGGGATGGGATCCCGTCAAGCGAACGATTGATGCTCCAGAGGAGTGGTGGCGAGAATGGCTTGCGGTAAGATATTTGTCTTTTAATACATATGATGTCATTCAGTTTATTCATTATAACTGAAATATCGCTCATTTCCTTCTACAGGTTGTGCCAGCTGCAAAGAAGTTTAAAATGACGGTAATAGAACCTGACTTCGAGGAGAAATTAGACCGGATGTTTGGTGGGGTTGCTGCTACAGGAAAATATGCATGTGCGCCTAGCCAGACAAGTTTTGGTCAAACCACGGAGAATGTGGCGGTAATGATTCAACAGAATTCCAAGACTTGGATCCACCTGAAATTCAGTCCACCAACCGTACAAAGCGACCTCGTTCTGAAAGCAAGAGAAAGAATGGAGCTCCCTCTATAAGAAAGCAACTATCATACCTTGTCAAATCATCTAATGATGCCCCACCCCCCCACAGAGTTCAAAAAACATCCATAGTTGAGATGGTTCGAATTCTTGAAGCAGATCCAGAATTTTCAGGGGAACCTGACCTTTTCTACTTTGCTCTCGACCTCCTCCGTGATTCTGTTCATAGAGACTTCTTTGAAGCACTTAGTACAGTGCGAAGGGTGGCATATATACGCTATTATTATTATCGACGAAACTTATGATTTGGAATTGCTATTATATGTTATTTCGTATTGGACATTTATATTTGCTACTGATTAGGTTGTGTCGGACAGTTGTATCCTAGCATTTACTTCAGTGATTTTAGTGATTGAAAATCAATGCATTTTCTTATATTGATTCTGAATGCATTTGTTTGGCCATGTACAATTCATATCGTCATGGACCCCGAGGTAACACGACGCAGAAGGAGAAATGCAACTATAAATTTACTTGTCGATTACTACAACACATACATCTATCGCGCGCCCTGTAACACATCATTTCAAATTGGGGACAAATGGATGAGATAAATGCTTACAGAACACCCAACGAGATTTAGAAACATCTTCCGTATGTCACAGGATGTTTTCAATGACCTATTAGCAGAACTAACATCTCATGGACTCCACGGGTCATCTAGGACTACTGACCGTGAGGTGTTAGACATCACACTATATGTATTATCACAGAACGAATCAGTGCGCGGGGCGATGGAACGATTCCAGCACTCGTCGGAGACAATTAGCAGGTATTTCTCAGTAGGGTTGACTGCTATTGTGGGTCTATCACAACACATCATACAACCCACAGTTCCAACTTTTTCACGAACGCCAAAGGAGATTCGGCACGATTCTCGTTACATGCTATTTTTCAAGGTACAGATTGATTCTTGCATGATGTATTCTTCTATATGAAATCGGTAATGAAATGGTTGATGTTCTTTATTTAAGATTGTATCGGCGCAATTGATGGAACGCACGTTGATTCAAGGATTCCAGACAATGAGAAAATCGCATTTATCGGCTGCTCTGGAACGCTAACGCAAAATATCATGGCAGTTTATGATTTCAACATGTGCTTCACTTTTGTAATGCCTGGTTGAGAGGGTAGCGCTCATGATAGTAGAATTTTTAAAAGTGCGATGACGAATCCAGAGTATAACTTCCCCCACCCTTCACAAGGTACGTTGCATACTCAAGATAACTCCAATTTTTTTTTGGTATGCTGAACTAAAGTTTGATCGTATTTCAGGAAAGTATTATTTGGTAGATGCTGACTACCCATTGCAGCGAGGGTATCTGAAACCCTACCCTGACACCAGGTATCATATACCGGATTTTGAAAGAGCCAGTAATGTTACAAGAAGCAAGAAGGAGGTTTTCAACAAAAGATATTCATCCTTGTGCGGTATCATTGAGAGGTCTTTTGAAGTTTGGAAGAAGAATGGGTCATACTTCGAGATATGCCACCTCATCCATTGCAGAAACATATGCATATAGTGTTAGTCACGATGGCGCTCCATAACTATATTAGACGACATCCAGCTCAAGCTGATGTTGATTTCCAGCGTGCCGAGGAGAATGAAGAGGAAGTGTCTGTAGAAGCATTTGAATACTGCATTGGACAATCTCTGTCACGGGAGGAGGACAATGCCGCCATTTCAGACAAGGGATGGGGAGGGTGCAAATGAAATGACAACCCTTCGAGAGCAGGTAACCACCATATTAGTTGGAGAGTGATTGCCTTCCTTCTGATTTGCTGTAATGACATTATAATTTAGAATAATGTTTCTTTTGAAAAGAAGATTTCCATTTTGTTGAGTTTAGTACTGTTGTTAGCAATAAATGTCATTTCAGAGTCATGTTTCTATATGGGTTAATAAACATTTCTTTTTGATTAGCAAATATGTGACTAAATATGTTTTATCTTGCCTTGCATTTCAGGAAAATATGAGCTCTAGGATGTCAGCCCCCTCTCGATGAGTGTTATGTTATTGTGGCTTGCAAACAACATTTCTGACGTCATGACAACCACACAGTTAATGCCTTAAGTTTCATAGCTGCCTACGAAACATTATCTAGCAGTGCAGATTCTTCCGGTGGGAGGATAGTTTGGCGGATTCTCAAGATGACGATAGTAGGGATGACGAGCTTTACTTGAGGACGGGCTGACACGGGAGATACGTGTCATATTTAAAAATAACATTATTATTATCTTACTCGTCATTGTAATAGTTTTAGAATTTTTCTTCACTCTACTCCTACTAGCTAGTGCTTGAGATGTCTTCATGAACATCAAGACTAATTTGGAATGCCAAAAATATATGACTCGAGATGTATTAATCTATAAAAACTCTAGTGTATTTGGTTTTTAATGTCTTTATATATGTTTATTTGTACATATAAATAAACATGAGGACGGTAGTAGGGATGACGAGCTTTACTTGAGGACGGGCTGACACGGGAGATACGTGTCATATTTAAAAATAACATTATTATTATCTTACTCGTCGTAGTAATAGTTTTAGAATTTTTCTTCACTCTACTCCTACTAACTAGTGCTTGAGATGTCTTCTATGAACATCACAGCTAATTTTGGAATGCCAAAACTATATGACTCGAGATGTATTCATCTATAAAAACTCTAGTGTATTTGGTTTTTAATGTATTTATATATGTTTATTTATACAAGTAAAAATATATGTTTCTATGTTTACAAAATATTTTTATAAACACAAAATATCTTTATTAAATATGTTTTTATATCATTATATTAAAATGTAAGGCATTACACAAAAATATTAATATTAAAATGTCAAAGTATTTTTATATCATTATATTAAATATTTTTTATAAACACAAAATATTTTTATTTTAAATATTTTTTATAAACACAAAATATCATATTTTAAATATGTTATATAGTAATTTAAAAAAAATAACTAAGCACGTATATAAAACTTCATTTTAATTCATATGAAAAATTAACACAGTATTTTTAAAAATTTTACGAATATTAAACCTCCATACTAATAAGTACATTAAAAATTTTTAACAGTTTTAACAAACAAGGGTAGCTTAGTTATTTTTACAAAAAAGCTACTCCATACTGTTTTCGACAAATTGAATCAATAGAATAACAGCTTTCCACATACTGCTTCTCCTAACAGCCTTTCTACAGATGCAATGCATTCTGTAAATTCGAAGTGTCGAGCAAATTGCGCCAAATGCATCTTAAGTGGCTAAGTTAACCACCAAACTTTTCGTGCAATTGCTTTTGTCACCATCTCTCTATTTTCTCATCAAAGAAAAAAGTAGCTAGTGTAACTCTCCTCTCTGATGGACATTTCATACCATCTATGATTTTTTCTGCCACCATTAATCAATTTTCAGCTTCCACTGACCCTCCTGCTCTTGAAAATAACAGTGGTCTCATATTCTGAAAAAGCTTCAAATTCTTATCCATTTGTGTTTTTCACTGCTATTAGCTTGAGACTAAGAATTCTGGATCAGCTTTATCACAAGTCTTCATTTCAGAAAATGCATCGATATTGATTGTAATATTCCGGGGCATATTAATTTTTATAACATCATTCATGACCTCCTTCTCCATCTATAATTCTGAAATCAAGCCAAAACAATTAATTACTCAATTAAATTTCAATTTATATTATTTACAACTTAGTTTAGTCAATTGTAGTGGCTCTTTCATTAAGATTCACGTTATTTAATCTAATATTCGTCTCTGAGATCACTTTTATCACGATCTGACTTGGGGTGAAAACAAACGATTGGACGATAAAATTAAAATTTTCTATTATTCTATTTCTATTACTAACAACTTAATATCCAAGTATTGATTGAAAGAGCTACTAAAGAAAATAATTTAATGAACAAATAAAAATTTACTTTTTTTATTACTGATCTTGCCTTCTATACACACTATCTCTTCTAGTATTCACCTTCTATTCAAAAGCTTAAAATTTAGAAAAAATATTAAAATAATAGAATTAGTTATCTAAGAAAACCCTGTAAAGCAATCACACTTCTAAACTTTAGTAATCCAAGAAAATATTTATTTATTGGAATTTAATTATGATGAAAATGTAAAACATAATTGATAGGCAAAACAACAAGTCAATGAATTCAGAAATGATTATTTCATAAATGAAATCATGGTGAATAATTATTACTTTGTTTGTATTAAATTACATTGTTCTATTCTTTTAAAATACATGTTAAAAGAACTCTTCAAAGTGAATGAACATAAGTAAAATTATTAACGTGTTTTATGGTTTTCAATCTTTTATATGTTGCACTGCATTAAATGAAAAATTGAATGAATTGAATGATTTAATGAAATTAATTATAAGTTAAATGAAAGTAAAAATTTAAGTCTATCAAGCGCCACCTACTATGATATTAGTAGGGGATGCTATTGTACTCATGCACGTTAAAGTAAAAAAAATGATAAAGGTGTATCTTCATGATATAAAAGGTAAATGTTGTGTATTTATGATACATATTGGTAAAGGGTTGGTAAAGGTTTTGACGGTGCTACTGAGTTCTAAGATGACTTCTAAAATTAAAAGAAAAAAGGAAACTAAAATGGATAATTGATTAGTTTTAAAAAAAAGTTAAGTGATAAAATGATAAATACATATTGTATATGTAAAACTTAATTATTTGATCAACATGTTCATTTGAGAAATCATGTTAGGCATTTGTATAATATTTAATGCATAATGAAGTAGTAATTATTTATTTAGTTGCTTAAATTACATTCTTTTATGCTTTTAAAATACATGTTAAAAGAACCCTTTGAACTGAATGAACATAAGTGAAAATTATTAACATGTTTTATGATTTCCAGTCTTTTATATGTTGCAGTGCATTAAATGAAAAATTGAATGAATTAAATGATTTAATGAAATTAATTATAAGTGAAATGAAAGATAAAAATTTAAGTCTATCAGGTGCCACCTACTATGATATTAGTATGGATGCTATTGTACTCGTGCACGATAAAGATAAAAGAAATGATAAAAGTGTATCTTCATAATATAAAAGGTAAATGTTTTGTATTTATTATACATAATGGTAAAGGTTTGGTAAAGGTTTTGACGGTGCTACCGAGTTTTAAGATGACTTCTAAAATTAAAAGAAAAAAAGGAAACTAAAATGGATAATTGCTTAGTTTTAAATAAAATTTAAGTGATAAAATAATAAATACATATTTTATATGTAAAACTTAATTATTTGATCAACATGTTCATTTGAGAAATCATGCTAGGCATTTGTATAATATTTAAAGCAGAATGAAGTTGTAATTATTCATTAAGTTGCTTAAACTTTACCTGTTAATTATTCTTTCAGTAAAAGGTCCTCTATACAGAAATGTCTAATAGGAGGGAGTTTTATTGCAAGAAGAGAAAGGCTGTAGATTATAGGTATTGGTTTGTTTATTTTTATGTTATATCACTTTTATTGTATTACAGGTGTTACTGTAGTAAACTGTATGATATTGTGTTTTCTTGGAGGATTACTTTCATGTGTACTGTGGATTTACTGGCACTTTTCTATATGAATGTTACTACAGATTAATATTAATGTTTTGAAACGTCTTTTACCATCTAATCGCCTGAACCTATCTTAATTAGTTCAAAGTTCTCAGACAGAGTCATGAAAAAACCTAACAATTGTTTAATGCAAAAGTACATGAATCTTATAGCTAAAATAAATAAAAAATTACATGTTGATTATGAACTGTGGTCATCACTAGTTGGAGTGACTGTTGACTTGATTGAATTTTGGTGAGTAGCTTTGAGCTTGGACGAATAGGCTTAAGTTATCCTGCAGGCCAACTATGTTCACAGGCAAGTTCATCATGAGCCCGACTATTATGGTATGGATGAGTACATATAATGCTTAACGAGTGCATTATAATTGACGAGTACCATGCAGCTTGGATGTCTTCATGGTGCCTCTAACAAGTTCATTGTAAATCCGACGAGTTCTTCATAAACCTAGAGCCTCAGATCTAACTGATTTGAACAGATCTTCATGATATTTGGGTGTATGGTTGACTTCAGTGAAAAATTGTTTGATAGATAATGGACTGTTATATGATTCCTCACTTCATAATTGGCTGATGACATGTGTATTATTAAAATTGACCCTTTTGATTTTTTTAAGTGCATCACACTTCTTATCCCATAATGTATGAAATAAATTTTCATTAAGAAATCAAAGGAGAAACTAAGGTTTCCTCACTGTAATGGTGTTTTGTGTGTTCTCAGTTTTTCATAATTGGCTGATGACATGTATATTATTAAAATTGACCCTTTTCTATATGATTGTTATTACGGATTAATATTAATGTTTTGAAACGTCTTTCACCATCCGATTGCCTGAACCTGTCTTAATTTATTTAAAGTTCTCGGACTGAGTCATGACAAAACCTAACAATTGTTTAATGCAAAAGTACATGAATCTTATAGCTAAAATAAATAAAAAATTTCATGTTTATTATGAACTGTGGTCATCACTAGTTGGAGTCACAGACTGACTTGATTGATTTTTGGTGAGTAGCTTTGAGCTTGGACGAATAGGCTTAAGTTGTCCTGCAGGCCAACTATGTTCAAAGGCAAGTTCATCATGAGCCCGACTATTATGGTATGGACGAGTACATATAATACTTAACGAGTGCATTATAATTGACGAGTACCATGCAGCTTGGATGTATCCGAAGAGTTCTTCATAAACCTTGAGCCTCAGATCTAACTGATTTGAACAGATCTTCATGATATTTGGGTGTATGGTTGACTTCAGTGAAAAATAGTTTGATAGATAATAGACTGTCATATGATTCCTCACTTCATAATTGGCTGATGACATGTATATTATTAAAATTGACCCTTTTCTTTTTTTAGAGTGCATCTCACTTCTTATCCCATAATGTATGAAATAAATTTTCATTAAGAAATCAAAGGAGAAACTAAGGTTTCCTCACTGTAATGGTGTTCCGTGTGTTCTCAGTTTTTCATAATTGGCTGATGACATGTATATTATTAAAATTGACCCTTTTCTATATGATTGTTATTACGGATTAATATTAATGTTTTGAAACGTCTTTCACCATCCGATTGCCTGAACCTGTCTTAATTTATTTAAAGTTCTCGGACTGAGTCATGACAAAACCTAACAATTGTTTAATGCAAAAGTACATGAATCTTATAGCTAAAATAAATAAAAAATTACATGTTTATTATGAACTGTGGTCATCACTAGTTGGAGTCACAGTTGACTTGATTGATTTTTGGTGAGTAGCTTTGAGCTTGGACGAATAGGCTTAAGTTGTCCTGCAGGCCAACTATGTTCAAAGGCAAGTTCATCATGAGCCCGGCTATTATGGTATGGACGAGTACATATAATGCTTAACGAGTGCATTATAATTGACGAGTACCATGCAGCTTGGATGTATCCGAAGAGTTCTTCATAAACCTTGAGCCTCAGATCTAACTGATTTGAACAGATCTTCATGATATTTGGGTGTATGGTTGACTTCAGTGAAAAATTGTTTGATAGATAATAGACTGTTATATGATTCCTCACTTCATAATTGGCTGATGACATGTATATTATTAAAATTGACCCTTTTCTTTTTTTAGAGTGCATCTCACTTCTTATCCCATAATGTATGAAATAAATTTTCATTAAGAAATCAAAGGAGAAAATAAGGTTTACTCACTGCAATGGTGTACTTTGTGTTCTCAGTTCTTCATGGGAGCAGTTGATGGTAATTAGATTTGGCTTGCTCGGACTTTTCATATTTGACAGCTACAAAGAAGTTACAAGAAAAATTGTTGTAGTTTTTAACGTGATAACGTGTCCAGAAAGCTAAGTGTTGATTATCATAACCTTGGAATGTGATAAATAAATAAAAATTGTCATCTTTAGAGGCCTTTACTAAAAAAAAAAGTCCAGTTTATTGAATTACTGAATACGCTTTAATTTTAGTTTTTAAAACAAGTGGATGCAAACTTTTTTTTTTAAAAGCAACTTGTGTTTTTTTTGCAGCTTGGCATATTGTGACATCTTCCTTTTAAAGGCATTTGTATTCTATACTGCATTTCGAAGTCTTGACTGTTAAATGTCGTTGCAAGCAGAGCAAAGTATATTGTTGGTACGGTCAAAGCTTTACAAGCAAAGCCTGGCGGGGGTGTGGAATGGCTTGCTTCTCTCCGCAGCTTGGATCTACATGATGTGTTAGATGCCCTCTGTTCCTTGCCTGGAGTTGGACCAAAAGTTGCTGCCTGTATTGCTCTGTTTTCTCTTGACCAGCATCATGCAATTCCAGTTGATACTCATGTGTGGCAGGTAAATGTTCTCCCACCGCCCCTCCCCAAAACCACAACCACCCCACACCCCCACCCACCATCACCCCCCCACCCCCCTTGCCCCTTCCCCCTCCTCAAAATTTTTATTACTTCAAAACATTTTGATTGAGCAAAATACCAAATTAGTCCCGTGACTACTGACATGTTATCATCTTAGACTACATTCGAGTCTATAAAAGTGTCAAATTACTCCACCAAGCTCTTTTATTATGAGCTGAAATGGTCTCTTGCAAGAACTATTTTAGCCCCCACTAAAAGAGCGGGGGGAGTAAATGAGCATTTTTATAGCTATGGGATTAAATGTGCTCTTAAAAAGAGTCAGGGGACCACTTCTAACACTTTTCTCCATTTTTATTATTGTTCGAGTTTCAAGTCAATTAGGTTTAGCTGCATTTGATTAAGGCCCGAGGGCGGTATATGAAGGGGGGGGTGGAAGTTGTTGCCTAAGGTTGTTGACCATTAAGAGAGAGAGAGAGAGAGAGAGAGAGAGAGAGAGAGAGAGAACCTTTTAATTGCTCCTAGCCCATTATGTCGGAACTGCTCACGCCTTTCTCTGTTAGAAAACTCACAAATGAACCGCTATGCTTCCTGATTGACATGCATCTGAAACCTCTAGTGCTTGTCTCTCTCTATTACAGTTGCTACTAGGGCTAGCCGGGAAAGCAATGATGGGATCGCATTGTACATAAACCTTCAAAATTCCCACTTTCTCTCTTGCGCATCTCCATTGAGATATAGTTGTGGCTAAAGCCAGCGGGAAGAGTAGCAATGGGATCGCTACATATGGAGGCCTCCGAAACTCTTGCTGAAGCCTTTGCTTGCCCTGTTCACCCGCGTCACTCACAATAACTCGCGACTAGGATTTGTGGGAAATGAAATGATGGGATCGCAGTGGATCAAGATCTCATGTGCCCTTCAGTGGAGTAACATCTGAAACCCTTTCTAGAAAAGCAACCACGGGATCACACTGTACAAAGATCTCCAAAACTCTTCCCACGCCCTTTCGAGAAAGGCAATTACTAAATCATTGTGCACGAGCCCTCCGAAACCTCTTCAAGTTTGAACAACAGAACTGAGCCTCTCCTTCATCTACCTGTGTCGTACCCCTCCTCTCTTCCATATAGGTGTGACAACAACCTTATTTTCTCCCAAATTCCATTAGCAATCTCTTAACCCCAAATATCTATTATTTCCCCAAACTTCTCCTTGCCTCTCGTCTCACGCTTAGCCAATTCGAGCCATTTTATTTGTTTCATAGACCCGAAATAACCAAAAGTCTTTTTCAAATTAACCTTGTAGCTAACCATTTCATATATATAAAGAGAGAGAGGGAGAGAGAGAGAGAGAGAATTCGTTGGCTTGTCTATCTCGTTTCACAGTCATCATCACCGCCTCCCAAGCAAGGGTATTAATGCAAAAAATTTACGTTAAAATCATTTTCATGCAGGTATCCGCCAGAGAAATTTTTTTTAAAATGATTTAAATTAAATTTAAAATATAATATTCATATATATGTGGATAATTATGATTTTGAAAATAATATTTTAATTTTTTAAAATAAATGAGACTAAACGGGTCTCACATATTTGATAGTTTGGATGGTCAAGTGTAATACCGTAAGTAATACACTATCCCGAATGATAGATATATCACTTGATAGTAGACTTAACCACCTAAACTAAAGAGTTTTGTGACATCCGTTTGATCTGCGAAACTTTTATGTGAGGCCGACAAGTTTCCCCACCTAATATAAGGATTAGATAGGGTTTATTTTACCTGGGTTTCTAGTTCCCTACAGAGGCAAACCCCTATAGTTAATTACATCTTAAATAACCAGATGTCACTTAAGAAAACTGCCGATTAAGATCAGTTGTTCTGTCTTCAAGATTTTCAAAGTTTAGGTTTCTAAGATTGGACACAGGAAAATCAAATGAGAGTGGCTCAAATAGTAACAATTATTTTAAGGAGTTCAAAGGAATAAAAAGTAGGGGATGCCACAAATCCGAGAAAAACCCCGATGACTTCCCAACTGTCCTATTATTTAGCTTTATGTCTTTGAAATGATGTTATTTAAAGTTTAATCCTGCAATTTATTTTAAGAATTTAGGACTTACATTCGCACGACACCTGATTATGCAAATAACCTAAGAAGATATGAGGATTTTCACTGTACCGCACGATAACCTCGGAATCCTAAAAGTGTTAGGACTTATATTGCACAATAGAGTTGTGCAAAAGCCTAAAAGATAAAGTGAGGATTTATGTCGCGTTAAACGAATTACCTCGATGTTCTATAAGCTATGTTATTTAAACTAAGGAAAATGTTTAGCTGCTGTAGACTTGTTCTGCTGCTTGTAGATTGTTGTCCTTTGTTCGCTGCATCGCCGTTGTGCTGCCCACGAGGACTTTCTTCATGCTCCATGCTTCCTGTTGTAACGATTGCAGGTTTAGAGTTTATGTTTTGTATTACATGTGTAATTGTTATTGAGTCTCATGGCCTGTCGTAGGGTACCTCCTAAACCGGGTGTCCTACCGTCCTCTATCCTAGAGGCCCCTGCAAGTCTATAGAAGTAACATGAATAATGAAAGGAAACATGCTACGAGGCACAATAAGCAATAAACAGTAACATCACAAGTATGAACTATAAATATATATGCAGTAAAGTGCAGTAAGAAAAAACAGTAAAATATGCAGTAAAAAAATAAATATTGTAAATATAAAACAAACATTTATACTTAATCGGTCTGCTACCCCTGAAGATCTTGAAAAAAGCCACAAATGACCCACGACAACCTGAAGAAAATCGTAGGAAGAACACGAACGAGTAAAAAAAAAATACAATGTCACGTATAAAGGACTGGGGGTAGGTGTTTTATATGTGACTTTGGGAATGTCTCAATTGCCAGGAGAATTTGAGTGTAAGATTCAAGCTCAAATCCCGGAACAGTGGATTTTCGTTTAGGTTAAGTCATGGCGAGAATTTTATAATTGATTTAATTAAGGAAGCGTGAACTACCTCTTAGTGCATCCTTATGTCCAGTGTCTTAATCAGTTTATGAATTAGGATCGAGTGCATAGCTTCATTATTTGAAATTTAGGTGGAGGAACTCTCACATAGGGTGTACCCTAAAATTTAGGAAGCCTACACTGAGGATTAGGTAGATGGACTCTCACCTTGGGTGTGCTCCTAAAATATAGTAAGCCTACATTTAGGATCATGTAGATGGACTCTCACCTAGGGCGTGCTCCTAAAAATCTGGGAAGCCTACACCGTGGATTAGGTAGATAGACTCTCACCTAGGGTATGCTCCAAAAATCTAGGAAACCTACACTATAGATTAGGTAGATGGGCTCTCACCTAAGGTGTGCTCCTAAAATCTAGGAAGCCTATACTTTAACTTGTATTTGAAGTGATTTAAGGTGTTCTACCCTCAATTAAGTGTTTTTCAACTACTCAAATATCTTTTAAGTGTTTCCCAATTAAATCAGAAATTCTCGTTTTTGACTTAACCATAAAAAAAATAAATAAATAAAACCAAATAAGCGGAGGAGGCCGACCCACTTGAACAAAATCAGCAAAGTTAGGAGCAAAACCGCAAACGAGTCGGCCCAAAATAATGGATTTGAAATCCATCCAAATAGAGAATGTAACAACTTAAAGGAATGTACTAAAATGATCCAATTGGTTCATGAAACATCTCCAAATTTGAGACCTCAAAACCATCTTTAAAGCCAGTAAGAACATCTCAAACATGATTAGACAAAACCTCAAAACAGCGGCCCAAGTATCACCGAATAAAACAAACAAAACTGCAGCCCAAATGAACCGCAAAAAGCTCCCCAAAATTTCATGAAAACGACACCCAAATAATTATGAAAACAATTCCAACACCGCAACTAAATAGCCCCCAAAACAAAAATTCAAATTCATTTCAACGTAGCCAAGAAAATATTGCAAAATAGGTGCCAAAACCTGCTTCTAATAAGCTAGTAAAATGCCCTGATAACATGTCCAAAATGCAGCAAAACAATGTTAAAAAACCGCTCCAAAGCAGTGCTAAAATGTTACGAAACATTGCATTGATACCTTCCAATCCACCAAAAGTTTGACATGAATCCACGCATAAGCCTTAACAAGTGCGTTACCAACACTTATAATTGATCAAATGTAACATAACATGTGTATCCAAAACCGATCAAATGTAGCATAAATATGTCTCCCATCAATCAAGATCGAAGAACAAAAGACAGCTAGAATTCCCAAAGGCATCCATATGAAAATTCAAGCTCAAGTAAGGAACCTTAGTCATTCTTAAAGATGTTTTAGCAAGAACAAAGAAATAAAGGGACAAGTAAAGGGCAAGAACGCTCTCTACACATCACCTTAGAATCGTTAATATAAAATTTCAGCTTTATACAGAAAATAAGAGATGTATAGAGGAATTCTTAAGCACTACGAATAACTCAGGTAATTCCATTCCATGTGTGTGTAATTTTCTGGGAAAATTCATAAAGAAAATTTCATACAAACTCCAAATACCGTGTAATGCCACATAAGAATTCTAGCTTTCATACCAACTCCTTGATTACAAACACCTTCATGTCCCTCTCTCTTTTTAGGAACATAGCAAACAGACTAATAAGGATATGCTACGCACAAGTATGAATACACATTGATTGTATAACAAGTGTGAGCATGTAATGTTATTCGTGTGCAATTTCCTCACTTCCCTCCCATTTTTATATCCTCTAGCAATTATAGGCCCTTGCAAACACACAAATGAGATAGTGAAACCAAGAAGGAGAGAATTATGATAAAAGCTCCCAAAACTTTCAGGTTCTAAAAAAAACTCATTTTTTCGGATTTTGTAAAAGAATACCACTCAAAACTTCAGGTTTTTGCAAAATAACACCACACATATTTCAGATTTTGCAAAATGTGCCACGCATATTTCAGATTTTGCAAAATGTGCCACCCTAGCATCCTAAAGTTTCAGATTTTTGCAAAAAAATCACCAAGAAGTTTTAGATTTTTGCAAAAAAGGACCACAAAAAGTTTCAGATTTTCACAAAAAGACCACCCAAACTTTCAGATTTTCACATTGTAAGCACCACAAACCTTCAGATTTTCACAATGTAAGCACCACAAACCTTCAGGTTTTATGAAAGTGAAGCATCACAACCTTCCAAAGTTTGTAAATAACATGTAGGCATTTTCAGATTTTCATGAAAATGAAGTATCACAACCTTCCAAAGTTTGCAAATAACATGTAGGAATTTTTCAGATTTTCATGAAAGTGAAACATCACAACCTTCTAAAGTTTACAAGTAACATGTAGGAATTTTCACATTTTTCATGAAATTGAACCATCATAACCTTCCAAAGTTTGCCAATAACACGTACGAATTTTCAGATTTTTCATGAAAGTGAAGCGTTCCAAAGTTTGCAAGTAACATGTAGGCATTTTCAGATTTCGCAAATAACTCACTTGCAACTTTCAGATTTTTGCAAGTGATGAAGGTAAAACTTTCAGATTTCGTAAGAGGTAAAACATTGCAGCTTTTAAAACTTTGCAATTGTGACATGGAAAATTTCAGATTTTTGTAAACAACACACCTAAAGCTTTCAGAATTTCTATTAGCAACAAAGATAATTGGTGGTATTCCCAATTCTAACTTGAATGAGAGCCTTTGGACAAACATTTTAAAGAAAATTGCTGTCCTAAAAGTAGAATTAAAACCGGGCCACAATGACATTTTTGCCTATCTTAATATTGAGTTTTATGTTTCTTCCACAACCCCTGCAAGATTGTTTTGCATTTTGCGGCATATTCCCACAAGATCGTCAGTTTAATAAAGATGATTTAGTCCAAACGTGTTGGGTTTCATTCAAAAATCTTCAACTGAATAAGAGATTTTGGAAGAAATTGGAAGGAGGGAGGCTTACCTGCTCAATAATAGCCATGACAAAAAGCTAAAATTCTAACAACAAAGACTCCAGCCAACTCACACCAAAAGAACGAGAAAAGGAAGAAGAATCAGGTAGAAAATTGCATAAGGAACTGGCAGCACCACCCCTCACTAGAAAATTTTTCAACAACCTGATCCTAACCCTAACTAGGTTTTTTATAGGCAAGAAAAAGGAGTAGCCACCTACCAGCCTTAATGGTGGCCAAATCAAGTGACAGGGGGAGATAATGCGATCTCGAGGAGGAAAAGCGTCGGACACGTGAAGCCTTGCGAATGGAAGAGCTACTCGGTCGAGCGGGGCTCGAAGGGGGCGAACCAGCTAGCGAAGAAGAGGCCGCTGGAGGTGCGCAAGCTAGGGTGCGGTTCGAGCCAGAGGAAGTCTAGGAGCTAGGGCCGTGTTCGGGCCAGGTCAATCGCGGGAGAGGAGGCGAACTTGGGAGCTAGGGCTGCGCCTGGTTCGGCCTGCTCATGAATGAAGGAGGGGGCGCGTGAGCCAGAGCGTCGATCGAGCCAAATAGGGGAGAATTAGAGATTTTAAGGAGAAAATGAAAACGTCACTTTTTTATTTATTAATTTTATAATATTTAATATTAAAATCTCCCGACTCGCATATTTTTCGCTCGTGCATGAAATTATAGGAAAATAGATGTTTCCTCTAACTAAAATCGACGTTCCGGACGCATCAGCACAGTCCGTTTCGTCATTCGAGGTCATTTGGACAAGTGCATCGATTGTGTGTCATTTATTCGTGGCGGAATTATAGTAATATGAGTGTCTTTCTGGCTAAAATTGACGTTTCAGACGCACTGACGCAATCCGTTTCGTCATCCGGGGTTGTTTGACTATTCTTCGAAAATCGTTTCAAATTTAAATAATACTTCATGCATTATTTTCCGTGCAATGAACTCAAATAATATGTGTCTTTCCTGGCTAAAATCGACATCCCGGACGCACTGACGTTGTTTCGTCATCCAAGATCATTCAGACAAGTTCATCGATTTGCGTGCGCGAATGTACGAAAGTCATATCGTGCCCTATGGCTTTAGATCTTATTAGGAATTATCTTCGAGCCTCCACATGGTGGTCCTTAACCACTCGACCAAATGACGATGGTCCGTAAACACAACCACTCGATCAAATGATGATGGTTTGAGATTACCTTTGCAAGACACCGCAAGAGAAACAGTAAGTGGCTTGAATTTCTAAGAGGGGTGGGTCCCAGCACTAGTCCTCTAAGAGAGTCAAACAGAAAATCTTAGGACTAGAACCTAGGGCCTAAGAAGAGGAAGAAAAAGACCTCATAAAAATGAGGTCAGAACAGGTTAAGCGAACACTCACATGAGTCTTATAGACCGGTGGACTAAAAGTCCCTTACGGTCATATTTTCTCATGACATTGATCAACGCCTCTTATAGACGGTTGGGAATGCTAGGTACCCCAATGTAATCTCATAAGAGATGACGAAAAAATGAGGCAGCCAAAATATCTTATGATTTGGACTCACAAAAATAATTTAAATTTAGATCTTAAGTCTTGAAAATGACTTAAAGATTTAGACTTTTAGACTTATAAAAATGCTTAAATTTTGGATTATTTGGGCTATTGGACATTAGTATAAATAAAAATATAAATCGAAAAATGAATATTTGAAATAAAATGCATATTATGTTCAGTAAAATATAATGTTGAAAGTTGAATGCAAAAATAATTAAATATAGGATTCAATAGATCATTCAAAATTTGAATTAAATTTTTAATTGTGCCCTTTTAAAAATTCAATTTATTAAATGCATCTCTAATTCGCAAGCAGACAAAATGCAGTCTTTTGAAAAAGTCAAAATATGATTTCATGCATGTCATTAACATATAAATTCTCAAAATTTTTGAATGATTTTCATCACCAAATTTGTTATACATCTACTAGCGAACGGAGGACGTATCTTTTTAAAGCTCAAAATGAAACTTTGTGTATGATGATCCAAACATGCATTTTAAATTCTAAATAATTTTTAAAATCCTGCATTTATGCTTCAAGGATTTTCTAACTATTGTGTGAGTATTTTAAAATATGCATTTGTATCTTATGAATGCTTCAAATATCGTACCATGCTTTGCAAGATTATAAAATATTAGGTAATTGCTCCTTGCAAATGTATTAAGCATCATGCTATAATACATTGAATGACAAAATATTAGAATCACATGTGTACCGATCTTCATGTAAATGTATAATATTTGTATGTTGAAATGTGTGCACAATCTTAAATTTATATGTCCGCATGGCCTCCTTGTTTATAGGGCACTCAACTAGTATTATCTTTTTTATTTTAAGGATTGAATTCGACGAGTCTAGTAATTTCAATAATATCCAAATCACAAACATAAAATTTTTCAGTCCAAATCACATAGTTTGATCATCATCCCCATCAGGAGTGGGGTTGACAAAACTAATATTTTAAAGATATTAAACTAAGAAATCCTAACCCGGATGATGGTTTGTTGATTAAAAATATCACATTGAGAGATCAACTTTTAAAACTATCAATATTTTCAAATTAAAAATTTCAAAGCAACTAAATCAAAATATTAAAGTTAAAATTAATCACTTAAAAAACCTAAAGCAAAATTCATTCATCATCCGTAAAGTGTCGGGGGTGACAATTTTTTTTATTGACTTCAGCTAAAAAAAAGTGAATGTTATATTGTGTATCATTATATTCATACTCAAAAAAATCTCGCACCAGTAAACCCGAGTCCTCTATGATTTGGTCTAAAGGCTACATAAAAATTATCAATTACGAGTAGAGCCTTTTGACTGGATGGTTTGCCACAAAATGACACTTTTAGATTGAGGTCACGACCGCAAACGTATGTTTGCAAAAGGTTTTTTACAAAAGAAAATAACAAACTTTGATGATGGTCGTGTTGTTTAAAAATATCACATTGAGGGATCAACTTTTAAAACTGAACAAGATTTTCAAATTAAAATTTTCAAAACAACTAAATCAAAATATTAAAGTTAAAGTTAATTAATTAAAAAACTTAAAGCAAAATTCATTCATCATCTGCAAAGTTTATCGGTGGTGACAAATTTTCGATTAACTTCAGCTCAAAAAGAGTGAATATTATATCGTGTATTACTATATTCACACTAAAAAAAATGTCACACCCGTAAAGATGTGGCCCGTCCTCTATTCGTATGGGTTTGGCCCAAATGCTATATAGAAAGTAGTAATTACGATTAGAGCTATCTGACTGGGTGGTTTGCTGCCAAATAAAACTAATATATTAAGGTCATGGCCGCAAATCATTTTGTTTGCAAAGTGTTTTTTACTCTTTGAGTTATGAATCATAGGGTACATTGATTAACTTAAAATCCTGTCAGTTAAGGTCGAATTAAAATTATCCTTTTAGACAAACATTCATTCCAGATTTATAAGGTTCCCTTGGACGATGCAACCCGTGGTTACTGACAAAGATTTTTGTATCAGATTGGGTTGACTACATCCTCTAAGTAGACCAGGGACCATGACAATCCAGAACGATGTAACCATGAGATCTTAACCAAGTTCGTTATCATTTCCTCCACCATCCGATTCAAGGGTTCTTTGAACGATGCAACTCATGATTATTGACGAGGATTTTTATGTTGGGTTGATTTGCTCCTCTGACTAAGTAGACAAAAGATCACAAGACCTGAGACGACGGAACCATATGTTCTTGATCAGGCTCGTCATTATTTCCCCCACCATTCGATTTAAGCTCAAGATGATAAATTTTATAATTCAAACCGTAAATCTGTTGTTACTTTATACTGAATATTCAATATTTAATGACCAGCCTTAATCAAAAGTGTTATCATGTTATCAAGAGGGGTAATTAATCATAAGGTTTTGCGCCTTTGGGAAACCTTGAATCCCAGATCAAGAAGTCCTTGCAAAATAAGATTGAAATCCTTAGAACTAGTCTTATCTACAATCCTACGTGCGTTCCGAAAATTCGACCTGGAACACCAAATGCAACGCTCACACATAATAAGAGACTCTTGGGCTTTGAATTTTTGTAGCCCACATGGTGAGAGGGATGGTAGAGGAGGAAAAATGTGAAGGACTAAGCTGAAGTGCAGGCGATGAGGGTGTGAAAAGTTGTAAGAATGGGTTTGCTTTAACAAGTACTGCAGCCTCTAGGTTAGAAACGGGAAAATGTCAAAAAAGTATGCAGACTCCTTGCAGGGCCATTTTAGTCCCATAGTCTAGAAATATGTCAATTAGTTGCGAGTGTCTTTTCATATAAGATAAATAATCCTCAGAGAGAACTTTTTCAGCCCTAATTTTAAGATTAGGGGACTAATTTGACACTTTTATAAATTATGGGACCAAAATGACCCCATATGTCAGGAGACTAAGTTGTCACTTTACTCAGCTCGAAACAGAGCTGGGAGGGGTAACTGTAAGAATTTGTTAATGAAGGTTGAGAAAGATAACAGCATAATATGGTGTTCGCAAGGGAGATCATGAATAATGCTGTAGATGGTGTTTAGGCCTTTGATAGACTGTTTTATGAAAGCCCAGTCGTCAGTGTAAGAGAAATTTGCTTGTTGACATTCATTTAATTTCAGGTAGATGGTTACAGTATCATACTTTTTTGCATGAATTACTTGCGTGTCCCTAAGATTTGTGATAGTTTATTTGTAGGTCTATGTCCTTGATGTGTTTGTGAAAACTACTTTTTGGCTATTAAAATTATAACATCTTCTTTATATGGAACCTTGCTATCAATTGAAGGACCCATCTGTACCAATATACATTACTTTTGCAAGTGCAATTTGCATATATATATATATATATATATATATATATATATATATATATATATATATATATAGATGCCTTATATATGCACCTGTGTCCGTGTGTATTATCTACTCTATACCGTGCAGGATGGGATTTGTTGTAATTCAAACCGAATACATTGGCAATAACTTTCAAGACTCTTACTAACCAAATTAGTTGAATCCCATAAATATATGCATGTCTATGCGTGTCAGTGTGTGAGATGAATGAATGATTTTTCTTTTTTACCAAGCTTAAAGAATGGCATTCTAAAGAAAGCCTCCAGTTTTTTCTTTATGATAAAAAAGTTGCCATAATTTTTTTTCTTTGACCAAAGTTAACCCTATCACAACCACAGTTAATCTCCAAAGATCATGGGTTATCAAAACGTAGCCATATCTTATTATTTGCTCGCATGCATACTATTATCTAAATGGGTTTTGAAACTCCATCAAATAAAGATCTCATTCATCTAAAATTTGTTCAGAAATACCTGCGTGACTTGATGATCTTATGTTTAAATATAAGAATGATTTATATAAAAACTTTATGTTTTATGTCATAATTTAGTATCGTTTTTCAAGCAGTTAAATGAGCAATAACCGATCCTAAATGTAGCCTTATTTTGCTCATTAAAATTTTTAAGAAGTATAAAAATCCACATTCATTTTGTGTGTTTACTATTTATTTTTCTATTATTTAGAAATAATATATTTCAAGCAAATAACTTGTATTTGGTTCTCGTGAACTCTTGCTATAAAGTAAATCCTTTCTGCCATGGAAATGCATGACTGTACATGATTCTTTGAAATGTTCAGATCACTCATCGACCCTATAAATATGAAACTAATGCTGGACATGGAGGACGACACTACATGAATATGATGGCAAAATGTTGGAATTGACACTTCTACAAAAAAAATGTAATACTAAATTTACTAGAGTATGCATGAAAATTTAGCATGTGTAACATTCAAAAGCATATAAAATTTGTAAGCTTGAAATTTAGGAATTAATTTTGCTGTTAAGTGATGTTTGGGCAGTGAGACTGATATTCTAATTTAAAGATTGATGTGTGATAAAATTAGGTCGAGTGATGAGACATTTTCATTTCCTTCTGAAATATATCTTGGCCATAGTTGAGAGGGTCAAGGAATAAGTTTAGGAGCGAGTCACAAAATGGTGTGGTCAAGGTATCGAGTGTCTGTAATTCTCAACTCACAATTGTAACTCCAATATGCGGAAAACAAATATGGTTTTCCATTTCTTCTGATTTTTTCTTTCGTTCTTTCTCTTTTATTAGTTTACGCGACCAACTTTGTAACAAGTCCTTTAGCATGTATGATTAGGTGTTTTTTTGGTTTGACGCTTAAGATTCTCCTATCGTTATTAATCACTAATTGTAATAACTCAGAATCCTTGTTGCGAGCCATTTACATTCCTTCTATACCTTTAAGAATCTAAATTAGCCCAGTTCATTATTCATCATTCCTCGTTATTTTTTTTTGGAAGATTTAAATACATACCACTCAATTCCCATGTATTTACGAATCTAACACCTATACTTCAATTTTTATATTTCACCTTTTAAAATTTAAAATGCTTGTATTTTTTGTGATACGAAAGATTTGGGTGTTAGATATGTAAATACGTTGGAATTGGGTAGTTTGTATGTAAATAACTCTTATTTTTTAACGTGAAAATGCTTTTAACGGTCGTATGCGCACAGATCGCTACACGCTACTTCATACCAGAGCTTTCTGGCACCCAGCTGACTCCAAAGCTTTGTGCTCGTGTGGCCGATATATTCATTGAAAAGTTTGGAAAATATGCTGGTTGGGCGCAGAATGTACTGTTCATTGGTGATTTACCTTCTCAGAAGGCACTACTACCAGCACAGATGTTGGCTAATAAAACATCAAAATCTGCTAAGAGGAAGCGTAGCAACAAAAAACTTAAACTTCAGTAACTTGAAATTATGCTTGAAAGCTCCACTTAGTCATCTCCTGAAGCCAAATTTTCCTTTTCTGAAGTAGATCAATATCCTTGAGAGCTGAAGGAGCACTTGAATAAGCATTTGCGGCTTCCCAATGCACCTTCTCAATTATTTAATTCTTCCATTTTCCAGGTATGGTCTTATAATGAATCAACCTCTAAATCTCTATCTGCAGAGTCCTGATTGTTGTGATCAACTGTTATTTTTAGCAGGGGCATTAAATTTTTTTTTTTCGTTATCAATGCAGGATAATAATTTTTTGTTAGGCTAATAGAAAAGTGGGAAATTTACATACATATTTTGGATTTACATATCTAACATGTAAAGTTTAATATTTACATTTATGACACCTTAGCTTTTAAAATCTGTGCATGAAGACACGTATCTCACTTTTAAAAAGTTAGTGCTTGTGGTATTTTTGACGTGATGTTAAATATTTTGAGTGTTATGCATGTAAATATGAAGCTTAGGCGCTAGAGATATTATCTAAATGCTCACCAAAACAATTGGACCATACACTGTGTTTTCGATCAATCCAAAAACATGGATTGATAATGTAATACTGATACTTATTTGGGGAATTTTCATACATACCACACAATTCTAACCTATTTTAATATCTAACATCTAACTTTAATATTGATATTTGTTAGGAATTATACTAGGAAATAATTTCCTTGGATAGATGAGATTCGTTCAGATTATCGAAATTGCTAGATCCAGACTTGGCTGATTTTTTAGTTTTGTTAGATTCAGACTTGGCTGAATTCAGACTTGGTTGAATTTTGTATTTTGCTCGATTCAGGCTTGGTTGAATTTTGAGTTTTGTTAGATTCAGGTTTGACTAAATTTTGAGTTTTGTTGAATTCAGACTTGGCTGAATTTTGAGTTTTGCTATAGGCAATGCAAAAAAAAAAAAAAAAAAAAAGCATTCAAAAGACAACCACAGTTGTCTACTTCCCTGCAAAATTCAGCAAAGCCTAAATGTAAAACAAAGAAGGTTTCGTCAATGGTATCGTCAAAGAACGACCAAAGATGACCACCGCAGAACTTTAACAATGGAGGCGCTGCAACAATCTTGTCAAGGCGTGGTTGCATTCCAAACTCTTCTCAATTCTCGATACTACTCAGTAAGTTAGGAATTATTAACATACATTTCAAACTTGAGGGGGAGTGTTAGGAAATAATTTCTTTGGATTAAGAAGATATTTTATTTCCTATTTTATATCTATTTCCTTGGATTAGGAATTATTTATTTTTCTATTTTATGTTATTTCCTATATCTCCTAATAATTAATATGAATTGATTATTAGAGATATTGAGAGATATATTTTTTATTTAATATCTTTTCCTTTTTATTATTTTTCCTATTATAAGATTCTTGTAAGGGTTATTTATACCCTCGTTTATATTAATGAAAGTATCAAGTGTTCCACATTATTCTAAATTCCAATAACATTCAAAACACTCAAATCTTTAACAGCGCATCAACTATACCACTTTACTAATCTTTCAAAAGTCAATTGCACCTTTATATTCTTAGGTTTATAGCACTAAGATGTTATAAATGTAAATATCAAACTTTAAGTGCTATTATGTAAATTCATAAGAATTGTGTGATGCATATGTAAGCTTCCCTACTTATTTTTAGTAATTCTTGACCCAAAATTTTCCCATGGTTCATCTGCTTCATTGAATTTTGCATGGTTGCTTAGCTGGCAGTTTATTTATTGTTTTCTCCAACTATTCATATTTTTAGGTGCATTATTTCTTCAGAACCAGCTTCAGCACCAGTCACCTTCGAATACTGAAGAGAAAAATGAAGATGAAAATGAAAGGACTTAAGAATTGCTTGTTATAATTAGGGATTGTTATTGACAAAATACAATCTTTCCAACGCTTAAATATGAATTCCTATCATTTTTATTTTCCTTTTAACAAGACCATTTTTTATTAGAACCCTATTATTAGACTTAATGGTAAGTGTCAATTGATCATTTTTTTTTGTTTGAACTCATTGACAGAATTCCAAATTTCTTATTAGAGCATTTCAACCTGTTTTAGCACTAGAAATTAAGAAAGAAAGAAGATAGAAAGGAGGAATTTATTGATCAATTCTCATTGCCACCCTGATCATAGACTTGCAATATTTTGTGCTAATTACTCATTTCAATTAATTAACTATTAGCTACTGAACTAATTGCAAGGGGATTCACATCAGTACGTTCTCTCTCACAACAAACTTACCTTCAAAAGCTTGATCTTCTAAGTTGCTCTAGGAGGTGGTGGCCATTCATTCAACCACAATCTCTTTGGCAGTTTGAGTTTGTGCTTGTGTGCTATGATAGGAAGGGGTTGTTTGGCTGTGCCTTTAATTCGATTTACATTTGATTTTTGGATTTAGTGTAAATTCAGCCAGATAGTTAAATGTATGCATGCTAAGGGTCCATTTGAGCTAGTTGCAGTCGTTTGAAGAAATAGCTGTGAAACTGTCACAAAGGAAGCTGATGCTCCAAAATATTGTGGTGACTATTACAATTTTTTTTTCCAAGTTAGATCACAACTTTCTAGCAACCCACCACATGTAGGGTATTTTTGTGGTAGCTGCAGCTGTTTGAAAAAACAGTTGTGAAATTGCTGCAGAAGAAATTGCTTTTCAAAAAGCTGCGTTGGCTATTACAAATATATTTTATTTTCAAAAAGTCAAACCATAGTTTTCTGGCAGTCTCCACACTTTAACAGTTCTGATTGAAAAAAAAAAAAACGGTTCCTACCATAGAATTTCTAAAAAACAGCAAGAAAGTAGTTCTCTAAACAGAGCTGTGACGGCGGTCTGACAAAACAAAACAAATAGAAAGCTGTGCCAAACAGACCATTAGCCAGGTAAAGTTACAACACGGCTTTTAGATTCAGTTTTTTGAAAATCAGATAAAACACAGTTTTGCCAAATACAAAAAGAATAGTGTGGACCACACTACTGCCCCAAACTCACCCTAAATTTGGTGACGATTAAATCCAAAGCTTTGACTTCATGATTGTTAATGTGACTTTTGTTTGTCTAACCACAATTCAATTTGATAATATTATACATCTGTTGTGTGGCTTCAACTTTTTGTACATCTAACTTTTCTACAATTTCTTCAAACATACTGAGAATGTTGTCTACAACATTTGATAAAGCCTGATCTTCATGAACAGCTTTCGTGGATTCAAAAAAAATGGTCGATGATTTCAAGTGAATGTTTGAAGATCTATGGAGGTCTAAGAAGTTGAAATGTTTTGCTTGAAAGAATTCTAAGAACTTAGTATTTGTTTAAGGACATCAATTGGTTATAATATTTTCACATCCTACTACCCATCAAAATCATAGAAAGCTTGCGGAAGGGATGAAAGTGGAGCTTTAAGAAACATTTTCAAAGGTTAAAAATATCGTTTCGATAAATATTTGTTCATTAACAAATTTATCAGAGCATCTAAGTTCAATAATATATATTAGGTTATCCCACAAAATGAAATTAAATTAGAATTTAGTTGCAGCAATAATCTTTCAAATAAAAAATTCACATTTCAATTACTAGTGCTTCTCTTGATTATGCACAGCTAATAATATAACAATTACAAAACAATAGATATTTGTTTGCAAGAGACAAATTTAGTCGGTGAAATCCACCAAGTATAAATAATGAGACCAGGACAAGAACATGACTACATGAGCCAAAAAAATGGTCAACTGTAAACATGGATATTATACTATAACAATTATAGATGTCATAAAAAACAAGATTTGTATATCATGATTATTAAATAAGAAAAGTACTTTAGTTAACAATATAGTTCATTAAAATTTATATACAACAGATGATTATTATGTTCAAATGTCATAATATCCACTTATGAGCATATTATACTTAACATATTCATATATAGTCAATTTGACTTCTTATCCTGAAAGTAAAAAATGTAAGCATTAATTTCTAGAAAATTTAATTATTTCTAATGTAGTCGTCAGATTTCGGTCCAGTTGGCCAATATCATGATACATACATCATCAACGTAAGCATATTTTATATAAATTATAATTATATTAAAGGTAGCATAATGAAAATTTAATCATTTATATAGTCAAAATTTGTTATATATTAACATAGTTTATGATATCCATAAGTTGTTGAAGTATTTCTCAATATATCATGATTTGCATACGCTGTAAGTATTTCTCAGTACTCATATGCAGAATTTTCTTAGAAAATTGACAGTAAATTATTACATCATTTTAGTATCATCATTTGAAACACTTCTAAATATATTATCAACAATCAAAACACACAATCAAGTATCCAGAAATACAATTTCTAACAATAAAGGATATGCTGAAAGTCTATTTATCAGAGAGAGAGAGAGAGAGAGGTCATGAGTTAATTGCACATTCATTATGTCTCACATCAAAATATTAATGACAAAGCTAAACAATTAAAATCATTTTTAAAATTGATGATTTTCAAAAGTTCTTCTAGTTCATACTTTATTTTTTATTCCAATTATTTTTGGGATTTATCATCAATAAGACAATACGATAAAGCACCCTAGAGATATTATGAGATCATAATGGTTTCATCTTAAATATAAATCAAGAACTAGATTAGAGTATATTGTGCTATAAAAGTAAATGCCTACATTTAAGAAATAACAACAGAATGTTAAATTTTTTGAGTCCCTCACTTTAAACTCTTATTATTGCATGCAATAAATTTTTTGTAACCGGGATGAAGCCGAATAGCTAGGGTGCTCATCAAGCCGGATAGATAGTTCGGCTAGGTCAATTTAATCGATTGAATCAATTAAGAAGTTATGCTCTATAGCTTGCTTATGATGATTAACGTGAAACCGCTCAATCACTTGTGAAGAAAGCTCAACTTGCTCCACAACATAGTTGCAAAACTACTCATGAGATCAACTCATCAAAGAGATCAACTCGCTCCATAGTCGAGCTGATTGATAGAAGAGCTACCAGATAATTTGTTTTTGGAAAGGCATTTTTATAAGTAATTAGCAATGCAAGATATTATCAAGATATTAATTATAATGTCGTTGAGAGAGTGATTGCGGAATTCTTGATATTTGTGTGTAATGAGTATTTTGATGTGTAACATTTAAGTTGTCTTTCTATACATGGAGGGATTATTATTAAATAGAGGATGACCCCATAAATTACAAGACCAATTTTTTTCTTATTTTTTCTCTATTATTAGCTCACAATATTGCTTATTCTGCTCTTTTCTTTATGATGTGAATTCACAGACAAATCAAATTCTAACAATTAACCACTCAGCATTTAGGGTTTTTTTTTGTTTTTGTTTTTTTTTTTTCAAGTCGTTATAAGACTACAAATGATTATAATGAACAATCACTTATAAAAAAATCTGATTTACAGTTAAATTCTATTGTATAGTTCAATTAAGATTTTGTTCTAAACCACCTGTAATTTATTCCTAGTAAAATTTAGCTAAAAAAAGAGTCAAGCAAATAGAAAGCAAATGGCAATCTCACAAATAGATAGAAGAAAGATTGAAAATCCGTAGGGTTTAGAGCAGTGACAAGTGCCATTGGAGAAGTTTTCTTAATTTTGCTTATGAGATGATGTGATGAATGAGAGGGAAATGACTTTGAGTAATGGGTATAAACATATGACAATGTCTGGTAGGTGTTCTATTGCTCTCTTTCACATGTAGTGAAAAGAGTGAAGAAACAATGAATGGAGAGTGGAGAGTATTGACATGTCTTTCTCTTTGTAGAAAAGCAAATTGGATTTGACGTTGATAGCTTATAGAGGCCAGGTGTTGTTGATCATTGACAAGCATCACATAATTGTCAAGAAGGTTAGGAATTAAATGACAAAATGTCATGAAGGTTATTTTCTTTGAAGGAGAAGAGATCAGACAATTGAGAAGACATGCATTTGATGTCAGTAGTTGATGGATATTGAATGTCGATCGGTAACGATGTTGTGTGACAAATCAATGTGGATCATTGAAATTTGGGCGATGATGGCAAGCAAGTTGGTCGTTGTCTTAAGTCGAGTTACTAAGAAGGGGAGCATCAAATGTTTAAGGCTCAGTAACATCATTGTTGAATTAAAAATATATTTATATAGTTATAGAGTGATCATTTTGATGACCTCTATCATAATCCTTGATATTTCACCAAATGGTCAAAATGCATCCATTTTGATTCATTCATGATTACCGGACATTCTACTGCTTTAATTAACTCAGTTGTGTGATCTTGTATGGCTATTAGATTCATCTCTTCGAGACATTTTTAACCATAATCACATAAAATTTGAATGTCATTGACCCCTCGATTGAAAATTAATGCTGTGATAATTATGTGATTTGAAAATTAATACAAGTTGCTAAGATAATTCTGTGATTTGATAATTAATGCCTCTTCGGTAATTTTATTCTAATGAAGAATAGAAAAAAAAATTGCTCCTCAATTTTCATAACCATAAATTAACAAACAAAATCTGAGCTCGAGATCAATAAGCACATGCCACGAGTAATTGTGTGCGGATTGGCTCAAATTATTTATTCAAACTTTATGAATAATAAAATATTGCAAGATTTACATATATACCACTTAATTTCTATATATTTACTTAATTAACAATTGAACTTTAATTTTTACATATTTGCCTAAAAAATATATTCAATTTGTTAAAAGTTAAAATACTAATATTTTCGACGTGATATAAAATAATTGGGTGATATATATAAAAAAAAAGTTTAGATGTTAGGTATATAAAAACATAAGAATTGGGTGGTATGTATGCAAATGCCCAGTATTGTATTAAAAACTATTAATACGACTCCAACAAATCTCCATAATTCAATACGAATCGGCAGACATGATAAATCTTGAGACAATCTTTGGAGTAAGAAATGCTTAAACCTCAATTAAGAGTCATCCAAATCTTCGATTTCAACACTTACAATCAAATTGACCGGCTCGACCGAAAGGATCCAATGATATCAAATTTGACCAAATTCGGTCAAATTAAGCTCAGATCAAGCTATTAAGCCACTTTTGGAAGTTCTCCAAATACATTTGGAAGGTCAAATAAATGTTGATTTCGACGAGTCAATAGTTAAATTGAGCGTCTCAATAAGAAGAATCCAACGTGCCAAAGATTGTTCAATTCCGACATCGTTAAGACACTTAAACGTCAATGTCATTCAATAAAGTGAAGTTTTATGAGTCATTCGATCAAAGTGGATCATATTGCTGCATTAATTGCACCCAGAATTCTAAATAGAGCACCACTCCTCTCATGAGGGGGGAGGAGAGCTTAAGGCTTGTGGAAGAGCTTGAAGCTTTGAAAGGGGCTGAAGTCCAACACAATTTCTGCCGCCGTCAACCCTTGCGACTGTCGTCGCCACCGTTGACCGCCGTCGACCACCGTCTCCAACTACTGCCGACCATTGTCGACCACCACCACTGACCTTCATCACCAGCGCCGAGCTCCGACCGCATCTCCACTGTCGAACGTCGTCACCCCCTGCCGACCTCCATCACCACCTGCAACTACCGTTGACCACCGCCGACCTCTGTCGATTGCTATCAGTCACCTCCTATTCCTAACAACGAATTCATCCTCATATCGATGTTGTAACTTGGGAAGCCTAATAAAATTTTCCCTCATGTGAACAAGTGGTTACAATTGTAATCATCTTTTTAAAATGAAATTCTTCAGTTGGGCCAGACCCCATGGTTTATTCTTTTAATGGGTTTTCGCGTAAAATTGTTGGTGTCATTACTAGTTAGTTTCTCTCTTCTGAGTGTGTGCTGAATCTTTGTACCACGTCAAGACGATAATCTGCTACTTTACTGTCATGATTTTTTTAGCACGCATCAGTTTGACTTCATGTGCGGGAACTAGATAATCCCACCAATGAAGTACTTGTGAGGCTCAGTACATGGCCACAGACTCGATACTCGTGACAACTTGATCACTAGAAAATATATTAAGAATTTCATACCAATTTTATATGAAATTGCACTTTAAAGAAATGTATTTTCTATGCTTTATCACAGTAAATGAAGTAATTATAAGATCGAAAGCAAAAAACACAAAAGAAGCGGATTTAGAGCAAAAAAGACTCAATTTGATGAAAAATTGAACTGTCCCGCCGACGGCGAGTTTTTCCTGAATGTTTTGAATATATTATAAGGAACTCGCCGACGGCGAGATCGAGCCCGCCGACAGCGAGATCGGCGTTGTTAGCCCATCTTCTAGAAGCCCGCCGACGGCGAGATCGAGCCCGCCGACGGCGAGACAGTTGAATCGAGCGGATACATTGAACCCGGACGCTTTTGAAGAGGTGCTTAAGCAACCTTGGAGATTTGACTCCTTCTATAAATAGAGACGAATTTTTAGTCGATTGTGTGTCATTCTAGTAGTCTTTTAATTTCTATATAGAGTGTTTAAGTGTGTTTAGCGTCTTGGTGAGTTTAATTAAGTATGCTGCACTAGAAGGAAGAGTCAAAGGAACTTGACGAGTCAGCTTGGGAGAAGAATCGAGATAAGCATATTTGTTTATTGTTTGTTAACTTTAATGAAATCCATGATTTATGTTATTTTTCCCATGCGTTCGAGTAGTTTCCTTAGCTTTTCTCCTTGTTATCGAGATTTTGTGAAATGATGAATTAAAGTAGTTGTGCCTAAAAATATGAAAATAGAAATTGTGCTAATCTTTTACTTAAATCTTAATTTACTTTCAATCCTGCCAATTGATTTGTTAACATATGTTGAATTATCAACTATAAGTAAATATTACATCCAAGATTCAGGGAAGTCAAAAGCCTTGGAAGGAGGGTGCAAATAAATAGGAAATATTAACTATTCGGGCATAGAATCGGACATTTTAGTGTGACGTACTAAAATCTTCAATTCGGTCCTATTTTTCGGAGTCAAGTCAGAATGTTAGCTCTCGACGAGTGGAACGTGGGAGCTCGAATGGCAATCGGATCCTCCTAACTCTAGCCTACGTATTCGCAACTAAACATAATACTAGTCAACGTTCTTTCGCACTTGACTAAAGGGTAAAGAATAGGAATGCTCCTATTTGACACAATACAATTAAAAAAAATTCATTTAATTCTTCGTTCACTTAATTCTCTCAAACAAGGAGAAAGATACTTTTCTGAAATCTTATATTCAACCTTTTAAGCATTAGTTTATTTTAGTCTAAGTGTTCTTAATTTCCGTATACTAGATTATTAAGTAAATCTACTTTAAGTTGTCTTTAAAATTCTTTAACTTCCCTGTGGGATCAATATCTAGTGACTCATTAGTAGCTCTATATTACTTCGATAACGATACATATACTTGCAGTAGTATCCACAATATAAATTATAAATTCCATAACGGAATCATCAGTATATATATATTCGAATGCGGGATTAAGTTTTTAGTGCCGTTGCTAATTTTCATATCATAGTTGTAAGTATAAATATCGAAAATTGGATCAAGTTTTGATGCCATCATTGTAAAGTAAAGTAATTATTAAGGTAATTAATAGAATTATTAAAATAATTACTAGAGTAACAAACTATTTTAAATATTACTTAAAAATTGTATGCGTAAATTTATAAACGAAAATTTAATACCTTACGATTTAGAATTAGAGCGCACTATTAAAAGAATTAGAAAACAAAAGAGAGAAATTATAAATTTAACACAAATGGCAAATAATCCAGAAATTGAAAATATAAACCAACAAAGACCATTAAGAGATTATGCCAACCCTACATTAGCATGAAATTCACCTAACTATTCAAAACCCCGATGTAATTCGCTAACTCATTCGAACTTAAACCCGCAATTATCCAAATGGCATGAATCAATCAATTTAGCGGTTCACCTAACGAAGATCCTAATTTACATCTTGCTAGTTTTTCGAACTATGTGCTACTTTCAAATATGAAGGAGTATCAATGATGCTATTAGATTTGAAGCTTTTTCCTTTTTCTTTAAGGGATAAGGTTAAGATGTGGTTAAATTCATTGAAGACTCTGGATCTATTAAAATTTGGGAGAATTATCACAAAAATTTCTATCAAAATATTTTCCTCCTTCGAAAACCGCAAAACTTAGAAATGATATAACATCTTGTCGCCAATTTTGAGAATCCATATATGAAGTTTCGGAGAGATTTAAAGTAACTTCTGGAAATGCCCACATCATGCTTACCGTATCAGGTTAATTATACAAACTTTTTACAATGGATTAGTAGGATCTCTTAGATCAATCATCGATGCCGCACGTGAGGTTCATTAATGTCAAAACCATTCGATGAAGCCTCTGCGTTAATCGAAGAAGTGGCTACTAATAATTTTCAATGACTCACTGAAAGAATAAATCCTAAAAAAGATAGCCGAAGGTTCATGAAAATGATGCAATATCTATGTTAGCTTCTCAAATCGTCTGCTATATCAAAGAAATTAGATCATTTTCGAATGAATTATTCTCCTACTATATTGAAGAAAACTCATCCGGACAAATTATAGATTCTCAATTTCCTTATGAAACTATAAATGCTATTAATAATAGACCCAATAATCCTTATGCGAATTATTATAATCCTCAGTTGAAGAATCATCCAAATTTTAATCGGAATAATAATACAGACTAATCAACAATGGATGAACAATTCTATAGGAAATCCACCTAATCAAGGAAATACGAATTATAAACCTTCTTATCCACCTGGATTTAATAACACTCAATTTAAAGATAAGAAGTTATCTATAGAAGAATTAATATTAAGTATGGGTCAGCACTTGCAAGATCAAGAAAATCAATTACAAATTCAAGGAAATCAATTACAAAATTAAGGAACAACAATTAAAAATATTGAAACTCAGCTCGTACATATCGCTACCGCGCTTAACAATAGAATTCCCGAACTTTACCTAGTAATGTGGAAATAAATCTTAAAGACCAAGGAAAAGAACAAATTAAAGTGATACAATTACGAAGTGGAAAATAGTTAGAAACTAAAATTCGAAAGAAACAGAAGTAAAAATGAGGAAGTGGAAATCGAAAAGAAAAGGATCAACAAGATGAAAACTTAGAATATCCATTGATCCCTATGAAAATATCTATAGAAAAACCACTACCACCATTTTCTCAACGACTAAAAGCAACATAAAAAAGATAAGCAATTTGCTAAATTCTCGAAATTTTAAAAAAATTAACGAGTAAATATTCCTTTGTAGAAGCATTAGAACGTATGCCTAATTATGTAAAATTTATGAAAGATATTTTAAATAAAAAAAGAAAATTCACAGATAATGAAATCGTCGCACTTAACAAGAAGCGTGAAGTGCAATTATTCGAAAAGCTTCTTGAAAAATTAAAAGATCCCAGTAGTTTCACTATACCTTGCGCTATTGGAGAAAAATTTTATGGAAAAGCTTTATGTGACTTAGGAGCAAGCATAAATTTAATGCCTCTATCAATTTTTAAAAGATTAGAATTATGGAGAAATTTCACCTACTTCGCAACTCTTCGCTTACTGATCGTTCGCGACTTATCCTAAGTGAGTTATCGAAGATGTGTTAGTAAAAGTGGATAAATTTATCTTCCCGTAGATTTTATCGTTCTAGTATATGGAAGAAGATAAAAAAATTCCTATAATATTAGGAAGACCCTTTTAGCCACCGGAATAACTATGATCGATGTTCGAAAGGAGAATCGACTATGAGAGTAAACGATCAAAAAGTAACTTTTAACATAGCAATATCAATGAAATATCCTCGCTTTAGAAAAGATGATGAATGTTTTCGAATGGAAATACTTGAACATTTGCAAAATGAACATTTTAAAGAATATTATGAAGAAAAGTTAGAAAAGAAAATACTCGAATTAATCAAGAAGCAGATAATGAAAAACTCGGATTATATACATGAAAAATTTGAAATGTTGGATAATACCGAAAACGTCGAAAAGAATATAGTTCGTCAATTATTAGACCTCCCGAAATCGAATTAAAAATTTTACCTAATCATTTAAAATATGCTTACTTGAGTAACCATTCAACCCTACGAGTTATTATATCACTAAATTGAATGAATCACAAGAACAAAAACCATCGGACACATTACAAAAATATAAGAAAACTTTTGATTGGACTTGTACAGATATTAAAGGAATTACTCCTTCAATCTGTATGCACAGAATTATTTTAAATAATGAACATAAGCCAAGAGTTGATCCTCAAAGGAGATTAAACCCAATAATGAAAGAAGTAGTCAAGAAAGAAATATTAAAATTGTTAGATAATAGTATTATATATCCTATTTCGGACAGTGCTTGGGTAAACCCAATTCACTGTGTTCCTAAGAAAGGAGTGACCGTTAAAGCTAATGAAAATAATGATTTAATACCTATAAGACAAGTTACCTGGATGGCGTATATGTATTGACTATAGAAAATTAAATGTGACCACCGGGAAAGATCACTTCCCATTACCATTTCTAGACCAAATGTTGGATAAATTAGCCGGACATAAATATTTTTATTTTTTAGATGAATATATCAAGTTATCATCGTATACCTATCGCTCCCGAGGATCGAGAGAAAACTACATTTACTAGTCCTTATGGAACATTTGCTTTTCGAAGAATGCCTTTTGGATTATGTAATGCACAGGCAACATTCCAGAGATGTATGATGTCTATATTTAGTAAATTAATTGATGATGGAATAAAAGTAATTATGGATGATTTCTTTGTATTTGGAACGTCATTTGACGCATGCTTGAATCATCTTGAAAAAATATTAGAGGTATGCAAGAAAACTAACTTAGTTCTAAATTGGGAGAAATGTCAATTTATGGTTGCAGGAGGAATTGTATTAGGGCATAAAATTTCTGAAAATGACATGGAAGTAGACTTCGCAAAAATTCAAGTTATAGCTAAATTACCACCTCCAACTACAAGAAAAGGTGTAAGAACTTTTCTGGACATGTTGGATTCTACGTACGCTACATAAAAGATTTTTCAAAAATTACTAAACCTCTATGCCAAATTTTAGAAAAGGACAATAAATTTGAATTCACAACTGAATGCTTAAATGCTTTTGAATTATTAAAAGATAAATTAATCACAACACCTATAATAGTTTCACCTGATTGGGAGAAACCATTTGAACTTATAAGTGATGCTAGTGATTATGCTATGTAAGCGATAGATTGGGCAAATATATGATAAAATTTTCAAAGTTATATACTATGCTAGTAAAACTCTTAATAATCGCCGAAATGAATTATACGACTATCGAAAAAGAGTTATTAGCAATTGTTTATGCTGATAAATTTAGACCTTATCTAATCGAACTAAATGTATCGTGCATACCGATCACTCGCTTATTAAATATCTAATGCAAAAGAAAGATTCCAAACCAAGATTAATTAGATGGATATTACTAATGCAAGAATTTGATTTTGAAATCATTAACAAAAAGGAACCGATAATCAAATTGCGTATCATTTATCAAGGCTAGAATATAATGAGTTATCCGACAATCGATAATGAAATTACCGATGCTTTTCCGACGAACAACTATATAATATAAGTGAGTGGAAAATACCACTGGTATATGAAATAAGTAAATTATATCGTAAGTGATATTTTACCACTTATGTTAACTTTGCAACAACAGAAAAAATTCATTCATGATGCTAAAACATATTTTTGGGATGAACCATATTTATATAAGCAATGTAAGGATCTTATAATTAGAAGATGCGTGCCTTATGAAGAAACATAACAAATCATTCAGAAATGTCATGATTCTAATTTTGGAGGACATTTTGGAACAGATAAAACTGCTTATAAAATTTTACAATCTGGATTTTATTGGCCTACTTTTTTTGGAGATGTTTACAGATATATCGAACTTATGACGTATGCCAACGAGTAGGTAATATATCTGAAGAAATGAAATGCCTCTAAATTTTATATTAGAAGTTGAGATTTTCGATGTTTAGGGATTGAGATTTTATGGACCATTTGTTCCTTCATTTGGAAACTCATATATATTAGTCACAGTGATTATGTTTCTAAATGGATTAAGCATAAGCTTTACCTCGATGTGACGCTAAGAGTGTTTCAAAGTTTCTAATGAAAAATATTTTTACTAGATTTGGAATGCCGAGAGTGATTATCACTCGGCGGAGGATCTCATTATAGAAATAAATATATTCACAAACTAGTAGAAAAATTTAACATTATTCATAAGATATCAATCGCTTATCATCCACAAACCAGATGGATTAGCAAAGTTTCTAATCGAGAAATTAAACGTATTTTAGAAAAGAATGTAAACCCTAATATATTGGATTGGTCTATAAGACTAGACACTGCATTATGTGCATACAGGACTGCTTATAAAACTCCGATTGGAATGATTCCTTACAGGCTTATTTATGGAAAGACTTGCCACTTACCAGTTGAATTAGAACATAAAGCTTATTGGACAATTAAAGAATTTAATTACAATCTGAAAGAAGCTGGTGAGAAGAGATTATTGCAATTGAATGAATTAGATGAATTAAGAAATGAATCTTATCATAATGATATAATTTATAAAGAAAAAAAATGAAATTATGGCATGATCGAAGATTAACCTCGAAGAATTTTGAGCGAGAAAAGAAGTTTTGCTTTATAATACAAGATTGAAATTATTTCTGGAAATCGAAATCTTGATGGTTAGTGCCTTTCACTATAACTCAAATATTTTCATACGGAACTATAGAAATTGAAGATCCAAAAATCGGGCATAGATTTAAAGTAAACTGACTACGCATTAAAACCTTATTTTGAAGGTAGGAAGACCAAATTTTAAAGAGGTTTTAATGCTCAGTCAACCTGATTACTAACTAAATTAGGTCGGGATGACGACGTTAAACCAAGCGCTTTATGGGAGGCAACCCATAGTAGTTATTAATTATGATCTATTTATTAATGTTTTTGAAAATTAAAATATAGAATAAATTCTACTACTCATTTTACTTTTTAAAATCATCACAAATTTGATCTATATGAAGAAATCAGAAAATATTCGGACCGGAGCGAAATTGGGCAATTTACCTAATCTTGCCGACAGCAAGATCGATCCCGCTGACAGTGAGGTCGGCACACCCAAATTCAGTTTAAATATATTAACTATCCCGCCGACGGCGAGATCGTTACCGCCGACGGCGAGATAGTTAAAAAGTGGTTTTTGTGAGTTATTTTGCGGTTTTGGGCGGTTCTAAGGCCATTTCTCTATATAAAAAGTTCAGAACTTCATATTTACACTATCTTCTTCCTTAGAAACGATTATAGCCCCTCCAAAACAATCCATTATGGCCCCCAATCCACTAGAAACCATGAAATCCGGAGTTTTTAATCGAAGGAAATTCGTTAGTGCTGAGGCTCAACGACTATTCAACAAGGTTTTGATGAAGAAGTGACTGATTAAAGAAAGAGGATTCGTAAACAGAGGAGCGGAGAATTCAACAACAACATTTGAAGAAATGATTGTTCAGCGATGTTGGGAGGTATTCTACTATACAACATCTGCTGTAGTCATTCCAGTAGTTAATGAATTCTACTCTAATATGCATGTGATCCATAATGGAAGTGTTTACGTAAGAGGCAGATGGGTAACTTTCACTTTTTCTCGAATTAATGAATTATACTCGATTGAAAATACCCCTGTTTGCCACTATTCAAATTTTGTTCCTACAAGATACAATATGAATGAGATCTACAAATATCTGACCGAAGAACCTAATGATTGGGAATTACGAGAAGACGAGTACGTTAGTTTTTCTGCATCACTTCTTAACCCCGTCTCTAAGCATTGGCATTTCTTTATTTCGTCAAAGTTATTACCCACTATGAGGGTAAATAAAGTCTCTAAGGAATGCACAATTTTAAATTACTGTATTCAATCCGGATTACCTATCGATGTTGGATCTATCATCGTGAAGTCCGCATTAGGATTAATCGTGCATGGGTTCGATTCACGGACTTGGACACCCATCAACTATATTTGCTTTATGTAGTCAATACCAAGTTTCCTACGAAGCTTCGGGAAAAAGTGCTATTGCCTCGGAAACCACTAGATCCGACGATATGTTTCCTACATTGGATCACAATGATGAAACAGTAATTATTTATGATCAAGTATCTCAAAACAATCCTTTAATCAGACTTTTGACTGATAGAACTAACTTGATCCTACGAAAAATTAAAGGATTGGAGAAGGAATTACAAAATGTGATGAATTCTATTGATAATATCTCTGATTTATTCGATCACATCGATTGGAGAATGAAGGAGCACTTTGACCATACAAGACATCTGGAGGCGAGTTTTATACGACTATTGAGATAGAAAGGGTGGATTGAAGAAGATTCCACTGCAGAATTCCCTTTCAGACCTTTCAATAATTTGTTTATGCACCTGCGTTTTATTGGAAACATTAGAGAAGAGATCAGTTCAGATTCCGATGAGTAGCAGAAATTTCTATTCATATTATATGTATGTGTGTTTATTTAAATTTAGTTTTTGATATAATTTGGATTTTACGAAGTTAATCTCAGTTTAGATGAGATTGTATGTTGTTTGTTTAGTCTCAGCATTTAGAGTATCGTGGTGTGGATTGCAATGCCGAGTTAAATGTGTTTTGGTTAATTTGCTAAGTCAATTGTTAGTTTTGTGATATTTAAAGTTTGTAAGTTCATGGATTTCATTTATAAAAGTTATAATGTTTGTGTTGTGTAAACCTTTTATGAGTCAGTTGAGTATCTAATCTTAGAAAATATATCAAATTAAGTGACCGAACATTAAAACAAGGCTTAATTAAATTGAACATAATTGAAAATATAAAAATTTTTAAAAAATTCGGAAATCCCGCTGACGACGAGATCGATCCCGCCGACGGTGAGATTTTCTCGAAACTTCGGCCTCGGTGAATTAATTAGCTCGCCGACGGCGAGAAATTTCTCGCCGACAGTCGAGATCGCTAAATGTACTATATTTCGACCGGTCAACCGACACTATTCATCATCCCCTTCCTCAAAACTTCGAAAACCGACCTAGTGGCTTGATAGATCCGGATTTGGAGCGATTTCAACACATTTCGACGCTGGATTTCATCTTTCCTTGGTAAGAGCTTCACTCTTATGTAAAAATTTTTTATTTTCACCATGAATTTCTTCTACATTGAGGAATTTGGGAAAAATCTGAAACGAGAAGAAAAGACTTGGAAGAAATTCATGGAACTTGATTTAGATTGATTTTAGTAACTATTGGAAGCCATCTTAGTAATATTTAGAAGTTTAGTTAAGATTTTTCGTGAATTTCATAGATTCAAAAATGGCTCCACGACAAAAGAGAAGAATGGATTACGACGAAACTCGATTTGTAAATGCAAGGGCACGAGCTTAAGATATTTTCACAATATTCAAGCCGTAAAATGCATTCGGGATCGAGTTTTCAAAATCCTGGAGGAGAAGTAGAGCGAATAATAAAAGAAAGAGGATGGGAAAACTTCTATTACATAACCAACAGAGCTGCTGTGGAAGTGGTAAAAGAATTCTATGCCAATATGACTGCGATTGAAGATGCACCAATCAAGGTGAGAGGATTTTTGGTGGATTTCAGTGCTGCAGGATTAATTCTTTTTATGAAGTACGTGATTTATACACCAGTGAGTAAGATACCTTTGGAACTATGGAAGGACCACTGGAAGAAGTGATCAACTTTCTCACTGATGGGAAAGGAGTTTGGAAGATTAAGCAGCGTGAAAGGGTAAACTTTCCTCTCTCAATGTTGAATGCATTATCTAAAGCCTGACACTATTTTATTTGTTCTACCTTGTTACCCACTTATCACCATAGTGAGGTAACAAGAGATAGAGCAGTTCGACTTCGTATTCAGAACCAAAGAAGTATTAATGTGGGAAGTATAATTTATAAGAATATATTAGCCACTGCAAGAAGTGAGAGTGGAGGAGGACTAGGACTCCCTGGTGTGATTTATGCACTCTGCCAATTATCTGGGGTAGAGGCAAGGGATGATGAGGAATGGGTGGAGCCTATGAAACCCATTACTCCAGCTAATATTAAGACATATGAATCCCACGAAGGATGGAGATCTGGGACTAGGAGCTATGTACCTTCTTCGAGTAGTAGATATTCCCTCTACCAGTTATGACCCTCCTCCCTATAGTACTCCTACCCTTCATGATTTGATGAATGAGATGACTCTGCAGCAGAAAAGTTTTGAGAAAATAGAAGAAAAATTGGAACACATTGATCAAAGAATTGGAGGATTAGAGCAAAGGCATGATTATGACAGTGAGTATCTCCAGAGACATTCAGAATTTGAGATAGCTTATTATGATATTGAGAATCATTATAGGAGAGGAGAGCTTGATGTTATATTTCCTGAATGCCCCTGCTACAGCCATTACCAGCCTAATCCACCCACTGATCAAGGAAACGACGATATAGTTTGGGACTTTGATGCGGAAGATTAGATTCTATGTTTATTTGTTTAGTTATTTGACTTATAAAATTTGATTATTATGATGTTGTGATTGTTTGTTTGTTGTCTTAAAATTCGAGTATTGATGTTTAGTTTAAGAACTTTGATTATTATGTTGTGTAATACATTTTAATATTGTTGTTAAATTTGTGTGGCTTTTAAATTTTAATATTTTAATTTCGTGATTGTAACTCTGAAACTGGATTTGTGAAATATATATGGATGTTGTGTTATGTTGTGGTATAAATTGTGTTAGTAGTTGTACTTATTTCAAAACTTCTTTACCCAACACTTTCTTTAAATATTATGTATGTAGAAAAATACTAACAGTACATGTTAATTAAGTAATGGAAAAAACCTGCAGAACTTCAAAGGAAAAATACCTAAAGCTAGAGGGTACGATTTAAATATTACAGTTTGTTTCCTTTTCACCCTATATAGATAGATAGAAAAATTTAAGTTTGGGGGAAGGAAAAACACAAATTTAATTATTAAATTATTCTCAATTTATATTTTCAAAAATTATTATAAAATAATTTTCTGTAATAATTTTAATTCAGTAAACTAGAATTGATTTATTTAATTATTATAGAAAGTTAAGAGAAATAATTTTAATGATTAACTAATTTTATAGATTAAGATATTTAGTATAAGAGAATAAGAATATAGCTTAACTATTTATAAGAAAGAAAACTATATTTTCAAATATGAAATTCTTAAATATTTAGTCGAGAAAGAAAAGATTGAAACTCAATGCAAGAAAAGCTTTGAAATATATATAAGAGAAGTAAATGTTTCCAGTTTCAAATTTAGGAAGAGGAAAATGAAGTTCAAAATTATTAACAGGCTAACCAAAAATAGTGATCCTCACTTAAAAAAGTAAAGAAAAAAGGGATTGAAAATCAATCCAGAAAGAAAAGGAAAAGAAAAAAAAATATATTTATATAAAGTGAGGAGAAGCTTGAGGAGATGCCTTATCAAAATTGGCTTCATTTGAATCAACCTAAAGTGTAAACTTCAATTACATTTCTGAACTTATATATATGGATTAGTATTTTACTAAGTAGTGCTTTCATGAAATTTCTTATCATCTAAATATCTTAAATAATTTAATATTGAAAAGTATAGTCATTCTTTAAATAAATAGAAGACTCAGACATCTTAAACTTCGAGACCTAAATAAACCTTTATATCTATAGAATTACTTTAATTATTTTTAAATATTTATAGAAAACTTTACTATAATACTTATTTAAATCTAATTCATAGTATTTCGAATTAAAAGTTTTATTACAAATAATCATTATTTTTATGTAGTATCTAAATTACTCTAGATACGATAATAGCTAAGTTTGGGGAATTTGATCACTAGAAAATATATTAAGAATTTCATACCATTTTTATATGAAATTGCACTTTAAGGAAAAGTATTTTCTATGTTTTATTGCAGGAATGAAGAATTATAAGTACTGAAAGCAAAAAGCACAAAAGAAGTGGATTTGGAGCAAGAAGGACTCAATTTGATGAAAAATTGAACTGTCCCGCTGACGGCGAGATTTAAGCCGCCGACTGCGAGTTTTTCCCGAAAGTTTTGTATAAATTATAAGGAACTCACCGACGGCGAGATCTAGCCCGCCGACAGCGAGATCGGCGCGGTTAGCCCATCTTTTAGAAGCCCGCCGACGGCGAGATCGAGCCCGCTGACGGCGAGACAGTTGAATTGATCTAGATACATTGAACCTGAACGCTTTTTGAAGAGGTGCTTAAGCAACCTTTGGAGATTTGACTCCTTCTATAAATAGAGACGAATTTTAGTCAGCTGTGTGTCATTCTAGAGTCTTTTAGTTTCTATATGTAGTGTTTAAGTGTGTTTAGCGTCTTGGCGAGTTTAATTAAGTGTGCCGTACTAGAAGGAAGAGTCAAAGGAACTTCAAGAAGTCTGCATGGGAGAAGAATCGAGATAAGTATATTTGTTTATTGTTTGTTAACTTTAATGAAATCCATGATTTGTGTTATTTTTCTCATGCATTCCGAGTAGCTTTCTGATCTTTCTCCTTGTTATCGAGATTTTGTGAAATGATGAATTAAAGTAGTTGTGCCCCTGCCACAGTCATTACCAGCCTAATCCACCCACTGATCAAGGAAACGACGATATAGTTTGGGACTTTGATGCGGAAGATTAGATTCTATGTTTATTTGTTTAGTTATTTGACTTATAAAATTTGATTATTATGATGTTGTGATTGTTTGTTTGTTGTCTTAAAATTCAGTATTGATGTTTAGTTTAAGAACTTTGATTATTATGTTGTGTAATACATTTTAATATTGTTGTTAAATTTGTGTGGCTTTTAAATTTTAATATTTTAATTTGTGATTGTAACTCTGAAACTGGATTTGTGAAATATATATGGATGTTGTGTTATGTTGTGGTATAAATTGTGTTAGTAGTTGTACTTATTTCAAAACTTCTTTACCCAACACTTTCTTTAAATATTATGTATGTAGAAAAATACTAACGATACATGTTAATTAAGTAATGGAAAAAACCTCGTGAACTTCAAAGGAAAAATACCTAAAGCTAGAGGGTACGATTTAAATATTACAGTTTGTTTCCTTTTCACCCTATATAGATAGATAGAAAAATTTAAGTTTGGGGGAAGGAAAAACACAAATTTAATTATTAAATTATTCTCAATTTATATTTTCAAAAATTATTATAAAATAATTTTCTGTAATAATTTTAATTCAAAGAAACTAGAATTGATTTATTTAATTATTATAGAAAGTTAAGAGAAATAATTTTAATGATTAACTAATTTTATAGATTAAGATATTTAGTATAAGAGAATAAGAATATAGTTAACTATTTATAGTAAAGAAAACTATATTTTCAAATATGAAATTCTTAAATATTTAGTTGAGAAAGAAAAGATTGAAACTCAATGAAGTAAAAGCTTTGAAATATATATAAGAGAAGTAAATGTTTCCAGTTTCAAATTTAGGAAGAGGAAAATGAAGTTCAAAATTATTAACAGGCTAACTAAAAATAGTGATCCTCACTTAAAAAGAAAGAAAAGGGGGATTGAAAATCAATCCAGTAAAGAAAAGGAAAAGAAAAAAAATATATTTATATAAAGCGAGGAGAAGCTTCGAGGAGATGCCTTATCAAAATCGCTCTCATTCGAATCAACCTAAAGTGTAAACTTCAATTACATTTCGAACTTATATATATGGATTAGTATTTTACTAAGTAGTGCTTTCATGAAATTTCTTATCATCTAAATATCTTAAATAATTTAATATTGAAAAGTATAGTCATTCTTGAAATAAATAAGATCTAGACATCTTAAACTTCGAGACCTAAATAAACTTTATATCTATAGAATTACTTTAATTATTTTTAAATATTTATAGAAAACTTTACTATAATACTTATTTAAATCTAATTCATAGTATTTCTGAATTAAAAGTTTTATTACAAATAATCATTATTTTTATGTAGTATCTAAATTACTTGAGGACAAGTAATAGTTAAGTTTGGGGGAATTTGATCACTAGAAAATATATTAAGAATTTCATACCATTTTTATATGAAATTGCACTTTAAGGAAAAGTATTTTCTATGTTTTATTGCAGGAATGAAGAATTATAAGTACTGAAAGCAAAAAGCACAAAAGAAGTGGATTTGGAGCAAGAAGGACTCAATTTGATGAAAAATTGAACTGTCCCGCTGACGGCGAGATTTAAGCCGCCGACTGCGAGTTTTTCCCGAAAGTTTTGTATAAATTATAAGGAACTCACCGACGGCGAGATCTAGCCCGCCGACGCCGAGATCGGCGCGGCTAGCCCATCTTTGTAGGCTCGCCGACGGCGAGATCGAGCCCGCCGACGGCGAGACGATTGAATCGATCTGCATACATCGAACCCGAACGCTTTTCGAAGAGGTGCTTAAGCAACCTTCGGAGATTTGACTCCTTCTATAAACAGAGACGAATTTTAGTCAGCTGTGTGTCATTCTGGAGTCTTTTAGTTTCTATATACAGTGTTTAAGTGTGTTTAGCGTTTTGGTGAGTTTAATTAAGTGTGTCATACTAAAAGGAAGAGTCAAAGGAACTTCAAGGAGTCTGCTTGGGGAGAAGAATTTAGATAATTATATTTGTTTATTGTTTGTTAACTTTAATGAAATCCATGATTTGTGTTATTTTTCCCATGCATTCCGAGTAGTTTCCTTACTTTTCTCCTTGTTATCGAGATTTTGTGAAATGATGAATTAAAGTAGTTGTGCCTAAAAATATGAAAATAGAAATTGTGCTAATCTTTTTCTTAAATATTAATTTACTTTCAATCTAGCCAATTGATTTGTTAACATATGTTGAATTATCAACTATAGTAAAGATTACATCCAAGATTCAGGGAAGTCAAAAGTCTTGGAAGGAGGGTGCAAATAAATAGAGAAATATTAACTATCATGTATAGAATCGACATTTTAGTGTGACGTACTAAAATCTTCAATTCGGTCCTATTGTTTGGGAGTCGAAGTGTAGATGTTAGCCCTCAGTGTAGGGAACGTGGGAGCTCGAAGTGCAATGCAGTATCCTCCCAAAGCATAGCTCACATTCAGCAACCAAACATAAGACTAGTCAATGTTCTTCGCACTCGACCAAAGGGTAAAGAATAAGAATGCTCCTATTTGACACAATACAATTAAAAAACTCATTTAATTCTTCATTCACTTAATTCTCTCAAACAAGGAGAAAGATACTTTTCTGAAATCTTATATTCAACCTTTTAAGCATTAGTTTATTTTAGTTTAAGTGTTTTTAATTTCTGTATACTAGATTATTAAGTAAATTTACTTTAAGTTGTCTTTAAAATTCTCTAACTTCCCTGTGGGATCGATATCTAGGACTCCATTAGAGCTCTATATTACTTGATAACGATACGTATACTTGCGTAGTATCCACAATATAAATTATAAATTCCATAACAGAATCATCAGTATATATATATTCAATACGGGATCAAGTTTTTGGTGCCGTTGCTAATTTTCATATCATAGTTGTAAGTATAAATATCGAAAAGTGGATCACAACTGAGCATCACACTCCAACACATTTTTCCAGGGAGCTGTCACTGAGCCAATTGTGGCATGCCTCTTCATCTTCTCAACCTTGAAGACAAGATCTTGTAGATGAGAGCATCTCGGGGCCTTCTCTGGAAGATCGAATGCATCAAATGGAGGAGTCTCAACTAGAGATCTTACAGCTCCTATGTGGGGCTCAACGACTGTTGTCCACACTATTGGATGATGTTCGTTTACCACTGACTCAGTGACCCATGGGAAATGCACTTCTAGAAAATACGTGTATCAGCCCTCCTCCCTGAGAGAGAACATTTCATTTACAAGGACGGGATGCTGACCTTCTGGATATTACGAGTTCCACTCATCCATCTCGCACAGTTCACCCGACACCGCCTCACCTTATTGCCTCTCCTGATAATGTCATCTGCGATGAGCTATGACATCTGGTCTGGAAAGAGTTCCCTTTGGAGAATAGGGATCATTTCTCCACTTGCCGCAGCTTCCAAGAATCATCGCTCGTAGCAGAGGGGGTTCTCCAACATCCTATCCCAGTGGGCTTCAAACTCCTGAACATCGACATCTACTTGGGGTAACTGTACCAAACCATCATGCACATTCAGCATGTCTCTGATGAGCTTCTATGCCAAGTATTCCCGGCCACTCTTAAAGAGCAAGCTCACTCTTGGTTTTACTCTCTTCCAGGGGGCGCTATTAACACCTTTAATGAGCTTGCCAGACTAATCGTGGAGTAGTTTATCGAAAACTAACAGATCATCAAGGATTCATCCCATATCTTTGGAATTCGCCAAAGTGAATGAAAAATGCTCAATGACTACTTTCGCAGGCTTTCTGTTGAAGCTCATCAGATTCCAGGAGTGGATTCAGAGTTGCTGAGTGGAATTTTCCTTGGAGGGCTCCGCCCAGGACCTTTCTACTCATCACTGATGGAAGATATAGTCCGCTCTTACGTCGACCTTGTCCACCGTGTTGAGGCCCAAATCACTGCAAATGAGGCCAATAGCGTGTATAAGGAGCAATTCCTCACAATAGAGAAAGTTTGAACAGCAGGGGAATTGCGACCTTCGTCCTCGACCTGAAAACCAGCAAAGAGACCATCGAACTGAGAAAGGGTATGCACCACTTAACGCCTCACGTGCTAACATCTAATGGTCATCATAGTGAGGAAACTTTTAATTGGCCTCATCCCCTAAAACCTAGCTTGGGGAATCATGATAAATATTGTCTTTTTCCATCAAAGTCGTGGCCACACCACAAAGGTTTATAAGTAGCTCAATAAAGAGATTAAAACTTTGATTTAACGGGGTTATCTTGGTTGATTTGTGCAAAACAAACCAGCTGGTAATAATAACGCTTCCATTGGTGGGCAGCAGGCACAAAAGCAACAACATGGTAATCACCAAGTGGTGGGCAAAATTTTGATGATCGTTAGAGGCCCATTGCTGACCAATCAATTCCTTATCACTACACCTAGAGAAGCAGTGCAGAAATAATTATGCTTCGAGCCTATCACTTTCGATTATTCTGACCTAGAAGGAGTTTAAGTTGTCCATGATCCTCTTATTATTTGCATAGGAATTAACGATCCCTGCTACACGTGAAAATGATCCTTATCGATAATGATAGCTCTGTCGACATCTTATTCTACTCAATTTTTCTTAGCTTGGGACTGACAAGGGAAAGACTTCAACCCGCTTCACGACCATTATACAGTTTTGAAAATCAACTAGTGAGGGTTGAGGAATGATAAATCTTTCATTTCTTATGAGAGATTTTCCTCAACAGATGACCAACGCAATTCAGTTCATCGTTGTCATGTTAGAGTCAATATACAATGCCATTATTGGCATCTTCTGTGTCACACCTGAAACTCAAGTATCCAACCCAAGAAGGGATTAGCATCGTGCGAGGAGATCAACAGATGCCACAATCATGCTATCTCAAGCAAGCTCAGCGACGCCCATCGGTGACACTTTAACATCAAGAGATTTGATCTTCGAGATAAAGATTTATCTCAACAAGCTTCTAACATGGAATACTTGGTCCACGTTCTGCTCTTCGATGAACACCCCTCGAGAATAGTGTAGCTTGGTTCCCTATTCTTTGATGTGCAAAGGTTAGGATAGGTAAATCTTCTCCAAAGGAACCGAGACATTTTTGTATAGACCTCGACCAACATGCCTAGAATAATCATGCACTCTTTACAAGTAGATCTAACCTTTAAACCGGTCATCTCAAAGAAGTACAACTTTGCCCCAGATCGCTTACAAGCTATCAAATAAGAAGTCAACAAGCTTCTGGAAGCAAAGTTCATATGAGAAGAGCATCACCCCACATACTGGCCAATGTCGTCATTGTCAAAAAAGCTAATAGTGCATGGAGAATGTGTGTCTACTATATCAACCTCAACAAAGCTTTTCCGAAAGATAGCTTTCCCCTCTCTCGATTGGATCAACTAGTTGATTTCATGTCCTTACACCAGATGCTCAGCTTTATGTATACATACTTTGTGTACATTCAAATAAAGATAAAGTCAGACGAGGAAGCCACCTCTTTCCAAACACATAAGGGTTTATACTGCTACCATGTTATGCTATTCGGGTTGAAAAACTCTGGTGCAACCTATCAATGTCTCATAAACAAGGTCTTCAAAAATCTTCTTAGGCATACAATGGAGATATAAGTTGATGATATATTGGGAAAAGTCCATAAGCGTCTCAATCATTTCTTATCTGGATGAGTGTTTCCAACTTCTTCGTCAGTACAACTTGCACCTTAACACAACTAAATATGCTTTCAGAGTCACATTGGAGAATTTTCTGGGATTCATGATTACTCATCACCGAATTAAGGAAACCCTAAAAAAACAAGGCTCTAAGAGACATGGTGCCCTCAATGAACGTCAAGGAGGTGCATTGCTTAAATTGCCGTTTAGCTACTCTACCTCGCTTCTTGGCTCGTTTTAGGGATAAGTATCTTTCATTCTTCAAGATACTAAGAGGTTCTTGGAACATTGATATTCTATGGACATATGATAATCAATTCATTTTCGAGCAACTCAAACATATCTGGCTTCACCGCCCCTCTTTTCAAAGCTTGTCCAAGGGGAGATGTTATATATTTACTTGGCTATTTCACCTCATGAGATAAGATCTGTCCTAATCAGGGTGAAAAGCTCGGTTGAAAAGACAATCTACTACACCAGCAAGATTCTCTTCGATATATAAAGTCACTATCCGATGGCAATAAGATTGCGCTAGCCCTTGTATTCTCAGCAATGAGACTCCATCCTTATTTCCAAGCTGACACTATCGACATCTACAGAGAACTCCTTTTCAAGGTTGTCCTATAAAACCATAAGCAATATGAAGATTACTTAAATGGTCGATAGAATTGGGAGAATTTGAAATCAATTATCAGCTGTGACCAACCATCAAGTTGCAAGTGTTGGCCTACTTTTTTTTAAAGTACACAATGCCTTCTTTTAATGAGCCGCCTCTTTCTCCTCCATCATCATCTCAGTGGACACTATACGTGGATGGAGCATTTGGAAACTCCAGAGTTGGTGTTGGAATACTACTCATCTCTCCAAAGCGGGACATATCAGAGTATGGGCTCCGCTTGAAAATTTTCAGCCACCAATATTGTTTCCAAGTATGAAGCCCTCGCTGTTGAATTAAAGCTCGCCATCGACTGTGAAGTCGAAAATATGATCATCTACACTGATTCACAGCTCTTCACATTCCATGTAAATGGAAAATTTGACACCCATAACTTACAATTGGTATAATATCTTAATATGGTGAAAACACTTTCTTCTCCGAATCGAAATGTAACAACTCATTCACATACTTTGGGAGCAAAACACCTGAGTCAATGCCCTCTCTAAAGTCGCTACTTCTACAATTGAAGATATCCGTAAAAGAAGATGTATCAAGAAGATACATTTTCCTAGCATCCAAGGTATTTAAGTGATACTGCCTATAGATGATCCAAAAGAGTTATCTTGAATGGACCCTGATGCACCAAAAATATATACTCTTTTAGCTATATGTTTTTACCTATTTTTGGTGATATTACACTTTAAAGGAAGATATTTTTCATGATTTATTTTAGGTATGATGATTATAGGTGATTGGAGCGAAAAGATGCAAAAAGGAACTAATTTGGAGCAAAATGGAGCAATTTGGAGGAAAACAGCCCTGGTTCCGCCGACGCCAGAATGGGCGCCGCCGGCACCCTATTCCAGAGACTCCATAATTAATTGGCACGATAGGGCGCCGCCGACGCCCTATGTTGGTTCACTTCAAATTCAAAAGTTTTGGCGGATTTTTGAAGAGGTACTTGAAGAAACTCTTGGGGAATTCGTTCCTAACATTAAATTAAATGTCCAAGACGAAAATAGAGAGGAGGAAGAGAAGAGAATTGCTGTAGAGAGTGTGAGGAAAGTGTGAGAGAGAGAGTTAGGGTTTGTGATTTTAAGAGAGATTCTTCTCTAAGGAGGGGAGAAGAGGGAGTAAAGTGAGAGATTGCTTCTTCATCTTTGTTCCAAGGAGAGAATCAAGTGTTGCAAGGAAGAGAAAAGGAATCAAGGGGACTTTGAAAGAATTTGCTTGGGGAAGAGAAAGAGATAAGTTGTATTTACTATCGTAGTTTCTATGACTCTTCTTTTATATATAAAATCCATGTGTTTTTATATCTTCTCCATGGTTAGTGAGTAGTCTCCCTTGCCTTTCTTCTTGCATGAAGTAATTATGATGTGGTGATGTGGAAATGATGCGCCCTTTAAGTGTTATAAAAGTTGTGATGTTTCTTTAATTTGGAACTTAATTTACTTTTCTATCCGACCAATTGAATTGTTAAAATATGTTGAGGAACATTAATTCCAAAAGAGTTGAATGTTCTACAACAAGAATGAAGAAACCATTTAATGTCTGTGAATGAATTGCGTAGTTGATGGGGATTAAATGCAAATAAATAGGGAAATGAGTTTTGATGGACTTCAAATTGGAGGTTTCATGGTGACAGAATGGGATCCCCAATTTGGTCTTAAGATTGGTAACTAAAGCCTATGGTTAGCCTTCGGGTGAAGGGTGACTGGGAGCTCCGAAGTGAGAGCCGGTATCCTCCCAGCCTAGCCTTAGATTTAGTAATTAAACTTAAGATATGACAATGTTCTTTACCTGCTTGGAAGAGGGGGTACTTTTTAAAGGTAAAGAAGCAAATATGCTCCTAATTTGCACAACACAAATAATTATCATTCTTCATCATCCACACATAATAATCTTTATGCAGGAAGAAAGACACTTTTCATATAGAAGTATCTTATAAATCACATAAGTTAGTGTGTTTGTTAGTTAATATAGTTCAAGTAATTAGAAGTAATTGTAGTAGCTTTATTATACTTTGCATTAACTAGTGGTAGTACACTTACGTAATTGTTACATTGGGTATTGAATTTTAGTGCTATATTATCTGATTTAAAGAACGTTCACCTCCCTGTGTGATCGATAACCAGGACTCCATTAGAGCCCTGTATTACTTGATATGATACGTATACTTACGTTAAATTTGTGACTTTACTAAATCATTCTAAATATATATAAATTCAACTTCATAAATTCTTGCTTAATATATAAAGTCGCGGTTAAGTTTTTGGCGCCGTTGCCGGGGAGGTAGATATACGGTACTTATTTATAGATATTGTAGTAACTGAAAACCTTTACTTTATAGTGTGATTTTATATGCGTAATAGTGGATCTGTAGGTTTGATACCTTACGATTCAGAGTTAGAGCGTACTATTAGAAAAATTAGAAAACAACAAAAACAAACTGAAAATTACTGTGAAATGGCAAATAATCAAGAGAATCAGAATATTAATGTTGGAAATTTGCCAAGACCTTTAAGAGATTGTGTTAACCCAACAACGGATGAAATTCATATAACTATTCAAAATCTTGATGTTGCTGCTAATTCGTTTGAACTTAAACCTGTTATTATCTAAATGGTACAAAATAATCAATTCGGAGGAACACCTAATGAAGACCAAATTTACATCTCGTTAGTTTTTTAGAACTGTGTGCTACTTTTAAGTATGACGGAGTGTCGAGTGATGCTGTCAGACTTAGAATTTTTCCTTTTTCCTTAAGGGATAAGGCTAAGGCGTGGTTAAACTCGTTAAGACTCTGATCTATTCGAACTCGGGGAGAACTTTCTCAAAAGTTTCTATCGAAATATTTCCCTCCATCAAAAACTGCTAAATTAAGAAATGATATCACATCATTTCGTCGACTTAAGGAGAGTCAATATATGAAGCTTGGGAGAGGTTTAAAGATCTTCTTAGAAGTGTCAACATCATGCTTTTCCAGTATCAGTTAATAATTCAAACTTTTTATAATGGATTAGTGGGATCATTAAGATCAATTATTGATGCTGCTACTGGTGGATCGTTAATGTCAAAACCTTTTGATGAAGCATATTCATTAATTGAAGAGATGGCTACTAATAATTTTTAATGGCCCTCTGAACGGGTAAATCCTAAAAGAGTAGCTAGTATTCATTATTATGACATGATGACTATGATAGTTTCTCAAATAGCTGCACTTTCTAAGAAAATAGATCAATATGGAATGACATTCTCAACCACCCCTAGTGTTAGAGGAAAATTCATTTCGCGTATAACCGAATCTCAAACACCTTATGAAACTTCGAACGCAATTAATGTACCTAATAACCCTTATTCGAATTATTATAACTCGGTTGGAAGAATCACCCAAATTTCAATTGGAATAATAATAATGATAATGTGAACCCACAATGGGGACACAATTCTATAAACCCGACTGAAACTCAACCAACCAAGGAAATACTAACTTTAGACAATCTTATCCTCCCTGGATTTAATAATAACCCACAGTTTAAGGATAAGAAGTTGTCTATAGATGAAATGATTTTGAATATGGGTAACCAATTACAAGTTCAAGGTGTTGCGATAAAAAATATTGAAAGTCAATTGGGACATATTTTCACTGCGCTTAATAATAGACCTTCTGGAACGCTTCCTAGTAATGTGGAAATCAATCCAAAAGATCAAAACAAGGAGAAACTTAAGGCTATTCAATTAAGGAGTGGAGAAGAATTAGAAAATAGAACGCAGAAAGAAGTTGAAGAAGAGAAGGAGAAGGTGAATATTGAAAAAGCTTCAAATAAGATTTATCCAGACCTGGAATATCCTCTTGAACCAATGAAGATTACCGTTGAGAAACCACCTCCTCCATTCCCTCAAAGATCAAGCGAAGAATAGGAATAATAGATTTGGAAAATTTTCGGAAATCCTTAAGAAGTTAACAATAAATATACCTTTTGTCAAGCATTGTAACGTATGCCTCGATTATGCGAAATTTATGAAGGATATTCTTAAAAAGAAGAGAAAGTTCACTGGATCATGAGATCGTTGCACTTAACGAGAGTGTAGTGCAATAATTCGAAAAAGCTTTCGAAAAACTTAAAGATCCTGATAGTTTCACTATCCTGTGTGCTATAGGTGAAAAGTTTTTTGGAAGAGCCTTATGTGATATGGGAGCTAGTATTAATCTTATGCCTTTATCAACTTTCAAAAGATTGGGAATAGGTCCTACATCTGTAACTCTTCAATTAGCTGATCGTTCTATTACTTATCCTAAGGGAGTGGTAGAAGATGTGTTAGTAAAAGTGGATAAATTTATCTTTCCCGTGGATTTTATCGTGCTTCGATATGGAGAAAGATAAAGATATTCCAATTATTTTAGAAAGACCATTCCTAGCTACCGGAAGAGTCTGTAATCGATGTTCAAAAAGGGAATTAACTATGAGAGTTAATGATCAAGAGGTGACCTTTAATATTTTGAAGTCTCATGAAGTATCGCTCGCTTGCAAAAGATAATGAATGTTTTAGGATGGAAGTATGCGAATATTCGAGAAATGACTATTTTAAAGAGATGTTTCGAAAAGAAAATGGAGTATGAAAATATAATCGAAGATGAAAAGGAAAATGAAACAAATTCGTATAATGAGAAGAATAAGGAATCGAAGTATATTCGAGAGAAATTTGAAGTGTTAGATACCATGGAAGGTGGAGATAAAAGTTTAATTTCATCTATTGTTAAACCTTCCGAACTTGAGATGAAAATTCTCCCTAAACATTTAAAGTATATGTTCTTAGGAGAATCATCTACCTTACCAGTTATTGTATCTTCAAAATTAACTGAACATCAAGAACAAAAATTATTGAAAATCTTAAAAAGAAACAAAAGAGCTTTTGGATGGACTTTGGCAGATATCAAAGGAATCAGTCCTTCGATCTGTATGCATGGAATTTTATTAAATGAATAACTTAAACCTAAAATTGATCCGCAAAGGAGATTAAATCCTATAATGAAAGAAGTATTTAAGAAGGAGATTTTAAAATGGCTTGATGCTGGAATTATTTATCCTTTTTCGGATAGCTCTTTGGTAAGTCCAATTCATTGTGTACCGAAGAAAGGCAGAGTGACTGTGGAAGTGGATGAAAGAAATGAAATTTTACCTACTAGACAAGTTAATGGATGACGAATTTGTATTGATTATAGAAAACTAAATCTCGCCACCCGAAAAGATCACTTTCCTCTATCTTTTCTCGATCAAATGTCGGATAGTACTCATTGGACACAAGTACTATTGCTTTTTGGATGGATATACTGGTTATCATCAAATACCTATTGCTCCTGAGGATCAAGAAAAGTCAACATTTACTAGCCCGTATGGAACATTTACTTTTCAAAGAATGCCTTTTGAATTGTGTAACGCACCTGCAACTTTTCAAAGATGTATGATGTCTATCTTTAGTAGTATAATGTATAATGGAATAGAGTTTTCATGGATGATTTTTCTGTGTTTGGAACTTCAATTGATATTTTTTTGGAAAACTTGGCAAAAGTTTTGGAACTCTGTGAGAAAACAAATTTAGTTATGAACTGGGAAAAGTGTCAATTTATGGTTGCAGGAGGAATAGTGCTTGGGCATAAAATTTCTAAATATGGTATGGAGGTCGACCCTGCTAAAATTCGAGTGATTGAGAGATTACCACCACCCACTCCTGTGAGAGAGGTGCGGAGTTTCTTAGGATATGCTGGATTTTACAGGTGTTATATTAAAGATTTTTCTAAAATTATTAAACCTTTGTGCCAACTTCTAGAAAATGATAGGAAGTTTGATTTTAATGATGAATGTTTGTGTGCTTTTGAATTACTTAAAGAAAAATTAATCACTGCTCCTATAATTGTTTCACTTGATTGGGAGAAACCCTTTAAATTAATGTGTGATGCTAGTGATTATGCTATTGGAGTTGCGTTGGGGCAAAGGTATGATAAAACTTTCGAAGTTATTTACTATGCTAGTAAAAGTCTTAATGATGGTCAAATTAATTATACCACTACTGAAAGAGAGTTATTAGCTATAGTATTTTCTTTCGATAAGTTTAGACCTTATTTAATCGGAACTAAAAGTATAGATGCATACTAATCATTCAAACTATCAAGTATTTAATGCAAAAGAAGGATGCTAAACCTAGTATCGATTAGATGGATACTCCTTTTGCAAGAATTTGATTTTATGATAGTTGATAGGAAAGGGTCCGATAATCAAATTGTCGATCATTTGTCAAGAATGAATATGATAGATTTTCTCGAATTCGAGAAGGAAGTTGCAGAAACTTTTCCCGATGAACAATTGTATATTCTTATGGAAAAGAATTTTCCTTGGTATGCCGATATTGTGAATTATATCGTAAGTGAAATTATACCATCGCATTTAACAAGACAAAAACAAAAAAAGTTTAAATATGATGCTAAATTTTATTTTTGGGATGAGCCCTATTTATATAAACAAGTGTAAGGATCTCGATTATTAGAAGATGTATGCCACATGAAGAAATTAGTCCAATCATTCAGAGATGTCATGATTCTGAATTTGGAGATCATTTTGGTGTTGATAAAACAGCTTATAAGATTTTACAATCTAGATTTTATTGGCCCACTCTTCATCGTGATGTTTATAAATATGTTAAATTTTGTGATCGATGTCAATGAGTAGGTAATATTTCTAGAAGAAACGAAATGCCTCTGGATTACAATTTGGAAGTTGAAATTTTTGATGTATGGGGATTAGATTTTATGAGACCATTTGCACCTTCATTTGAAAATTTATATATATTGGTCGCTTGTCGATTATGTTTCGAAATGGATCAAGCTCGTTGCTTTACCATGATGTGATGCTCGGTGTGTTTCTAAATTTTTAAAGAAAAATATATTTACAAGATATGGAATGCCGAGAGTGATTATAATCGATGGTGGATCCCATTTCGTAAACAATCAAATTAAGAGATTAACTGGAAAATATAACATCATTCATAGAATCTCTACTGCTTATCATCCCCAGACTAGTGGATTAGCAGAAGTATCGAATCAGGAAATTAAACGAATTTTGGAGAAAACAATGAATATTCATAAAATAGATTGGTCTGCTAGATTAGACACCGCATTATGGGCTTATAGGATCGCTTTAAGACCCCTATCGGAATGTCTCCTTATAAATTAGTGTTTGGCAAAATTTGCCATTCGTCAGTTGAATTAGAGCATAAAGCATATTCGGCGATTAAGGAGTTGAATTTTAATTCGAGAAATGTGGGAGAAAAAAATTTATGCAATTGAATGAGTTGGAAGAAATCGAAATGAATCATATCATAACGACAAGATTTATAAAGAGAAAATGAAATTGTGGCATGATCGTAAAATATTGAAAAACGATTTGTACTCGGGACAAAGAGTTTTATTATATAATACGAGATTGAAATTATTTCTGGGAAAACTTAAGTCCAGATGGATAGGACCTTTTACTATAGTAAAAGTTCATTCTTTCGGAGCTGTTGATATTGAGGATCCTAAAACTGAAAATATTTTCAAGGTTAATGGGCATTGTTTAAAATGTTACTTTGGAGGGTCTTTACCTGATTTCAAAGAGGTTTTATTTCTAAGTCATCCTAGTTAATTGAATGGTTTGTCGGGCTGACGACGTTAAACCAAGCGCTTTGTGGGAGGCAACCCATATGTGTATTTGTATGTTGAGTTTGCTTACTTATTGTTGTTTGTACTTTTAGTTTAATATTAAAGAATCCTAATTACCCCTAAATAAGTTTAAAATTTAAAATATATTGGATCATATTGTGAAAATGAAGTATTTCGAGCCAAACGAAGAGTGAAAAATTTTTACCACTGGCGCCGCCGGCGCCCTATTCTTTTATAATAGCCGAATTTCTAGTTTGAGCGCTGCCGGCGCCCTATCGAGCGTCGCCAGCGCCCAAATTCTGGGTGACAATTTTTACATTTTAAAATGCGGTTTTTGGCGGTTTTGAGCGGGATTTTCTTCCTTAAAACACCCCAAACTCCATTTTAAATCCAGAACCACCAGAGAAACGAAAACTCCCTTTCTCAATTCGCATCCCATGGATTCCTACTCCATTGAACTCCCTAGATCGTGCATCTACAATCGACGGAAGTTCGTTAGTTTCGAGGCACAACGTTTATTCCATAAAGTGATGATGAAGAGAAGAATTATCAAGGAAAGAGGCTTTGTGAATCGAGGTTTGGAGAATCCGACTACAAGAGTTGAAGTGATAGTGAAGCAAAGACGTTGGGAAGTGTTATGCTACACTACCGCCGCATTGGTTGTTCCGGTCGTGAAAGAATTTTATGCAAATCTGCATGGGATCAACCAAGGATGTGTTTTTGTGCGAGGAAGGTATGTACCATTCACTCCTGCGAGGATAAATGATCTCTCGTTATTTGACGGATGAGAATGAAGAATGGGAAGTAAGGGATAATGGATATATCAGTTTCTCTTATTCATCCTTGAATCCGGTATCAAAGTAGTGGCATTACATTATTTCGGCAAAATTAATTCCTACTATGAAGATAAGTAAAGTAACAAAGGAAAGTGCTATTCTGAATTTCTGCATACAAACTGGAAGGCCAGTGGATATTGGATCAATCATTACTAAATTTGTATTGGGATTGATTGTGCTTGGATCTAAATATGGGCTTGGACACCCATCCACCATATTTCTGTTATGTAGTCAATCACAAGTGCCATATCAGAGTTGGGAAAAAGTTATTCTACCCTGGAGACCTATTGATCGCACTGAACTTTATGACTACCGTGCAGTAGGTGATGAAGGAGACATGAATGTGCTTGCTGATCAACCCACTGAGAGTTCACAACCTATTCAGCCTTACTATTCTGAAAGTTCGAGGGTGATATTGAAGAAGATAAAGAAGTTCGAAAATGAGATATTATGAATGCTATTAATAATATTTCTGATTTATTTGATCACATTGATTGGAGGATGAAAGAGCAATTTGATCGTACTAGTCGAATTGAGTCGGGTTTGGTTAATCCGTTGAAGAAGAATGCCGTGGTGGCCGAAGATTCATCCGATGAATTCCCATATCGTCCATTCTACAACTGCTCGTTCATCGTCAATCAATGGGAGACATTAGAGAGGATGAGACTTCGAGATCGATGAGGAGTAATTAGTAGATTCTATATGCCGCTTTGTTATGTTTAAGTGTTTGCTTTGATTGCTATGTTGTTTGCTTTGCTTTGTTTTAGTAGGGTGTGTTCGGACTTTGCTTTCGATTTCTGTGTGTACTTAGGACTTAGTGTTTGCTTATCGTAGTGTACTTTCAACACTAAGGATCTAAGGAGTGGTTCTTATATTTGATGAACATATGTGTGTAATCATTGTATCATGGATTATATATATATGAAAGTAATGTGATGTGTTGTTTGTGAAAATTGATGTTGTTTAATGTTTGTGAGATGAAATAGATGCTTGTTGATGTGTTAAATAGGAATGCAGAGGTTGAAACGATTGAATTTGCGACGAAAATTTTTGAACCCAATAGAATTTTGGACTGGCACTGCCGGCGTCCAAATCCAGAGAAACGGGCTATTATTTTGAATAGGGCGCTGCCGGCACCCAAACACTGAAAATAACCCGGGACCCTTAAAAATTCGCGAAAATAGCATGGGACCCATTTTTCCGCCATTTCTTTCGTCTCCCACCTCCATATTTGCGATTTTGAAGCTTTAGGGCTTGTTAGATCTCGAATTAGAAAGGATTTCAAGGATTTCTGAGGCCGAATCTGCACTTCTCTTGGTAAGAGCTTTACTTTAACCTAAAATTTTTGGATTTTCGCCATGTGAAACTCTCACATTGTTGGATGATATTGTTGGAGATTTTTGAGAAAAGTAAAGTTTCATAGGTAGAATTTGTTCTTACTTGTTTAGGTTAATGTTTGGAGTTAATACATTGTGGATTTGAGATTTATTGGTAAATTTTTGCAATATTTAGAAATCCACATGGCTCATAGAACGAGTAAGGGGAAGCGAAAATTTGATTGGGACGATGAAAGATTTGTTAATATTAAGGCTCGCTCGCTTCAACTCTCGCTGCAAAACAAGAAGTGTATTCGTGATCGAGCGTTTGAAAATCCCGGTGGATCTATAGAACAGCTGATTTCGAGCGAAATCGAGAACATTTCTGTTACTTTTCTGCTAATGCTGTTTTGGGAGTAGTCCGAGAATTTTATGCTAACGTGCTCTGGTTTGAAACGGAATATGTACTAGTCCGAGGGAAACTAGTTGAGTTCACCCCAAACGTATCAATGCATTTTATCAAATTCGAGAACTTTTTGTTTGTGAGTTTGAGAATTTTGATACTAGTGAAGGGAATTTGATGAGTGTAATCACGTATCTGACCGATGGAAGAGGGGAATGGAAGATGAATCGAAGACGGATGATTAACTTCCCTGCTTCTACTTTAAATGTTGCTTCTAAAGCATGACATTATTTCATTTCTACAAGACTATTACCTTCTTATCATCATAGTAAAGTTACTAGGGATCGAGCTATTTTAAATTATTGCATCCAGAATATGAAGAAGATTAATATTGGAGCCATTATTTTTAAGAGCATTCACTCTATTGCCAAAGGAGAAACCACTGGTGGATTAGGACATCCTGCCATGATTCATGCACTTTGTGTTCAGTCTGGAGTGGAGTATAGTAGTTCTGAGGAAGTGGCTATACTTTTGAGGCCGATTACGAAGACCATTATTCGTTCTTATGAGGCTCATGAGGGTGCAAGAGAGGAGAGTAGGAGTACTGATATTCCTACCACGAGTTATGATGTTCCATCTACTTCTGAGCCCCCGACACTATCTGATATCATGCAGCAGTTGAGATTGCAGAGTAATAGTATGGATAGGATGCATCATAGGATGGATGTATTTGAGGCCCGAAGTGATGTGAATGAAGACTATTTACAGAGAAGAGTTGAGTTTGATATGGCTTATTACGATGCTTAGGTCAGATTTATGAGGGGGGAGTCCGATGTGACATTTCCTTCTTGCCTCTGGCTTATACACCGTATGATGCTCGGACCTTCCGACCTCGTTGATGACCCTGCTACTGATCCTGGTGATGGAGACTGGTAGATAGCTTGTTTGTTTTTTTTCTATTGTTATTAGTCTGTTGAGATGTTTGATGTGATGTAGTGGACATTTACTTTTCATGTGATGTGTAACCCTGTGTTGTACTATGTGATGTAGTGTCATTTATTTTTTATGTTGAACTGTTAGTTGTACTGTTATGTGGTGTGATAATTTGATTTATGTTATAGTGTTTTGTTGGATATTTAGTTGTTTAATGTTTATTTCTCTTTATCCATGAAAATATTTAAAATTGTTATATCACTGCTACTAATTGTTTCATGCTTGCTAGCTGTAAATTTTGATTAATACCAGGTAAATTACGAAGATTTCAAAATCTCAGCACATAAAGGTTAATTTTCTTTTACTCTCAACTATTTCAAATTTATTGAAAAATGTAAGTTTGGGGGAAGGTAGAGAAATGCTAAACTTTTATTTGTTCTCAATTATTATATTTTCAAAAATTATTAGCATAACTTTTGGCAATTGAACTTCATTATAAGATAACTAAAACTTTTCAATTCAGTTGAATATTATGGAAGGAAAGGATGAAAATTTTTAGTGATAAAAGTTAAATTTATAGAAGTAAGATATTTGGTATGAAAAGATTTTATTATAGTCAACTATTTAAAGTAAAAAAAAACTGTATTTTTGAAATATTAAGGGATTTAAAGCATTGTGTGTTAAGAAGAGATTGTAACTTTATGATGAATAATAAAGCTTGTACTTAACTATAAAGTAAAGAGATGACTTAAGTTTGAACTTTATAAAGAGGAGAATGAAGTTCAAAATCATTAAAGGCTATCCAGATATAGTAATCCTCAAAAAAAAGAAAAAGAAAAAGAAAAGAAAAGAAAAAAAAGAAAAAAGAAAAGAAAAGAAAAATGTTATGAGGAGAAGTTTGAGAAGATGCCTAATTAAAAATTTGGTTCACTTGAATCACCTTAAAGGGACAGCTTGATTTCATTTCTGAATTTATGTTTAAGGTACTAGCCTACATTTTAATAAAGTTTGCATGAACTCCTTTTTCACATAGTCCTTTAAAGCACTCTTAATATAACAATTATGGTTCATCTTGAAATAAATAGATGACTAGAACTCTTAGACTTAAGTACTGAATGTTCTTATACCTGTAATGTCGGCACCGAGTTGCTAAACTTTTTCCGAAAATCTAAACACTATATTCTTTCGAATGAAAAATTTTGGTCTCTTACAATTGAAAAGTACATTGCCTAGAGTTATAATTTTATGTAGTAAAAGGATTACTTGAGGACAAGTAATAGTTTAAGTTTGGGGGATTTTGATGCACCAAAAATATATACTCTTTTAGCTATGTGTTTTTACCTATTTTTGGTGATATTGCACTTTAAAGGAAGGTATTTTTCATGATTTATTGCAGGTATGATGATTATAGGTGATTGGAGCGAAAAGCAGTAAAAAGGAACTAATTTGGAGCAAAATGGAGCAATTTGGAGGAAAACAACCCTGGCACCGCTGATGCCAGAGTGGGCGCCGCCGGCGCCCCATTCCAGAGACTCCAGAATTAATTGGCACGCTAGGGCGCCGCCTGCGCCCTATGTCGGTTCACTTCGAATTCAAAAGTTTTGGCGGATTTTTGGAGAGGTGCTTGAAGAAACTCTTGGTGAATTCGTTCCTAACATTAAATTAAGTGTCCAAGACGAAAATAGAGAGGAGGAAGAGAAGAGAATTGCTATAGAGAGTGTGAGGAAAGTGTGAGAGAGAGTTAGGGTTTGTGATTTTAAGAGAGATTCTTCTCTAAGGAGGGGAGAAGAGGGAGTAAAGTGAGAGATTGCTTCTTCATCTTTGTTCTAAGGAGAGAATCAAGTGTTGCAAGGAAGAGAAAAGGAATCAAGGGGACTTTGAAGGAATTTGGTTGGGGAAGAGAAAGAGATAAGTTGTATTCACTATTGTAGTTTCTATGACTCTTTTTTTATATATAAAATCCACGTGTTTTTATATCTTCTCCATGGTTAGTGAGTAGTCTCCCTTGCCTTTCTTCTTGTATGAAGTAATTATGATGTGGTGATGTGGAAATGATGCGCCCTTAAGTGTTATAAAAGTTATGATGTTTCTTTAATTTGGAACTTAATTTACTTTTCAATCCGGCCAATTAAATTATTAAAATATGTTGAGAAACATTAATTACAAAAGAATTGAATGTTCTATAACAAGAATGAAGAAACCATTTAATGTCTGTGAATGAATTGCGTAGTTCATGGGGATTAAGTGCAAATAAATAGGGAAATGAGTTTTGATGGACTTCAAATTGGAGGTTTCATGGTGACAGAATGGGATCCTCGATTTGGTCTTAAGATCGGTAACTAAAGCTTATGGTTAGCCTTCGGGTGAAGGGTGACCGGAGCTCCGAAGTGAGAGCCGGTATCCTCCCAGCCTAGCCTTAGATTTAGTAATTAAAATTAAGATATGGCAATGTTCTTTACTTGCTTGGAAGAGGGGGTACTCTTTTAAAGGCAAAGAAGCAAATATGCTCCTATTTGGCACAACACAAATAATTATCATTCTTCATCATCCACACATAATAATCTTTATGCAGGAAGAAAGACACTTTTCATATAGAAGTATCTTATAAATCACATAAGTTAGTGTGTTTGTTAGTTAATATAGTTCAGTAATTAGAAGTAATTGTAGTAGCTTTATTATACTTCGCATTAACTAGTGGTAAGTACACTTACGTAATTGTTACATCGGGTATTGGATTTTAGTGCTATATTATCTGATTTAAAGAACGTTCACCTCCCTGTGGGATCGATAACCAGGACTCCATTAGAGCCCTGTATTACTTGATACGATACATATACTTGCGTTGAATTTGTGACTTTACTAAATCATTCTAAATATATGTAAATTCGTCTTCATAAATTCTTGCTTAATATATAAAGTCACGGTCAGACCCCATCATCTCCTTCCTTCGAGATGGAACATTGTCTGATGATGCTACCATGTGACCCATGGTCACTGATGCATTGAAATTTTGATAGTTTTTTACTGTCCATTTCATACCTGTTTTTGATGATATTGCATTTTAAAGAAAGATATTTTTCATGATTTGATGCAGGTACAATGATTTTAGGTCTTTAGAGCAAAAGGAAGCGAAAAGGAGAAAATTTGGAGCAAAATGGGGGCAAAAGTGCATTTTATTGAACTAGCACTGAACGGCGCTGTTACCAGCGCGGACAGCGCCATTTTACAGAGAGCTGCGACGAGATGGCGGAAAATGCACCAAACGGCGCTCTATCCTGCGCCGGACTGCACCTATCCCGATTTCAAACTAGATTCAATGTATTTGGTCGGATTTTGGAGGGTGGTTACTTGAAGAAACTCTTAGGGAAATCAGTTATGGCCGAATATAAACTTCTTTGGAGCAAAATTTAGAGAGGGGGAGAGAGTTTAGAGTGTAGAGAGAGTGAAGAGTGAGTGTCTTTTTATTTTGTTTAGGAAATCAAGATTTTGTGTTTTCTCTTCTAAGGAGTGTAAGAGGAGAGGGAAAGTTAGAGATTTCTTCTTCCTTACTTATCTAAAAAGAGAATTTTGTGTTGTTGTGAAAAAAGAAGAAGAGTCAAAGGAATTCCTTGAGATTCGCTTGGGGAAGAGTTTGAGATAAGTTGTCTTTTCTTTATTTTGTTTGTATGATGTTGTTTTTATATATAAAATCCTTGTTTTGTCATCTTTTCCTCATGAGTCTTGAGTAGATTTTTTTGTCTTCCTCCTTTTCATGTGATGTGTTAATGTTGTGATATAGAAATGATGTGCTAATTTATTATGGAGAATTTGTTATGACCTTTACACTTCGAACTTCATTTACTTTTTGATCTGACCAATTGAATTATTAAAACTCATTGGGAATCATATGTTCCGAAAGGATTATGAGTTCTACAACAAAAGTGAAGGTTACATTCAATGTCCATGAATGTGAGATGTAGTTCTTGGGGGTTGAGTGCAAATAAATATATAAATATACTTTGATTGACGTAAAATTGGATATTTCAGAGTGACAGACTGAAATCCTCAATTTGGTCTTAATGTTTGGAAACCAAAGCAAGAGTTAGCCTTCAGGAGAAGGAAAGTGGGAGCTCTGGAGTGAGAGCCAATATCCTCTCAGCCTAACCACAGATTTGCGGACTGAACTTAGGATTAACCAATATTCTTTATGCGCTTGGAAAAGGGTAAATAATAAGAATGCTCCTATTTGACACATTATATTTGCATCACTGATCTATGTCACAATAATCATCATATTATAATTGGAGAGGAGGAAGATTCTTTCTCACAACTGAACTTTGTTATAAATTTAGTCTTGTGTTAGTTTAACTTGCTAGAAGTTTAGAACGTATTTTGATAGAAGTAGTAACTATAACTGTTGTCTTTATTTTAAGAATTGAAATTACTTGCAATTGTGCTGTGATTCGAGAAGTGATTTCTGTGCTATGTTATAAAATTAAAGCCTCCCTGTGGGATTGATGTCCATGACTCCACTAGAGCCCTGTATTACTTGAGCGATACATATACTTGTGTTTAATTGTGTGACTCAATAGAAAATTAAATCATTATAAATATAAATCTGAGTTCATAAATTTTGGCAAATTAAAAAGTCACACCAAGTTCTTGGCGCCGTTGCCCGGGGGGGGGGGGGGAAGATAACTGCTAAAATTTAATTTTGTAGTATTTGAAATCTTATATCTGAATTACAAGTCATAATTGTGCGTGTTTGTTTATTGTTAGTGTGCTTATTGTGTTTGTATGTGTAATATAGGATCTATAGGTTTAGTGCCTTACGATTCTGAATTAGGCGTACTATTAGAAAAATTCGAAAATAACAAAAGTAATCTAAAAATCCTCAGAAAATGGCGAACAACTTAAACAATCAAAACAAAAATATACCAAGACCATTAAGAGATTATGCTAATTCAACAGCAGATGAAATTCACTTAACTATCCAAAACCCTGATGTTACTGCTAATTCATTTGAGCCTAAACCTGCTATTATCCAAATGGTACAGAATAATCAATTTGGAGGAACACCTAATGAAGATCCTAACTTACATCTCGTTACTTTTCTAGAACTGTGTGCTTCCTTTAAATACGATGGAGTGTCAAACGATGCTGTTATGCTTAGACTTTTTCCTTTTTCATTAAGGGATAAGGCTAAGGCGTGGTTAAATTCGTTAGCACTTGGATCTATTAGAACTTGGGGAGAGCTTTCAAAAAAGATTCTATCAAAATATTTTCCTCCTTCCAAAACTGCTAAGTTAAGGAATGATATCACATCTTTTAGTCAGTTTGATGGAGAATTCATATATGAAACTTGGGAAAGATTTAAAGATCTTCTGAGAAAGTGTCCACATCATGCTTTATCAGACTGATTAATAATTCAAATATTTTGTAATGGATTAGTGGGATATTTGAGATCAATTATCGATGCTGTTGCTGGTGGATCATTAATACCTAAACCTTTTGATGAAGCATATTCGTTAATTGAAGAGATGGCTACTAATAATTTCCAATGACTCTCCGAGCGGGTAAATTCTAAGAGAGTAGCTAGTATTCATGATTCAGATGCAATAACTATGATAGTCTCTCAAATTGCTACACTTTCTAAGAAAATGGATCAATATGGAATGGATTATTCTCCAACACCCCCAGAAAATTCATCAGGACAGATGATAGACTCTCAAATATCTTATAAAACCATGAATGCCATAAATAACATAGTCAATAATCCTTATTTGAATTATTATGATCCTAGTTGGAGGAATCACCCAAACTTCAACTGGAATAACACCATTGCTGTTGTTAGCCCGCAATGGGGAAACAATCCTATGAATCCAGTTAAAAATCTGAACAACTAAGGAAATACCAATTATAGACCTTCTTATCCTCCTGATTTTAATAGTAACCCACAATTTAAGGGAAATAAGTTGTCTACTGAAGAAATGATTATGAATATGGGTAATCAAATTCAAGCTCAAAATGTTGCGATGAAGAACATTGAGAATCAATTGGGACATATCTTTACTGTACTTAACAATAGACCTTCTGGAAATCTTCCTAGCAATGTTGAGATCAACTCAAAAGATCAAAACAAAGAGTTCAATTATGGAGTATAAAAGAATTGGAACCAAGAGTTCAAAAAGAAGTCGAAGTTGAAAGGGAGGAAGTGAACATTGGGAAAGGTTCTAACAGGATATATCCAGATGAATATCTGCTTGAACCAATGAAGATAACTGTTGAAAAACCACCTCCTACTTTTCCTCAAAGACTAAAGAAATAGAACAGGATAATAGATTTGTAAAGTTTTTGGAAATTTTTAAGGAATTAATGATTAATATTCCCTTTGTTGAAGTATTAGAGCAGGTGTCTGATTAGCAAAGTTTATGAAGGATATTCTTAAAAAGAAAAGAAAGTTCAAAGACCAAGTGACTGTTGCACTTAGCAATGAGTGTAGTGCAATTATTTAGAAGAAGCTTCCTGAAAAAGTTAAAGGCCAAGGTAGTTTCACTATCCCGTGTGTTATAGGTGAGAAATTTTTTGGAAGAGCTTTGTGTGATCTTAAAGCTAGTATTAATCTTATGCCTTTATCAACTTTCAAAAGATTGGGAATAAGAGAAATTTCACCTACATCTGTGATTCTTCAGTTGGCTGATCATTCTATCACTTATTCTAAAGGAGTTGTGGAAGATGTATTAGTGAAGGTGGATAAATTTATCTTTCATGTGGACTTTATTGTATTATACATGGAGGAAGATAAAAAAATTCCATTTATTTTGGGAAGACCATTCCTTGCTACTGGGAGAGCTATGATCGATGTTCAAAAAGGAGAATTAACTATGAGAGTTAATGATCAAGAGGTAACTTTCAATATTCTGAAATCTATGAAATACCCTTTAACTGAAAAAGATGATGAGTGTTTTCGAATGGAAATCTGCGATTATTTTGAGAGAAGATCATTTTAAGGAAGTATTAAAGAAAATTTGGAATGTGAGGATGAAAATGAAAGTGAAAGTGAAGATGATTTGAAGGATTTGAAGAATGAAAAGTTAGAATCTGTTCAGGAAAGATTTGAAAGATTGGATACTATGGAAAATGGAGATAAAAGTTTAATTATATCTATCATTAAACCTCATGAACTTGAATTGAAAATTCTCCCTAATCATTTGAAGTATATGTTTTTAGGAGAATCATCTACTTTACGAGTCATTGTATCTTCGGATTTAAATAAATATCAATAACAAAAATTATTAGACACCTTAAAAAAGATACAAAAAGGCTTTTGGTTGGTCCATAGCTGATATTAAAGGAATTAGTCCAGCGATCTGTATGCATAGAATTTTATTGAATGAACAACATAAACCTAGAGTTGATCCATAAAAAAAACTGAACCCAATAATGAAAGAAGTAGTTAAGAAAGAGATTTAAAAGTGGTTAGATGCTGGAATTATATATCCTATTTCTGATAGTGTTTGGGTAAGCCCAATTCATTGTGTTCCTAAGAAAGAATCAGTGACTTTTGACGTAAATAAATGAAATGAAATTATATCGACAAGACAAGTCACTGGTTGGCGAATATGTATTTACTATAGAAAATTAAAAGCTGCCACCAGAAAAGATCACTTCCCTTTACGTTTTTTAGATCAAATGCTAGACAGACTTGCTGGACACAAGTATTATTGCTTTTTGGATGGATATACTGGTTATCACCAAATACTTATTACTCATGAGGATCAAGAGAAGACTACATTTACTAGCCCTTATAGAACTTTTGCTTTTAGAAGAATGCCATTTGGATTATTTAATGCACCTGCAACATTTTAAAGATGTATGATGTCCATATTTAGCAAATTAATAGATGATGGAATAGAAGTGTTTATGGATAATTTCTCAGTATTTGGAGATTTATTTGATGCATGTCTATGCAACTTAGAAAAAGTTTTAGAGGTATGCGAAAGAACAAATATAGTCTTAAACTGGAAAAGTGTCAATTTATGGTTGTAGGAGGAATTGTGCTTGGGCATAAAATATCTGAATATGACATGGAAGTGGATCCTACGAAGATTCAAATTATAGAAAAATTACCACCTCCAACTACTGTGAGAGGGGTAAGAATCTTTTTGGGACATGTAGGATTCTACAGGCGATATATCAAAGACTTTTCAAAAATCACTAAGCCTTTATGCCAACTTTTTAAAAAGGATAGGAATTTTGGTTTTAACAATGAATGCTTCAAAGCTTTCGATCCATTAAAAAAAATAATCACAGCCCCTATAATAGTTTCGCATGACTGGGAGAAACCATTTGAATTAATGTGCGATGCTAGCGGTTATGCTATTGGAGTTGTTTTACAAAATGTTTAAAGTTATATACTACGCTAGTAAGACTTTTATTGATGCTCAAATTAATTACACCACTACAGAAAAAGAGTTATTAGCGATTGTTTATGCCTTTGAAAAATTTAAATCTTACTTCATTGGAGCTAAATGTATAGTGCATACTGATCATTCTGCTATTAAATATTTAATGCAAAAGAAGGACGCTAAACCAAGAATGATTCAATCAACACTTTTAATGCAAGAATTCGATTTTGAGATTGTTAATAGAAAATGGATCGATAATCAAATAACTGATCATTTATCTAGAATTGAACAACCTAATATGGATGACTTTAAAAAGGAAATCATAGAAAATTTTCCTGATGAGCAATTATATAATATTATTGAAGGAAATTTACTGTGATATGCTGATATTGTGAACTACATCGTTAGTAATATTTTACCACCTGAATTAATAATGCAACAACGAAAAAAAATTAAAAATGATGCTAAATATTATTTCTGGGACGATCCTTATTTGTATAAGCAATGTAAAGATCTTATTACTAGGAGATGTGTACCTTATGAAGAAACTGAAAGAATTATTCGAGAATGTCATGATTCTGAATTTAGAGGACATTTCAAAATTGATAGAACTGTACATAAGATTTTGCAATCTGGATTTTATTGTCCTAAAATTTTCAGAGATGTTTATAGATTTATCAAAACTTGTGATCGATGTCAAAGAATATGCAATATATCTAGAAGAAATGAAATGCCTCTTAATTTTACTTTGGCAGTTGAAATTTTTAATTACTGTTGATTATGTATCAAAATGGATTGAGGAAATAGCTTTACTTTGTGTGATGCTAGAAATGTTTCGAGGTTTTTAATGAAAAATATTTTCACAAGATATGTAATTCCTAGAGTAATCATCACTGATGGAGGATCCCATTTTAAGAATAATTTGATTTAGAGATTGGTGGAAAATTCTAATATTATGCATAAAATCTCTACAACTTATCATCCCCAAACTAATAGTCTAGCAGAGATATCTATTCGTGAAATTAAACGAATTTTGGAGAAAGTCATCAATCCTAAGAAATTAGATTTGTCTGCTAGATTAGACACCACTTTATGGGCATACATAACTGCTTATAAAACTTCTATAAGAATGTCCCCTTACAGATTAATCTTTGGAAAGACTTGTCACTTGCCGGTTGAATTAGAATATAAAACATATTGAGTGATAAAGAAATTGAATTTTGATCTGAAAGACGCTGGTGAGAAAAGATTGTTGCAATTGAATGAATTGAAAGAAATAAAAAATGAATCATATGGTAATGATAGAATATACAAGGAGAGAAGAAAAATATGGCATGATCAAAAGATTTTTAAAAATAAATTTGAACCAAGACAAAAAGTTTTATTATACAATACAAGATTGAAATTATTTCTTGGGAAATTGAAATCTAGATGGACAAGACCTTTCATTGTCATAAAAATCTATCAATTCATAGTTGTGATTATCAAAGACCCTAAATTTGGAAGAATATTCAATGTTAATGGACAAAGATTAAAACCATATTTTGAAGGCAATAAACCTAATTTTAAAGTGGTTTTAATGTTGGATCAACCTGAATAACTTGAAGTTACATCGGGCTGACGGTGTTAAACCAAGCACTTTGTGGGAGGCAACCCACAGTTATTGAGTGTTTGCTTTGTTTGATGTGTTATTTGTGTTTGTTTGTTACTTAATGAAGTCTTACCCTTCCTTAAATATCTTTAACAACATTTAAGAAACGAATCAAATCAAAATTTGGAAATAATTTGGACAAAACGAAGTTTGACAAAATTTGAACTAGCGCCGAACGATGCCCTATCCTGTGCTGGACCGCGCCGCTGTTCCGAAAACAGTTTCTCATCTTTAAATTCAAATTTTGGAGGTTTTAGGTGGCAATTCTTCCACTTGAACTCCCAAAAACTGCCCCTAAATGCAGGAACTACCAGAGAAACGAAGAGGAAGATCCTAAATCTTGTCCAAATGGATTTCGAGTCGATAGAAACTTCAAGATTTCAAGTTTTCAACTGTAGAAAGTTCGTCAGTTTCGAAGCGCAACGTCTATTCAACAAGAATATCTCAAAGATGAGGTTGATTAAAGAGCGAGACTTTGTGAACCGAGGTACAAATTCTCCTAATACTAGAATTGATGAAATCTTTATTCAGAGATGTTGGGAATTGTTGTGTTATACTACTACCGCCGTAGTTGCCCCGGTTGTGAAAGATTTTTATGCAAATCTTCATGGAATCAACCAAAGATCAGTTTATGTACGAGGATGGTTTTTCACATTTACTCCTGTAAGGATTAATGATTTATACATGATTGAGATTGTACCGATCTGCCACTATTCAAACTTTGCCCCAACGAAGGACAGCATGAATGATATACACAGATATCTGACGGATGAAAGTGATAAATGGGAGATAAGAGAGAACAGGTATGTAAGTTTTTTGACTACACTGTTAAATCCTACGTCGAAACACTTACATTATTTCATATGTGCAAAATTGCTCTCAACTATGAAAATCAGTAAAGTAATTAAGGAGTGTGTTATTTTGAACTATTGTATTCAAATGAGGATACCTATTGATGTTGTTTCAATAATTGTTAAGTCTATTTTGGGATTGATCGTTCATGGATCAAAGTATGGGCTATGGCATCCTTCCACCATATTTCTCTTCTGTAGTCAATCACAAGTGCCTTATGAGAATTTGGAAAGAGTACTTCTACCTTGGAAGCCTATAGACTCAACAGATGAATATAGTAACCAGAAAGTTGGTGATTTGAATGACATGAGTATCATTGAAGATCAACCATCTCAGAAGTCGACACCTATTCCTCCTTATTTTCCTAAAAGTTCACAGTTCGTCTTGAAGAAAATTAAGAAATTGCAGAAGGAGGTTCAGCACCCGATGAATGCAATCAACAATCTATCTGACTTCTTTGATCATCTGGATTGGAGAATGAAGGAACACTTTGATTATTTTGGGTATCTTGAAGGAAGTTTGACACGGTTGATGAAAAGGAAAGGTTAGATTGAGGAAGATTCTACTAAAAATTCCCTTTTCGTCTATTCTACAATATGTTCGTTCACGCACAATCAATTAGAGATTTAAGAGTTAATGATAGTTCTGAGGAAGAATGAAGACTTGATTATTATATTTCAGTGTTTGTGTATTTGATTGCTTTGCTTTGATTAGATTTTATATTTGGACTTGCTTTCTTGTATAGTTTTCAGCGTTATTGTGTTGTGGTTGTGAGTGACTCCGAATTTTAGAATTTTATGGCTTGACGATGCGTAGTGTTTAGTGTTATGTGTATGTGTTTGTAACTTAGATTTTATATATGAAAGTGATGGTTTGTGTTAAGAAAAATCATTTTTCATGGCTTTAAAATGTTATTCAATGCTTAATTAGACTAATTAGATGTCGGAGCAGGCTTGAAAAGATCGAAATTGCAAAAGAAAATCGGAAGCCCAGTTTTTTAACTAGCGCCGAACGGCGCTGTCACCAGCGCCAGACCGCACCAAAAGACAGAGAGTTTGGCCATAAGAGCAAAACAATGCGTCGAGCGGTGCTGTCGCTAGCGCCAGACAGCGCTAGACCAGAAAAAAGGTCTGAAACTCTAAAATTTTGCCATTTAACCCAGGGACTCGCCATTTTTGACCAAACCACCATCTTCTACCTCCAGCCAAGGCCGATTTTTGCACTTAGAGCTCACTAGCATTTGGATTTGAAGCGATTTCGTGGTAGGAAAAGTTCGGATTTCATCTTCTCTTGGTAAGAGCTACACTTTAAACTAAGTTTTTTTGATTTTGACTCTGGAAATCTCCTACATTAGAAAGATTTGAAATTTTGAGGTTTTTAGAGAAACTTTAGAGATTTTTCATGGATTTTGAGTTCTTATTTTTTTAAATTTACCTTGGAGTCCATTACAATGCCATTTTGAAATTGATTTGGATAAATTTGATATTTTTAAACAAATGGCTCCAAGAATTTCAAAGGGGAAGAGAAAATTTAATTATGATGAAAGTAAATTTGTGAATTTCAAGGCTTATTCCCGCTTCAGTACATTTCTTAGCAATAAGAAGTGTATTCAAGAGAAAGCCTTCGAAAATCCTGGAGGTATGACTAAAGAACTTATTGCGAATTGTCAATGAGAGATTTTCTGTTATTTCACTGCTGAAGTGATGCTGGGGATTGCTAGAGAGTTTTATGAAAATTTGTATTACTCTGAGAGCGAATATATCCTAGTTAAAGGACAAATTGTTGAATTTACCCTTGCCCGCATTAATGCATTTTATCAGTTGAGAGCACCTTTTTTATGTGAATACAAAAATTTTCCTATTACGAATGAAGCATTTGATATGATTTTGAACTTTTTAACTGACAAAAAAGGGGAATGGAAGGTTAAACAAAGACAAAAAGTTAACTTCCCCCTTTCTACTTTGAATCCTATATCAAAAGCCTGACACTATTTCATTTCTACAAGACTTTTGCCTACCAGCCATCACAACGAGGTTACTGTAGATAGAGCTGTTCTGAATTACTGTATTCAGAACATGAAGAATATCGATATTGGGGCTATTATTCACAAAAGTATTTTGACGAGTTCAAAAGGAGAGACTACATGTGGACTGGGACACCCCAGCCTGATTCATGCCTTGTGCATTTAGTCAGGTGTAGCAATTGAAGATAATGATGAGGTAGTCCATCCCCTGAAGCCCATTAGTTAACTGAATCTGAAAACCTATGAAGCCCATGTAGGATGGACGTGGAGTAAGAAAGCTGATGAGTCTTCTTCTAGTCATGACAGACCGTCTACATCTAGGGAGCCTACTCTGCATGATGTTATGGATCAGTTGGAAAGGATGAACACCAAAGTAGAGGGACTAGAAACAAGGAATAAGATAAATGATGATTATCAAGTGCAGTGGAGAGAATATGAGATAGCTTATCAAGATGCACAGATGAGATTTTTCAGGGGAGACACCAATGCTGTATTTCTTACTTACCCTGAGTACACTCCATACCAGCCTGAGGAACCTGATGATGGTGGAGCTCCTGCAGAAGATGATTGGTAGTTTTAGTTTTATTTTTCATTGTTCTTTGTATTTGTATTATGTACTTGTGATGTACCTGAGGCTCTCTTTGATATTTGTTATGTATTTGTATTTTGTACTTGTGATGTACCTAAGACTCTTTAATATTTGTGATGTAATTTGTATTTGGTTGAGTTTATAGCAAACTTTATGTTTAATTGTGATGTATCTGTGTTGACCTCATTTTTGATGATGTATTCTCTCCTTCTTTTAGTACTTAGGATCTAGCCCTAGGCTTTTCCTTTGACTATCCTAGAGGACTAGAAGTGGAACCCACCACTTAGAAATTCAAACAACTTCTTAACTCCCTGCAAACTCCACAAACTTGATTGTAGACCCCTAATCACCTGGAGGGTCGAAATCAAATGTGGAAGTTTAAAGGATGAGTTCCTATAGGACTCTTTGGCCTTAGACCGCCCACGGGTGGCTCGGTCTCAGTGAAGGGGCCGACTTACACTCACACTATACTTATACACCACACTTTCACACACCTCCTAAAACCACACCCATACCCAACTCGACCTCCCGACTCATGAAGGTGATTCACATGGATGGTCCTTAACCCCTAAGCCCTCGGCTAGAGGGTTAGGAACAACATAGTGAATGCCTCAAATGAGTCCTCTCATGGCTCATATAGGCTTAACATGGCTTCATGGCTCAACCAAAATGATTTCATTCCACTTACATTTACCCAATCTTCAATTTTCCAAATTTTTAATTTTTGACCTCGGGGACTCTACACCCGCCTAGCCTACCCAAAACCCTTGAAATTGCCCAAATTTTTCAAAATTCTCCAAAATCACCCAAATTCCTCAAAGCCAATCCCAAAAATTCCCACATCACTCAAATTGATCATTCGTAGCCAAAAATACAAAAAATTCCAAAAATACCTCCCAATACCCTCCAAATACCCAAAATGCCACTCTTAGCCAAAAAATCAAAAAATTCAGAAAATTCCCAGAAAATTCTAAAAAATCCCAAATATTCCCAATTTCATTTTGTTCAACTACACCATAGGCTAATTTTGTCAATTTACTCCACTTTTATCAAAATCCCCAATTTGACCCATTTTAACCCAAAGTGAACCCAATGTCAAACCAAACCTACCCAATTGACCCAAATTCTGGTCCAATTCAATTCTAAACTTCAATTCAACATCCCCAACACCAATCTAGATCAAATTCAAGCCCAATTTGATTGAAATTTGAATCCAATTTCACTTTTGACCTTAAAGCCCAATTTGGACCCATGACCCAAACTTAGCTCAAACTCACCCAATTCAACTCCAATTAACCCCAAATCTTTTCTAAACCTTCCCTAGCATCCCCAAAAACAAAACACTAACATGATTTGCCCAAAATTTAGACCCAAACCCCACTCAAATTCAACCCAAAGCTAAAAGACCCAATTTTGACCTAAGCCCAAACCTAACCCAAATAAGCCCAAACCACAAAGTCAAAACCCAACCAAAGTCAAAACCCCTTTGAAACAGTCCCATAAACATTTCCCAACATTAATTTTACATCAATTTCAACCCTAGCCCAACATTGGCCCAAGTTAGCCCAATTTGACCTACATTGGCCCACTTACCAAATGAACCCAAATTCAAACCAATTCAATTCCAAAGCACACCAAATTGACTTCAAACTATTCATCAAACATCCCTAAACCAATTGCAACATTTATTTGACATGGTCCTTCACAAAATTTTCACCCAAATGCCCATCCTAAAATAAAAAAAAACCCACTTCCCTAAACCATTTTAAAAGCCCACCTTTACCAAATTTTAAAAGCCCAAACCCATCCTAAAGCCCACACTACAATCTCATCTCATCCTCACTCAATTAATATCACTCCCTAAGTGCTAAATCCATCATGAAAATCAAACCAAAATGGTATTATGCCAAATTCCATCAAATAACTCCAAAATATCCAAAATCCTTAAAAATCCATTTTTATGAAATCGACCAAACTTTTTCCAAGCCATGTGCAAGTCATGAAGCCATGCATGAGCCACATGGAAGCCATGAAAGCCCTTTACATGTCACCATGCTATCTTGGGCAAATGGAGGGGGTCCTTTCCATATTCCCATAAGGTGATTAACCATGTTCATGTCTCCCCTAAACCATGTTTAACCTTAATTGTACTTGGATGGTGACCCTTCCCCACTAATCAAGCTGACCTAAACCACTTTCTCTTCAGCCCAAACTAGCCATGGGGAGGTGCACCTAGCCCAAAAGGGTGGGTTGAACCAAATCAAGCCAACATAACACAACATCCACATACATTTCACTAATTTAGTTTCAGAGTTACAATCATAAATTGAAATCTTTAAAATTTAAAAAGCCACACAAATTTAACTTATACAACAATATTAAAATGTCATACACAACATAACAATCAAAGTTCATGAACTAAAATATCAATACTAAAATGTAAAACAACAAAAAAACAATAACAACATCAGAATCTATAACTAAACAAATAAACATAACATCTAATCTTCTGCATCAAAGTCCCAAACTATATCGTCATTTCGTGGATCAGTTGGAGGATTAGGCTGGTAATGAGTATATCGGGGGCACTCAGGAAATACAACATCGAGCTCTCGTCTCCTGTAACGATTTTCAGCATCATAATAGGCTATCTCATACTCTGAATGTCTCTTGAGATACTCGTTGTCATAATCAAGTCTTCTTTTTAAGCCTCTAATTCTCTGATCAATATGCTCCAGTTTTTCTTCTATTTTCTCAAAACTTTTCCGCTGTAAAGTCATCTCATTCATCAAATATTGAAGGGTAGGAGTACTATAGGGAGGTGGGTCATAACTAGTAGAGGGGATATCTCTACTTGAAGAAGGTACATAGCTCCGTGTCCCAGATCTCCATCCTTCGTGGGATTCATATTTCTTAATATTAGCCAGAGTAATGGGTTTCATAGGCTCAACCCATTTCTCATCATCTCTTCCCTCTACCCCAGATAATTGGTAGAGTGCATAGATAAGACCAGGATGTCCTAGTCCTCCTCCACTTTCACTTCTTGAGGTCGCTAATATATTCTTATAAATTACACTTTCCACATTAATACTTTTTTGGTTTTGAATACGAAATTCGAACTCGTTCTATCTCTTGTTACCTAACTATGGTGGTAAGTAGGTAACAAAGTAGAACAAATAAAATAGTGCCAGGCTTTAGATGACACATTTAACATAGAAAGAGAGAAATTTACCCGTTCTCGCTGCTTTATCTTCCAAACTCCTTTCCCGTCAGTGAGAAAGTCAATCACCTCTTCCAGTGGCCCTTCCATAGTTCCAAATGTATCATACTCACTGGTGTAGGTGTCTCGTACCTCGTAATAAGCATTTATTCTTGCAGCGCTGAATTCCACAAAAAATCCTCTAACCTTAACCAGGTGCATCTTCAACTCGTGTCGGTTTGCATAAAATTCCTTTACCACTTCTACAGCGGCTTTGTTGGTCATGAAACAAAATTTTCCCATCCTCTTTCTTTGATTATTCGCTCTACTTCTCCTCCAGGACTTTTGAAAACTCGATCTTGAATGCATGTTCTGGATTGAATATTGTGAAAATATCTTGATTGTGCCCTTACATTCACAAAACGAGTTTCGTCGTAATCTACTCTTCTCTTTTGTCGTGGAGCCATTTTTCGATCTGTGAAATTCGCAAATATCTTAACTAAACTTCTAAATATTACTAAGATGGCTTCCAATAGTTACTAAAATCAATCTAAATCAAGTTTCATGAATTTCTTCTCATTCTTTTCTTCTCATTTCAAATTTTTCCAAAATTTCTCAATGTAGAAGAAATTCTTGGTGAAAATAAAAAATTTTTACATAGGAGTGAAGCTCTTACCAAGGGAAGATAAAATCCGGAGTCAAAAAGTGTTGAAATCGCTTCAAATCCAAGATTCCACAAGCCCTAGGTCGGTTTTTTTAAGTTTTTGAGGAGAGAGACGATGAATAGTGTCGGTTGACCGGTCAAATAAAGTATATTTCACGATCTCGCTGTCGGCGAGGTTTCCTAAATTTAATATTTTTTTAATTTTTTAATTATATTCTACTTAAATTAAGCCTTATTCATTGTTCCGATCACTAAATTTGATATATTTATTATTATTTTTATTAAGATTAGATATTAACACATAAATTCACACAACACAAACATTATAACTTTATAAATGAAATCCATGAATTTACAAACTTCAAACACTTCATACTAACAATTAACTAAGTAAATTAACTCAAACATATCTTACTCAGCATTGCAATCCACACCACGATACTCTAAATGCTGAGATAAAACAAACAACATACATTCTCATCTAAACTGAGATTATCTACGTAAAATTCAAACTAAATCAAAAAACTAAACTCACATCAACACACATACATATAATACGAATAGAAGTCTCTGCTACTCATCAGAATCTGAACTGTTCTCTTCTCTGATGTTTCCAATAGAACGCAGGTGCACAAATAAATTATAGAAAGGCCTGAAAGGGAATTCTGCAGTAGAGTCTTCTTCAATCCACCCTTTCTGTCTCAATAATCTTATAAAACTTGCCTCCAGGTGTCCTGTATGGTCAAAGTGCTCCTTCATTCTCCAATCGATGTGATCAAATAAATCAGAGATATTATCAATAGAATTCATCACAGTCTGTAGTTCCTTCTCCAATCCTTTAAGTTTCCGTAAAATGAAGTTTATTCTATCAGTCAGGGGCTTAACTAAAGGATTGTTTTGTGATGCTTGATCAGAAATAATTACTGTTTCAACATTATTATCCAATGTTGGAAATATATCTGTCGGATCTAGTGGTTTCCAAGGCAATAGTACTTTTTCCCAAGCTTCGTAGGAAACTTGGTATTGACTACATAAAGCAAATATAGTTGATGGGTGTCTAAGTCCATGAATTTACCCATGCACAATTAATCCTAAAGCAAATTTCACGATAATAGATGCAACATCAATAGGCAATCTAGATTAAATACAGTAATTTAAAATTGTACATTCCTTTGAAACTTTGTTTACCCTCATAGTGGGTAATAACTTTGATGAAATGAAGAAATGCCAATGCTTTGAGACGGGGTGAAGAAGTGACGCAAAAAAATTAACGTACTCGTCTTCTCGTAATTCCCAATCATTAGGTTCGTCGGTCAGATATCTATAGATCTCATTCATGTTGTATCTCGTAGGAACAAAATTTGAATAGTGGCAAATAGGGGTATTCTCAATCGAGTATAATTCATTTATCCGAGAAGGAGTGAAAGTTACCCATCTGCCTCTTACGTAGACACTTCTATTATGGATCGCATGCAGATTAGAGTAGAATTCTTTGACAACTGGAATGACTACAACAGATGTGGTATAGCAGAAAACCTCCCAACGTCGCTGAACAATCATTTCTTCAATTGTTATTGTTGAATTCTCCGCTCCCCTATTTACGAACCCTCTTTCCTTAATCAGGCGCTTTTTCATCAGAACTTTGTTGAATAATCGCTGAGCCTCGGAACTGACGAATTTTCGTCGGTTAAAAACTCCGGATTTCGTGGTTTCAAGTAGTTTGGAGGCCATAATAATTTGTTTGGAAGGGACTCTAGTCGTTTCTAAGGATGAAGATAATGTAAAAATAAAGTTTTAAACATTTTTTATAGAGTAATGCCCTTAGAACCGTCCAAAACGGTAAAGTAACTCACAAAAACTGCTTTTGAACTATCTCACCGTCAGCGGTAACGATCTCACCATCGGCGGGATAGTTAATTATTTAAAATTGAAATTGGGCACACCGATCTCGCTGTCGGCGGGAACGATCTTGCCCTCGGCGAGATTAGGTAAATTGCCCAATTTTTCGCTCCGGTCTGAATATTTTCTGATTTCATCATATAGATTCAAATTTGTGATGATTCTAAAAAGTAAAATGAGTAGATTTCATTCTATATTTTAATTTTATTTTTAATAATTATACTAAAAAGATCATAATTAATAACTACTATGAGTTGCCTCCCATAAAGCGCTTGGTTTAACGTCGTCAGCCCGACCTAATTTAATTAGTAATCAGGTTGACTGAGCATTAAAACCTCTTTAAAATTTGGTCTTATTCCTTCAAAATAAGGTTTTAATCTAAGTCCATTTACTTTAAATCTATGCCCAGTTTTTGGATCCTCAATTTCTATAGTTCCATATGAAAATATTTAAGTTATAGTGAAAGGTCCTAACCATCAAGATTTCAATTTCCCAGGAAATAATTTCAATCTTGTATTATAAAGCAAAACTTCTTGTCCCGGCTCAAAATTCTTCAAGTTAATCTTCCGATCATGCCATAATTTCATTTTTTCTTTATAAATTCTATCATTATGATAAGATTCATTTCTTAATTCATCTAATTCATTCAATTGCAATAATCTTTTCTCACCAGCTTCTTTCAAATTGTAATTAAATTCTTTAATTGCCCAATAAGCTTGTCGGCATATTTTTTAGGTTGAGTGTTGTATTTTGTGAAAAGAGGTCGCCTACAGAAATTGTCGGCGAATTTTCATATTTTAAATTTAATTTAAATATATATATAGTTTAAAAGATAACATTTGATTTTGAAAGTAATTTTAAAAAATTTTAAGATATGAAATCAAACTGATCTCACATCTCAAATAGTCTATATATACGAGCACCACACCACAAACCGCGTGTCTATTCAGAAGAATAGGCTCACTGTTTGGTGGTGGGGCTCGATTAAATAAACTAGAAAGGTTTGTGACATCCGTTTGGTCTGCGAAACCATTTTATTTGCCGACAAGTTCCCCTGCTTAATATGAAAACATTAAAAAGGGTTTATATTACCTGGGTTCTTAAAATTCTCTATAAGGGCAAGCCCCCATAGTTAATTACATCTTAAGTGACGGGAATCACCTAAGAAAACTCTCGATAATAATCGTAGTTCCGCTCTCAAGAATTTCAAAGTTTAAGTTTTCAAGGGATTGAATTTTGGAATTTCAATAGGGAATGGATCAAATTTGGAACATTTTATTTTGGGAATTCAAAGGAAGAAGGCAGGAGAAATCACAGATTCGAAGCGAACTTCGGTAATTTTCCGACTATCCTATTGTTTGGCTTGAATTTAGGAAAGTCCTAATGTTTATTTAACGTTTTGATCTTGCCAATTTTTAATTAATTAGGACTTATATTCGTATGATGTGATCACACAAATAGCCTCGAAGATGTGAGTGTTTATATCGTATTAAACGACTACCTCGGAATCCTAAGACCGGTTAGGGCTTAATTTGCAATGCAAATGCCTAACAAAAGGTTGAGGATTTATGTTGCACTAGGCAAACTACCTCGAAGTCCTATGGTTTAGTTATTTAATTCTAAGAAATGTTTTGCTAAAGTAGACTCGAGTTTTGCCGATGACGATGGCCGTGCTCGCCCACCATGCTCCGAGCTCCTTGTTGTCTGCAGAGGTTTAGTTTTAGAAGTCATAAATCGGGAGGTGAGAGAAGTGTTCTGGCTTAGAGAAGGTCTTAATTTCCAAGTGTTTTTTATGTTTTAATTAAAACAAATCTTAAAGTTGATTATAACAACACCGGTTAAGATCCCACTGGCTCCATCCTTCCGCATCGTTATTTTTATCGGATTCACTTAGTCCGGATGAATTTGCTAAACTCAACTAAATGAGTTCCACACTTTAATTTAGCACCGTGGGAAATCCCATTAGCAACACGTAGGTTACATCATCCGAGGTATTCCCGATCATCCAACAAGACGTTTTAATTTAGTTGTAGTTGTAGTTTTGTTATTCTGTTTGTGATTAAATTTTGAGTTGTTTTATATTTTGAAATGTTGTGGCGGTGAATTTTATCTTATAATGATTTTTAATTTAATTTTGGTTTCAGTTTAGGGACTATCCTAAAGGTTTTGGTTTTCATGCAATGGTTGTTTATCATGCAAGAAAAGTAAAGTGCATTTGCAATAAAGTAAATTGCAATAAAATAAAAGAGTACTCGGAGGGTCTTCCCGTCATCCCAAGCCGCACTTAAAACACATATCGAGCATTTAAGTATTTCAACAAGTACCTGAGTAAAGCTAAGGTAAAGGTTTTGGTTGTCTACCAAAGTCCTAATCCTATAGCTAGTCCTCTCCTATGACGTCTAGTGTTCTTGTGTTTTGGTTTAAGGACGATTTTCTTCATCAAAGAACAATTAAGTTCAATTGTTCTTATAAATATCCTATCATATCGAGGAAGTGCTTAAGACGAGTCTTAAACATCTTTTCAATACCTCTAGGATTGTTTTAAGTCCAAGAGAATTTAGTTATACAAGTGAATTGATCATCCAGGAGTTTAAGTTTTGTTATCTCGCTCGCGTGAATTAGGACATTTGAATATCCTATAAGTGAAGTAACACTTCACTTAATACTCCGTTTAGGAGTTATGACAACAAGAGCTTTTGAGGGCAAATTGATGTTTAAGTGATTTGTGATTTAATTTAATTTCAATTAATGGGTTTAAGTTTGGAATAGTGTTCAAGTTGTTTTAGATTTATTTTGAATTCTTTATGTCTTTGGTGATGTTATATTTAATTCAATTTAATTTAATTTAATTTAATTTAATTTAATTTGGTTTAGTTTTAATTTTAATTTAATTTTAATTTTATTTTAACTTGATTTTATTTTTTATTTAATTTAATTTAATTTAATATGTTTTAATTTAATTTAATTTAATTTAGTTTAATATGTTTTAATTTAATTTAAATTTAATTTAATTTAATTTAATTTAATTTAATTTAATTTAAATTTTAATTTTATTTTATTTTAATTTTAATTTAATTTAATTTAAATTTAATTTAATTTTATTTTAATTTTAATTTAATATTTTATTTTTTATGCTTTAAGGATGATTTAATTTAATTGTTAAAGTATTAATTTAATTGAAATTTTAGAAGGATTTAATTTGAATGTTTTAACTTTAATTTAATTTAATAATTAAGTCTTTTAGCATTTTAAATCTTGAGTTTGGATTATCATTTTAATTAGGAATTAAATATTATTGAGGTGGTTAATTTAGGGATTCTTAAATTAAAGAAACAAATCTCCTCCTAATGGTATCCCTATTTTAATAATTCTAATTTTTCATTATTCTTCCAAATTTAATTAATTATTTAATTAAGGTTTATTTTAATTATTTTCAAATTGTTTGGTAGGTTTCTACCCTTTAACTACCTAAGTTTCAAACATCCAAAATCAACTTAGTATCAAATATTTTACCCACCCTTTTAATTAAACCTAAAATTTTTAATTATGGGTTAAAATTTTAATTACCATTTTGCCCTTTAAACTTACTAATTCCATAACTCACTAAATTGAGCTTAAATTAATTTGAAATTTTTATGTGACTTCACTCATATATCAATCAAGACATTAAAGGAGAAAATGTGATTTTTCTATATTTAATTTATTTATGTAATTATTTTTGGTGGAAAATAGGGATTTTCAAGGAAAATTCAATAACATGACCAAGGGAAAGTTTCTGTCCTTAAGAAAATTATGGGACATTTCTAATGACTAGTGGACCACTTGGACTAATTTTGGTGATTTTTTAAATTATATTTTCTTTATTATAATTATTTTGAGTTTTGGAGTATTAATTAATTTAAAAATAAAATAAAGGTTGAAAAATGAATTTTATATTTTTCAAAAATCTCTCTGATATCAAGGAAACTAGAGAACCAATTTTTATAATTTTCTGATTTTGTTTTGATTTATTAGAATTATATTAGTGGAAATGCTTAGAAAGTACATTTTTTAATTTTAAAATTACTTTAGAGGCTTTAAAATTTAATATCTCATCATAGAGACTTAAGAAAAATATGGGGTTTGTTCCTAAGTGATTAAAATTCAAAATGTGATATTTTGGTGAATTTTATTATTTTTGTGATTTTTATTATTTCTTAATTATTAAAAATATTAAAATAATGCAAAAAATCAACTTTTTTAGAAAATTGCAATTTTAATTTTCTTAAATTCGTCTAATATCAGAGAGGCTCCAAAACTAATTTGGTGAATTTTTGAAAAGTATTTTGAAAGTTATGAATTTTTGAAATTTAAGTTTGGCTAAATGGCTTAATTAACCCATTTGATAGGGCTAACCAAGTCCAATTGACTTCAAACTTTTATGGTGGGTTCCTCTGATCCTAAAGGTTAGTGGAGAATTGATTTCAAGTCAATTTGATGTATGATTAGCTCTAATTAATTAAAGCTCCAGGTTGGGTGTTTAAGCCAATTAGGGTTATTCCAAGTGAGTTAACTCAAAACCTATTTTCCCTAGTGGTCCTCTCGGTCATAAGAAACATCACCAAATTTTTTTAGAATTTATTTCACAACATGCTAATTATTGGAATTAAAATACTCGGAATAGTGACTTAGAATTGAAAAATCAATAACTCTTCATAGGGATGGCCTCGACTTTGGAAAATTCGGGGAATGTCCCCAAATTCGGAGGCTTTAAAAGCTCTATGGTCTCATGCCATGGTGAATTGTCTACATGCATGGAGAATTGAAAATGTGCAGAGAGTAAATAAATCATTAAAAATCAAATATTCAATGAAATTAAATGATTTCTTTTCCACATTATTCTTCTCTGTTCACTGAGCAAGAGGGTATTTTTATTTTATTTTTATGATTTTTCTATACAAAGATATGAATTTTTGAAGTTTAGGGAATTGAGTAAATAAAAAAAAACCCTAATTTTCTATTTAAAACGACGGCGCTAACTCATCCTAGGCATCTCCGAAACGCCGCGTGTCGCGCTGCCATTCGACGCCGCCACTTGAGTCAGCAGCCCGGGTCCCGCCTTCCGCGTATCATCTACCGATCTGACCCGATCTGAGCCGTCCGTCCGCGCGTGTATTGAATGGACGACATCCGCTCATCGTCCCCAGCCGTTCTCACCCTAGAGCCGTCCACACTAAAACCCTAAGAACTCACTCATTCCCAACGGATTTCGTGTTCTTTTGCTCTATGGATTCGTCTTGAAGAGACGAACACATCTATACGGTGATCATGCATTGAAATTAAAGTATTTGAAATAGACAATCTCCAGAGGCTCGGGATAAAGAGTTAGCTCATACCTTAGCTCAGAGAAGTGTGGCTTCGATATGAGGGTTGTGTCACCTTCGATTGGGTCCAAGCAAGCTCCAGATGAAGTCCCTTGGCCTGGTGAATTGTCCGAGCATGATTTCGACCAAGCCCGATTTCAACCTTTGGAGTCCGGAACGGATGGGTGGCCCGGAGAGGGGCTTTCACCTGGGAACTCCTTCTCTTGGTCTTGTGCAGGTGTGGGTGAGTTTAATTTGACTTTGGTGGAGGATTTGGGAGTGTCCCGTTCGGCTCGAGAATCGAGCTCCAAAATCGAGCTCGATTAGTGGGGATTAGGGCAAGAGAACGATGGGGATCAAATGCTCTAAGTGTGGGGGAGAGTCCGGAGTGATTTTGGCGAGTTTCCTTAAGGTTGGTTCGACGACCTCTTCATGGCCGAGAGGGGTGAGGTTTAAATAGGAGAGGCTCGGAGGGCCTCCCGGGGGAGTTAGGGATCGCGATCGACCGCTCTTGGCAAGGGAAGAACAGCCGCAATGGCCACCGGGCATGGGGCAACTCGGCAAGGGAGAATTTCGATGTTTGGCTCCTTCCAAGGTCTCGGCCATGGTGTTTTCCGGCGACCCGGGCGGCCGGCCGGCAGGCATGACTCACCATCTTGACCAGGGAGGTCAGGGCTTGGCAATGGTGAAGTCAAGTGGGTTTGGACATGTGTAAAGGAGTTGGATCAAAATGGCATGGGGGCATGGCTATTTTGGCTCTAAATGGGTCAACCCATCCTTTTGGGCTAGGTGCACCCTCCAAGGTAGCTTTGGGTGCTGTGGGGAGTCAAAGGAATCAGCTGGTTTGGAAAGGAGAAGTCCCTATCCAAATATATTTGGATTAAATTTGGGTTAAGAGGAAACATGTTTAGGGTTAATGACTTTTAGGAGGTACTTAAATGACCTCCTCCTTTTGCCATTTAAGGAGAGTTGACAAATTATATATTCTCATGGCTTGCCAATGGCTTACATGTGGCTTCATGGCTCCATATGGCTTGGGGAAAAGATGGCTCACTTGCATGAGAAAGGGTGTTGGAATTTTTGATGAATGTATGAGGAGTTAGCATGAAGCTTGATTTAGAATAATTTGATATTTGATTGGAACTTTAGGGAGTGTTTTAAATCATAGGTATGATGAGAGAAATTTCATGTGGGCTTTTGGAATAAGTTTTGGGCTTTTAAATTTGTTTTGGATGGGTTTTTTTAGGAAGGTTTAAGAAAGTGGGCTTTTTAAGCTTGGAAATAAATTGGTGGATGGGAAATTTGTAAAAGTTTGGGCCAAATAATTGTTGGGTTTGGTTTAGGGATGTTTCATGAGTGATTTGAAACAAGTTTGAGGTGGTTTGGGTTTGAATTGGGTTGAATTTGGGCTTTTTGTTAAAGTGGCCAATGGTAGGCCAAATTGGGTTAACTTGGGCTAATTTTGGGCTAATATTGAAATTGGTGTAAAATTAATGTTGAAAAATGTTTGTAGGGCTGTTTCAAAGAGGTTTCAACTTTGGTTGGGTTTGGATTTTGGGGTTTGGGCCTATTTGGGTTAGGTTTAGGTGTAGGCCCATGTAAGGACTTTTGGCTTTGGGTTGAATTTGAGTTGGGTTTGGGTTCAAATTTTGGGAAAATCATGTTAGTGTTTTGTTTGTAGGGCTGTTAGGTAAGGTTTAGAAAAGATTTGGGGTTAATTGGAGTTGAATTGGGTTAGTTTGGGCTAAGTTTGGGTCATGGGTCCAAATTGGGCTTTAAGGTCAAAAGTGAAATTGGATTCAAATGCCAATCAAATTGGGCTTGGATTTGGTCTAGATTAGTGTTGGGGATGTTTAATTGAAGTTTAGAATTGAATTGGACCAGAACTTGGGTTAATTCGGTAGGTTTGGTTTGACATTGGGTTCACTTTGGGTTAAAATGGGTCAAATTGGGGATTTTGACAAAAGTGGGGTAAATTGACAAAATTGGCCCATGGTGTAGTTGGACAAAATGAAATTGGAAATATTTGGGATTTTCTGAAATTTTCTAGGAATTTTTTGAATTTTTGGATTTTTGGTTAAGAGGGGCATTTTGGGTATTTGGAGGGTATTGGGGGGTATTTTTGGAATTTTTGGTATTTCTGGCTATGGATGATCAATTTGATTGGTGAGGAAATGTTCAAGGTTAATTTTGGGTGATTTGAAAATTTTGGAGGGTTTGGGTAATTTCAAGGGTTTTGGGTAAGCTAGGCGGGTTTGGGGTCCCGGGGGTCAAAAATTGAAAATTTGGAAAATTAAAGATTGATCAAATATTAGTGAAATGAAAGCACTTTGGTTGAGCCATGAAGCCATGTTAAGCCTATATGAGCTATGAGAGGACTCATTTGAGGCATTCACTATGTTGTTCCTAACCCTCTTAGCCAAGGGCTTAGGGGTTAAGGACCATCCATGTGAATCACCTTCATGAGTCAGGAGGTCAAGTTGGGTATGGGTGTGGTTTTAGGAGGTGTGTGAAAGTGTAGTGTATAAGTGTAGTGTGTGTGTAAGTCAGCCCTCACCAGACCAGGCCACCTAGGGCAGTCCTAAGGCCAAAGAGTCTTATAGGAACTCATCCTTTAAACTTCCACATTTGATTTCAACCCTCCAGGTGATTAGGGGTCTACAATCAAGTTTGTGGAGTTTGCAGGGAGTTAAGAAGTGGTTTGAATTTCTAAGTGGTGGGTCCCAATTCTAATCCTCTAGGATAGTCAAAGGAAAGCCTAAGGCTAGATCCTAAGTACTAAAAAAAGTAAGAGAAGACCTCATCAAAAATGAGGTCAACAAATGGACCCCTAATAGGTGTGGTGTGCTAACCAAGCACACCGCGCGTATTGGCATTGACCGAAAAGATCAACAAAACCAACACAGATGTCCAAGTGACAAACTTAGGACAAAGTAGAAGAATTTCCGCTGGGGAGTGTCAAGTATATCTCTGAGACTGGAGACTCCTGAACTCTTGTTGGGGAAAGGAAAAGGAGGTGAATCCCAAATCACATGATCTGGGGGAATTTCGATTTAGATTTTATTTTGTTTCAGTTTAAGTTTTGATGTGTAAGTTTAGATTTTGATTTTTAATTTAGATTGAAGTTTTGTTGACATTAATTTGAAGGGATTTGAACTTGAAATGAAAATTGGAATTTTGTGGTTTTAGATGTAACATCTTCAACCTAAAAAATTTGAATTGATTGGATTGAACCATTACAATGAGGAAAGAACTCATAGCAATGCAGTATTGGATGTAAAATCCTTAACCTCAACAGCTTGATTTCGATGTATTTCATTGCGATAGGTAAAGAACCTAACGCAATGAGTATCGGATGTAAAATCCTCAACCCCAAGAATTTGATTTTGATGTATTTCATTGCGATAGGGAAAGAACCTAAAGCAATGCAGTATCGGATGTAAAATCCTCGACCCCAAAAGTTTGATTTTGATGTATTTCATTGCGATAGGGAAAGAAACTAAAGCAATGCGATATCGGATGTAAAATCCTCGACCCCAAAAGTTTGATTTTGATGTATTTCATTGCGATAGGGAAAGAACCTAAAGCAATGCAGATATCGGATGTAAAATCCTCGACCCCAAGAATTTGATTTTGATGTATTTCATTGCGATAGGGAAAGAACCTAAAGCGATGCGAGTATCGGATGTAAAATCCTCAACCCCAAGAATTTGATTTTGATGTATTTCATTGCGATAGGGAAAGAACCTAAAGCAATGCAAGTATCGGATGTAAAATCCTCAACCCCAAGAATTTGATTTTGATGTATTTCATTGCGATAGGGAAAGAACCTAAAGCAATGCAGTATCGGATGTAAAATCCTCAACCCCAAGAATTTGGTTTTGATGGATTTCATTGCGATAGGGAAAGAACCTAAAGCAATGCAGTATCAGATGTAAAATCCTCAACCCCAAGAATTTGATTTTGATGCATTTCATTGCGATAGGGAAAGAACCTAAAGCAATGCAGTATCGGATGTAAAATCCTCAACCCCAAGAATTTGATTTTGATGTATTTCATTGCGATAGGGAAAGAACCTAAAGCAATGCAAGTATCGGATGTAAAATCCTCAACCCCAAGAATTTGATTTTGATGTACTTCATTGCGATAGGGAAAGAACCTAAAGCAATGCAGTCTCGGATGTAAAATCCTCAACCCCAAAAGTTTGATTTTGAATGGTAATTGATTTTGCAAACATTTGTAGTGTTGATTTGAAAAGTGTGGAATTTTTGTGTTTCGAGAATTTCATGAAAGTTGTAAAATATTTTTGTGGAAAGAAACATATTAGGAGGGAATATGTAGATGCTACATATCCCATTCAAAAGAGTTGATCGAAAGTTGCTGGTTTGGATTGGATACAATTCCTCGCCATCAGATCCGAATCGAAAACCTCGTGGCTCCGTGTCAATGGAATCGACCACTTCCATCCCAGACAAGGGAGAGAGTAGAACGGATTGGATTTCAGATTTGGAATGTTGAGTTTGAATTTGATTGAGATTTGATTTGAGATTTGTGTTCATTTTGTTTGTCCTTTAACGATTCAAATTTATTTTATCGTTCATTTAATGTTCATGTGAATTTGGCGTTCATCATTTTTTTTAGATTTTTAAGGAAAGTTTTCTTTTATTCTTTTTGTTTCTTTTCTGTTCTTTGTTCAAAGTTCATTTAACTTTAATGGCGTTTCCCAGTCAATTTGCACAAAAGAGGTGAAGGCCAAAATATGACATGGTCACTTTCATTCCAATCATGTCGAAGATACATCATACAACTCGATCCGGAATACATCTCATACAATCCATGTAGACTCGAAACGGACTATGTATGATCTTTGTCGATCCATCCAAAAAGGCATCCGTCAAAAATCCATGTCCGAATAGTGAGGTACATGGTCAATAACATCACCTTCCAAGCCATCCTCGGCAAGAATGTCGTATGGATGTACGTTGGAGGTGTGATATTTTCCATGTAACTCACGACTCGTAAGGCCGGAGGCTCTCTAGCTCGGGTCCGGGCCGGAAGTGGTAAGGTGCTTTCCCGTCATCCATCCTTCCGAAAGTAACCGAGATCCGCTTCATTGGTGCTCCCGTATGCAATGTTTAGCGACATCCGCTCCGTTGCCCTTTAGAATCATGACGGAACCTACCGGTAATGGTATCTTTATCGGCCCTCGGAACTCACTTGGGCTCGCTATCCGGAGGTCGGATCCGAACATGATATTACACTCGTTCGTAAAAGAAAGCGTGCGAAAGGTCCGACAAAGTCGTGGTGATCTATGTGCGGGGGTATGCAGTCACCCTTCTTGTAAATGTTAATGATGCAACCGTTGGGTATGCAATCTGCTGGCAGTACCCTCCATGTTATCATTCTCTTTACCATCCTTTTGATGACTAATGGCATTGGATCTACCTTGCCATGATGGAGTATCCCCGGTGGGTTTCCCTTCCTGTCTTCTGCGAAGTTGTAGCAGCATCCACATTGTATGGTAATTCTCCCTTTCCCTGGCATCCATCTCCGGGGTTTCGAGTAAGTGTTTTCTCTTAGGCGGCCTGCTCGACCCATCCTTTTCAAATCCCGGATGCAATCCACGATTTGTTGTTGTTCGTATTCTGAGAACACGTCTGTATGTAGCTCGAGGCCTTCAAGTATATCGATCCTCCCGCCTCTGATTCTCTCGAAGTATTCAAAAGTTTTCTTCTCGACATTCTGCATTCTTTCTAGCTTGTATTCTGTAATAATCTGCAAATGGCGAGGCCTGGTGACGTACTGTGGGAAATATGGCTCAATCCCTTCGCGTTCTCCTGCATACCTCGGCTCCTCGGGGATGGTCTCCGTCGGGACATCCTCCGGGGTTGCTTCTGCAACAAGGTCATGCATTACCGGTGGCTTTATCCGGTGGCATGGTAGCCTTCCTTCTTCGATCTTCTTGAGATTTCCCCGGTCTCTTCTGTTATCCTCGGAGCCGGCCTCCTTTCTTCGGTGTTCTGGCGAACCGGCATCCTCGAAGTATATGCACTTGGTAGTAGAGACCGCCTCGTCGCGCCGGTCCGCCGCTAGTTTAGTTAACATCTTGCGGATACGGCGATTTTTATTCCTTCGCTGAGTTGCTGTGAGAGTAGCTCTTCGTACTTCCTGAATTTCTGTGGGTGCGACGCTGACAAGCCTACCCTCTGCTGTAGCGACTACAGACTTGATTCTCTTGTCCTCCTCAGTGTCCGTTTTCCTTTTCTTGTTCGTCGGGTTGGTGGCTTGGGCCACCCACTTTCATCATCGTCCGACCGGGCAGTTCCACTCGGTCAACTGGGACCCAGTCACCTTCCTCGTATTGCAGGCCTGTTGGTGCGAAGTCTGAGTCAATCTCTATTATCGCTCAATCTTTCACCCTCTTTTCGTTGAGTGCAAGGCTTACGCCATTTCTAAAGTTCAGGACCAACTGCACGTTCGACATTTCCCTGCGAAATGACAAGGAAAAGGATCAGGGGCTGTACTAAGAACAAGAACATTAAGAAAATGTTTATTAGAGACAGAGTTTTCTTTTTTTCTCTTTTTTTTATTATTCCTTTTGTATACTTTTTTTAAATTCAACAGGAATGAAGTGGGAAAAGATCGGGAAAAGATTTTGATTTGAAAGAGAGAACAAGGAAAACTTTATTATCATGATTTTATTTATTTTAGCACATTTTTTTATTATTTTTGGGTTCGGACCCAGTCATAAGTAATTACTTCACCCGTGCTTCTAGGGATGAAAAATCCATTCCTTCGAAACATCAGGTAGCGTAATACTTCTTCAAGTATCGTCCGTTGATCGGAAGCATATGTTGTTCTCCTTGGCAATTCACTAGCTGGTAGGAGCCTCCTGAGTAGTCTGCCTCAACCACAAACGGCCCTTCCCAAGTGAGTTCAAATTTTCCTCCTATCTTGCGGTGTGCAAGAATAGGTCTCTTGAGAACGAGAACTAAGTCACCAACTTTGAAGGTTCTTGGGCGGACCCGATCCGTCATGGGCTTGAACCATCTTAGCTTGGTATAGTTCTAAATTCCGTCGCGCCGCAAGTCTTTTCCCTTCCGGGCTTTCCAATTCCTCTAGCCGTAATTTGGCATTCTCTTCGTCGTGATTTTGTTTGCAATCGCAATTCCGAGTGAAGGAAGCCGGACCTCTAAGGGTAACACTCGCCTCGGACCCATACACCGGAGCGTAAGGTGTAGCTTGAGTAGGAGTTCGAAGGTTGTCCGGTAGGCCCATAAGGCTTCTAATAACTTCTCGTGCCAATTTCTCTTATTATCGTCCAAAGTTTTCTTTAAAATTTGAACGAGAGTTTTATTAAAAGCCTCGACCGAGCCGTTTGCTCTTGGGTAGTAAATTGTTGAATACCGCCGGTCGATTCCGTGTCTCCCGACAAAATTGTTGATTTGCGTGCTTCGAATGCCGTCTCATTATCCGAGATGATCTCGCGCGGCACTCCGAAATGGTAGACAACTTGGTTCTTGAAAACTGTAGCACGTGGTGTGCTTTCACTTCTCTGAGTGGAACTGCCTCTGCCCACTTGGAAAAGTAATCTGTAGCCGCAAGAATGAAGCAATGTCCTTTTGAAGATGGTGGTTCTATTGGACCCACTATATCTGTGCCCCAACATTCAAATGGCCACGACGCAATTGTCGGATGTAGCACATTTGGAGGTTGGTGTAGAACCACTCCGTGCACTTGACATTGATGACAGCTCTTGGCGATTTTCATGCAATCGGTCATCATCGAGGGCCAGTAATACCCTAGTCTTTTAATTTTCATTTTCATCTTCGGACCCGATCGGTGAGCGCCACGGAGTCCCGAATGCACCTCTTTAACAATTTCACGGGCCTCGGACCCGCTTAGGCACCTTAGCCACATTTGATCGAAAGACCTTCCGTATAACGTGTTGTTTATTAATGCGTAGGACGAGTTCTTTTCTTGATCCGATGGGCTAACGACCTATCGTCCGGTAGTTTTTTTGTTTGCGGGTAGTCTATTAATGGTCGTCGCCAATCTTTTGTGTTTCGTCATCGCTGCAACTCGATTCTTCTTCTTTTTCGATTTGTGTATTGTGTCTATGTCGAGCCGTGATAGGACTCGACGTCCGTGAACCGACACTTCCACCGATTCATCTTGCAAGCGATGCAAATTCTTTTGCGAGGTGGGTCGACGCATCTGCTAAAGCGTTTTCTTTCTAGGAATTTTGTAGATCGTAACATTCGAATCGTTCCAACAACCGTATGGCATACTCGGAAGTATTGCTCGAGTCTTGGCTTTAAAATTCGTACTATCCGACGATCCGTTGAATGATTAACTCGCGAATCCCCGTAGATGTTGATGTTTGTTATCCCCATTTGAATAGTTAATTCCGGCTCCGTTACGAGAGCTTCGTATTCTCGCTTCATTGTTTGTACACGACTCGTTAAGTGGTAGGAGTATCTTAACATCCCCCGCTCCGGTGTTATAAAGATTAGTCCGATTCCCGCCTTACCGGCACTATCACTTGCGATTCTTCGTCTTTGTGTGCCGAAGATGCTCCGTCGAAATATAATTCCCAACGTCGATCATCGGGGTCTTCTAAGCTCATTATTTGTTCATCCGGAAAGTCGTCATTGAGAGGAGATTCTGTCGGCGAAAGGGTGTGCTCTGCGAGGAAGTCCGCAGAGACTTGTCCCTTTACGGCACGAAGAGGCACGAAAGTTATATCGAATTGCAATAATATCATCGACCACCCGGCAAGTCCGCCGAAAGCGTTGGACGGGTCATCAAGTATTGCAATGGATTAAATTTCGAGATCGAGTTGACCTTATGAGAAAGCATGTAGTGCCCGAGCTTTTGAGCGGCGAAGATCGAGGCCAAACAGATGCTTTTCAATTGTGGGATACTTTACTTCCGTCGGAAGTAAACGACGGCTTAGGTAGTAATGAGCATTTTCTTTACCCTCATCATCGACTCTGCTAACAGGGCTCCAAGAGAGTCGTCTAAAGCCGCGGTATAAAGTATCAACGATCTACCCGAGACTCGGGGTCGCTAAGACAGGAGGTGTCATTAAATATTGTTTAATGTCCTCGAAGGCCCTCCGGCATTTCTCTTCCCAAATAAATTCGGCGTCCTTTTTAACTAATGCCGAGAAAGGCCGACACCTACTCGACAAGTTCGAGATAAAGCGTCGAAGATATGCCAACTTCCCTCGAACGGATCGTAGTTGTTTTAAGGTTCCGGGAGGTGGCATTTATAAGATAGCTTTAATCTTTTCCGGGTCGATTTCAATTCCACGATGTCGGACAACGAATCCTAAGAATTTCCGGAGGTGACGCCGAGGGCGCATTTTAAGGGATTCATCTTAAGGTTAAATTGTCTTAATCGTTCGAAAACAATTCTCAAGTCATACAAGTGGTTTTCCTTTACTTTGCTTTTGATGACCACAACATCCACGTAGCATTCGACTTGATTGTGGATGAGATCATCAAAAATTCTTTTCATCGCTCTCTGGTAGGTTGTTCTGCGTTCTTCGGTCCGAATGGCATCACTCGTGTAGCAATATACTCCGATCGGCGTTCGAATGCTCGTAAGTTTTTCATCTTCTCGGAGCCATTTTTATCCGGTTGTATCCCGAAGATCCATCCATGAATGAGAATATTTCATGTGTTGAAGCAATGTCGATCATTAATTCCGGGATCGGTAGAGGGAATTCATCTTTTGGACATGCCTTGTTTAAATCTCCGAAGTCCACACAAATTCGATCCGACCATTCTTCTTCCCGACCGGTACCACATTGGCTAACCAAGTCGGTATTGTTCTTCACGGACAAATTTAGCGTCTATTAGCTTTTTAACTTCAGCCTATGACTTGTTGTTCGATTTCTAGACCCATTCTTCCGGAACCTCGTTCGATCGGAACGAGTAGGATCCACTCCTAGCTTATGGGCTGCGACCTCTGGAGCTAATCCTGGCATCTCATCGTAGCTCCAAGCAAAACAGTCTTTAATAACATTTTGATCCGAGGGCTCTTTCTCCTTTCTAGTTGAATCCTCTTAATAACATTTTGTCCGCTTCGAGCTCGCGAGCATCAATTTCCAAGTATGCTAGCGTTCGAAGATTCATTATATTGATTGATGCTCCTGGATCCACCAATACTCTGGAGAGTGTAAACTTCCCAATTGTAACTGAAATGTACAACGGTCGGTCGTGGTCTCGTCGTCCCAAGTAGTAGGTCATTGTCCGTGAAGGTAACACCTCGCCGTTCCTTTAATGAGCAAACCTCGTCTAAGGAATCTTCGGTCATTTGAGCTAGCAAATTTCCGGATCAAGTAAGGCCTCGATCGAGCTTCTCTCATCTCCTTTCGATAAGATGAGAGCGTCGTAGATGCTCGCTTGGTCGGTAGTTTCCTAAGATCGGCTAACACGCCGTAGTCCACTTTATTTTCATGTGTCTCGATTTCTTCCCGAATCGGGTATTTCTTCCGCCGGGTTGGTTCTTCCTAAACAACCACCTGCTTCCTTTCGTCCTTCGGACTCATTCTCGGAGGTAGAACTCTTCCACTTCTTAAGTCGACTTCGTGATTTCTTCCGAATCTAGTATCGAGTTTGCTCGGTGTCTCCTTCGAATCGGAATGACGAGTTCTTCCGGATTAGCTTCGGAGTTCGAAGGCTCTAACTCTATCAGTGATCGGAGCTCCTCGAAACTCGCAAATAGATTCGTTGCTTGTCGAACTCTCGTAGCCTCCTTGTTGGATGTCTTCTTTGTCATTGTGATCGTCGAGATTGTGTATGATTTGAGAATTGTTATTTGTATCGGAATCGACGTCCGGATTAGGTTGGTTGTCGCTAGTTACGTAATCGTTAGAAACAGTCAAAACGTAGCCAACGCCATAACCCTTATCATTATAAGATCCCACCGGAGTGAGCAAATAATCATACAGAGTCAGAGGTTCGAGGGATTTCTCCCCGAATCGGAAACAACCATCCTAGGATAAGCAGCCCCTAGCCTAGCCTCGTGGAGCCTCGGCCTTCTCTTCCTCATCAATTTTCTTCTTTTCTTCAATCGTCTCTTGTCGAGGTGGTTCTTCTATCTCAAGTGATAGTGCCGACTTGACGGGTTTCGAACTCGAATCGAGGCTCGCACCGAAGTGGTTTGGATGCGATCCAAAATCTTCTTCGAAGACTTTGTCCAAGCGGTAGTCCATCCATCATCGGGCCGCATAGGGATCTATCGAACAATGAGATCCGTCGAGATAACATCGACGTAACCTCCTTTCCGGGGTTCCTTCATGTATTCCTTCGGGATCGTTATGTTCCCTTTTCGAAGATCGTCGTCGAGCCAACTTTTCAAGGTAATACAATCTTCTATCTTGTGTCCAAGCATCCAGTGGTAAGGGCAAAAGTCGGGATCACCTTTCTTGTTGACTTCTTCCGGTTTCTTAGGTTCCTGCAGTTGGAAATCCGGAGTCTTCATCGACCGCGGAACATTTTCGGCATCGCCTCATTCTCGAACGGATACTCCTCGCTCGAAGCTCCCTTAACGTACGTTGTGGACGAGGCGGCTTGTTCATACCGTCGAGATGACCGATACCGGGCTCGGGGTTGCTCGGTAATTCGTCGAGGTTGTCGATAAATTTGCCGCGGCCGTTCGGCGGTATTTGTATTGGTCGCTCGCCTTTATCGACCGCTCGCGATGATCCCGGATTTCTTTTCAAAAGTTTTCACGGGCTTCGTTTGTCCGTTTTGTCGGTGAAACTTAATTGCTTCGCCTCCTCTTCGCAAGCTTCCGGCCTCGTTTAACAACTTCTCGAAAGTCTTAATAGTAAATCCCTCGAGGAGAAGTGCTATCGGCCATGAATGATCTTAAGTAAAATGCCGATCGCATGTCGTTCTTGTAGTCGTGGCTCACACTTCATACTTAGATTCCTCCATCGAAGTATGTAGTCCACCAAAGTTTCGTTCGGCTTCGCTTCTCTACCACTAAATCACCTTTAGTGATGTGGTGCCGAGCTCCGCAAATCGCTCGATGAAGAGGTTCTCTAATTTTGAAAATGTCTTCACCGAACCGTTCGGTAATTCCGCATACCAATCAAAGGCGATCCCTGACAGGCTGCTGACAAATTGTCGGAAGACTAAAGCATCACTCCGCCGACATTGCAACAACTGGCACGAAAATGTGCAACATGCTGTCGAGGGTTTCCTGCTCCATCAAAGGTCTTCGAACGCAGGTGGTACGAAGCCTTTCGGATATCGGACAACGTCGAATTCTTCGGGTAAGGTCTACCCGTCCGAATGGATGTCCCGCTCTTCGATTGTGCCAAGGCTTCTCGCACTCGCCGTTCCACCATGTTATTGATATCCTTTTCCGGAATCATGCTTTGTATTGCATCCTTTTTTAACCGATCATCCCCGTTGACGGATGTAATCTCCTTTCCTCCGTCTACAATGTGAATAACTTCGGGGGTGTTTCTCTTCGGGGTCGAACCTCGACTCCGGAGAGCGGCTAGTGGCCGCAGCCCATCTCTTCTATCCTCTTTGCGATTCGGGAGATCGTATCATCTTTCTCTTGAAGCCGTATCCTCATCACTTCCGGCTCCTCTCTTCTGCGGCCGCAGGAACACCTCGTGAAGCCGACGAAGCTCGTGTTTCAACCATGTTAATTTCTCGCATATTCATCATCCATGAACTCCGACGAGTCGACTTCATCTCCGAATTTTTCTTCTCTTTCTCTTGCTAATCGCCGAATATCGTTCTCGCCTTTTCCATAACATCTTCTAGTGGTCTTTTCCGTACATCCTCGCAGCTTGTCATGCGATAGCTGTCGGGTTTCCTTCTCATGAGTCCCCTTCATTGCGGTAGCGCTTTCTTCGGACTCAAGTCTCCCGACGAGACTTTCCTTCTCGAGTTGTTGTTTTAATCTTAATTGTCCGTAGTAGGACGCCATACCATCCTTCTAGGCAGAAGGTCTAGGACCGGATGGTCTGTCAGCCAAATGCTGGAAGGTGGTATCCTCCCTAATTTGTAGTCTTGAAACAACGACAGGTGGACTAGCTTTCATTCTCTTATTCGGCTTTTCTGCAGCGATAGCCGGTTCTACTCGCGGCCTAAGACGGGATTTGGCCGGCACCCGCCCTATCCTTCTTAAAATCTCTGATACAGGGCATTTTTCTTTCTTTGCTAACTTCTCTATCACGGTCCTGCATTGAGCAAATGGCGTAATTCTAGCCCTTTTCTTACGGCCGTCGTTGTAATATGCGGGCCGAGGCAATGCGAAGCAATCATGCGACATTTTCCTCGTCCTCTGCGGAGGAGAGGGGATGGAACCTACTTCCTCCCAAAAGTGGTATGTATTTAGGCAGCGGTGTATACTCGGGCAGTTCTGAGATTTCGTCCAGGAAAGCAACTTCAGCAGCTCTGGCTTCTCTAGCAATCCTTCTACTTCTGTTCCTCCTCTGAGTCCGTATCAGTGGTGGAATTCTCGAGCTGGACCCGATCTCGAAAACGGAAGGTCTCACAGAAGATCCGTACTCTCCACGAGTTCATCACAGCTTCCGAATTTCCTTCCCTTTAGTCCGGCGTGCCGGGTAGGTACGGAGACAACTAGACCGTGGGAGTAGCAACAACAGATCCTTCTACGAACAACAATACTCCTCTCGCTTGGAATCTTTCGCAAAGGAGGGAATTCATGAGTCGACTCGAGGTTAAACTCAATCAACGGCTTCTCGCTTCCGAGACTTCGCTTGTGAGTGAAAAGAGAGTGACGTCGGGGATTTTGATGTCGGTGTCCTCGAATCCTCGTCCGAATCGAATGATTCCATTATTAGTGCGCTCGTCCCGAAAACGAACAGTGTTCGGTCCGTCGACGAAGGAGAAGATCGGCTTGGGGTTTCCATTTCGCAGGTGCATTCCAAGTGTTAGTCCCCGAATCGTGCTTCTTCTGTCGTAAAACTTATGACGAAAAAGAAAGAGTTCGAACACATTTCCGTTTATCTTAATGTATTTCGTGGTATTAAAAGAAAATTTATTTAGATAATTGTTTTTCGAAAAGATTTGTTCGTTAGAGACGGAGAATTATTAAAAGAAGGAGAGTTGTAGGAAGGGTAAAGGAATTGATTAGGAACCGGAAAAGGAAGAGAAAGTCTTGTAGAAACTTCTCGACCCGCAAGACCGCTCCTAAACTAATACCTATTAGGGGTCCACCCCACCTCAAAAATGAGGTAAAAGGATCTTGGAACCTCTCTGTTTAGGGGTGTCTAAACAGTGGCTCCTAAATCCGAGAGAATGTTGGCTATACTCGTTCAAGGTAGAAATAAACATAGTATTCCAACGGAACGAAGGGTAGTTTGATCCACTAGGGACATGGATACACTACCGATTTTTTGAAAGCAGAACTATCTGATTAAAAATGGAGAGAGGAATTCATCCCCAGTGGAGTCGCCAGAAGTTATCGGCATATTTTTTAGGTTGAGTGTTGTATTTTGTGAAAAGAGGTCACCTACAGAAATTGTCGGCGAATTTTCATATTTTAAATTTAATTTAAAAATATATATAGTTTAAAAGATAACATTTGATTTTGAAAGTAATTTTAAAAAATTTTAAGATATGAAATCAAACTGATCTCACATCTCAAATAGTCTATATAAACGAGCACCACACCACAAACCGCGTGTCTATTCAGAAGAATAGGCTCGACTGTTTAGTGGTGGGGCTCGATTAAATAAACTAGAAAGGTTTGTGACATCCGTTCTGGTCCGCGAAACCATTTTATTTGTCGACAAGTTCCCCGCTTAATATGAAAACATTAAACAGGGTTTATATTACTCGGGTTCTTAAAATTCCCTATAAGGGCAAGCCCCTATAGCTTAATTACATCTTAAGTGACGGAATCACCTAAGAAAACTCTCGATAATAATCGCAGTTCCGCTCTCAAGAATTTCAAAGTTTAAGTTTTAAAGGGATTGAATTTTGGAATTTCAATAGTGAATGGATCAAATTTGGAACATTTTATTTTGGGAATTCAAAGGAAGAAAGGTAGGAGAAATCACGGATTCGAAGCGAACTTCGTAATTTCCGACTATCCTATTGTTTCGGCTTGAATTTAGGAAAGTCCTAATGTTTATTTAACGTTTTGATCTTCGCCAATTTTTAATTAATTAGGACTTATATTCGTATGATGTGATCACACAAATAGCCTCGAAGATGTGAGGGTTTATGTCGTATCAAACGACTACCTCGAAATCCTAAGACCGGTTAGGGTTTAATTTGCAATGCAAATGCCTAACAAAAGGTTGAGGATTTATGTTGCACTAGGAAAACTACCTCGAAGTCCTATGGTTTAGTTATTTAATTCTAAGAAATGTTTTGCTGAAGTAGACTCGGAGTTTTCGTCGATGACGATGGCCGTGCCGCCCACCATGCTCCGAGCTCCTTGTTGTTGCAGATGTTTAGTTTTAGAAGTCATAAATCGTGAGGTGAGAGAAGTGTTCTGGTTTAGAGAAGGTCTTAATTTCCAAGTGTTTTTTATGTTTTAATTAAAACAAATCTTAAAGTCGATTATAACAACACCGGTTAAGATCCCACTGCTCCATCCTTCCGCATCGTTATTTTTATCGGATTCACTTAGTCCGTATGAATTTGCTAAACTCAACTAAATGAGTTCCACACTTTCATTTAGATCGTGGAAATCCCGTTAGCAACACGTAGGTTACATCATCCGAGGTATTCCCGATCATCCAACAAGACGTTTTAATTTAGTTGTAGTTGTAGTTTTGTTATTCTGTTTGTGATTAAATTTTGAGTTGTTTTATATTTTGAAATGTTGTGGCGGTGAATTTTATCTTATAATGATTTTTAATTTAATTTTGGTTTCGAGCTTAGGGACTATCCTAAAGGTTTTGGTTTTCATGCAACGAGCTTGTTTATCATGCAAGAAAAGTAAAGTGCATTTGCAATAAAGTAAATTGCAATAAAATAAAAGAGTACCCGGAGGGTCTTCCCGTCATCCCAAGCCGCACTTAAAACACATATCGAGCATTTAAGTATTTCAACAAGTACCTAGGTAAAGCTAAGGTAAAGGTTCGGTTGTCTACCAAAGTCCTAATCCTATAACTAGTCCTCTCCTATGACGTCTAGGTTCTTGTGTTTTGGTTTAAGGACGATTTTCTTCATCAAAGAACAATTAAGTTCAATTGTTCTTATAAATATCCTATCATATCGAGGAAGTGCTTAAGACGAGTCTTAAACATCTTTTCAATACCTCTAGGATTGTTTTAAGTCCAAGAGAATTTAATTATACAAGTGAATTAATCATCCAGGGAGTTTAAGTTTTGTTATCTTCGCTCAGTGAATTAGGACATTTGAATATCCTATAAGTGAAGTACACTTCACTTAATACTCCGTTAGGAGTTATGACAACAAGAGCTTTTGAGGGCAAATCGATGTTTAAGTGATTTGTGATTTAATTTAATTTCAATTAATCGGTTTAAGTTTGGAATAGTGTTCAAGTTGTTTTAGATTTATTTTGAATTCTTTATGTCTTTGGTGATGTTATATTTAATTCAATTTACTTTAATTTAATTTAATTTAATTTAATTTGGTTTAGTTTTAATTTTAATTTTATTTTAACTTGATTTTATTTTTTATTTAATTTAATTTAATTTAATATGTTTTAATTTAATTTAATTTAATTTAATTTAAATTTAATTTAATTTTATTTTAATTTTAATTTAATATTTTATTTTTTATGCTTTAAGGATGATTTAATTTAATTGTTAAAGTATTAATTTAATTGAAATTTTAGAAGGATTTAATTTGAATGTTTTAACTTTAATTTAATTTAATAATTAAGTCTTTTAAGCATTTTAAATCTTGAGTTTCGATTATCATTTTAATTAGGAATTAAATATTATTTAGGTGGTTAATTTAGGGATTCTTAAATTAAAGAAACAAATCTCCTCCTAATGGTATCCCTATTTTAATAATTCCAATTTTTCATTATTCTTCCAAATTTAATTAATTATTTAATTAAGGTTTATTTTAATTATTTTCAAATTGTTTGGTAGGTTTCTACTCTTTAACTACCTAAGTTTCAAACATCCAAAATCAACTTAGTATCAAATATTTTACCCACCCTTTTAATTAAACCTAAAATTTTTAATTATGGGTTAAAATTTTAATTACCATTTTGCCCTTTAAACTTACTAATTCCATAACTCACTAAATTGAGCTTAAATTAATTTGAAATTTTTATGTGACTTCAATCATATATCAATCAAGACATTAGAGGAGAAAATGTGATTTTTCTATATTTAATTTATTTATGTAATTATTTTTGGTAGAAAATAGGGATTTTCAAGGAAAATTCAATAACATGACCAAGGGAAAGTTTCTATCCTTAAGAAAATTATGGGACATTCCTAATGACCAGAGGACCACTTGGACCAAATTTGGTGATTTTTTGAATTATATTTTCTTTATTATAATTATTTTGAGTTTTGGAGTATTAATTAATTTAAAAATAAAATAAAGGTTGAAAAATGAATTTTATATTTTTCAAAAATCTCTCTGATATCAAGTAAACCAAAGAACCAATTTTTATAATTTTCTGATTTTTCTTTGATTTATTAGAATTATTTTAGTGGAAATGCTGTGAAAGTACATTTTTTAATTTTAAAATTACTTTAGGGCTTTAAAATTTAATATCTCATCATAGAGACTTAAGAAAAATATGGGGTTTGTTCCTAAGTGATTAAAATTCAAAATGTGACATTTTGGTGAATTTTATTATTTTTGTGATTTTATTATTTCTTAATTATTAAAAATATTAAAATAATGCAAAAAATCAACTTTTTTAGAAAATTGCAATTTTAATTTTCTTAAATTCCTCTGATATCAGAGAGGCTCCAAAACTAATTTGGTGAATTTTTGAAAAGTATTTTGAAAGTTATGAATTTTTGAAATTTAAGTTTGGCTAAATGGCTTAATCAACCCATTTGATAGGGCTAACCAAATCCAATTGACTTCAAACTTTTATGGTGGGTTCCTCTGATTCTAAGGGTTAGTGGAGAATTGATTTCAAGTCAATTTGATGTATGATTAGCTCTAATTAATTAAAGCTCCATTTTGGGTGTTTAAGCCAATTAGGGTTATTCCAAGTGAGTTAACTCAAAACCTATTTTCCCTAGTGGTCCTCTCGGTCATAAGAAACATCACCAAATTTTTTTAGAATTTATTTCACAACATGCTAATTATTGGAATTAAAATACTCGTAATAGTGACCTAGAATTGAAAAATCAATAACTCTTCATAGGGATGGCCTCTAACTTTGGAAAATTCAGGGAATGTCCCCAAATTTAGAGGCTTTAAAAGCTCTATGGTCTCATGCCATGGTGAATTGTCTACATGCATGGAGAATTGAAAATGTGCAGAGAGTAAATAAATCATTAAAAATCAAATATTCAATGAAATTAAATGATTTCTTTTCCACATTATTCTTCTCTGTTCACTGAGCAAGAGGGTATTTTTATTTTATTTTTATGATTTTTCTATACAAAGATATGAATTTTCGAAGTTTAGTGGAATTGAGTAAATAAAAAAAAACCCTAATTTTCTATTTAAAACGACGGCGCTAACTCATCCTAGGCATCTCCGAAACGCCGCGTGTCGCGCTGCCATTCGACGCCGCCACTTGAGTCAGCAGCCCGGGTCCCGCCTTCCGCGTATCATCTACCGATCCGACCCGATCTGAGCCGTCCGTCCGCGCGTGTATTGAATGGACGGCATCCGCTCATCGTCCCCGCACCGTTCTCACCCTAGAGCCGTCCACACTAAAACCCTAAGAACTCACTCATTTCCCAACTGGATTTCGTGTTCTTTTGCTCTATGGATTCGTCTTCGAAGAGACGAACACATCTATACGGTGATCATGAATTGAAATTAAAGTATTTGAAATGTACAATCTCCGGAGGCTCGGGATAAAGAGTTAGCTCATACCTTAGCTCGGAGAAGTGTGGCTTCAATATGAGGGTCGTGTCACCTTCGATCGGGTCCAAGCAAGCTCCGGATGAAGTCCCTCGGCCCGGTGATTTGTCCGGGTATGATTTCGACCAAGCCCGATTTCAACCTTCGGAGTCCGGAACGGATGGGTGGCCCGGAGAGGGGCTTTCACCTGGGAACTCCTTCTCTTGGTCTTGTGCAGGTGTGGGTGAGTTTAATTTGACTTTGGTGGAGGATTTGGGAGTGTCCCTGTTCGCTCGAGAATCGAGCTCCAAAATCGAGCTCAATTAGTGGGGATTGAGGCAAGAGAACAGTGGGGATCAAATGCTCTAAGTGTGGGGAGAGTCCGGAGTGATTTTGGCGTAGTTTCCTTAAGGTTGGTTCGCGCACCTCTTCATGGCCGAGAGGGGCGAGGTTTAAATAGGAGAGGTCGGAGGGCCTCCCAGTGGGGAGTTAGGGATCGGGATCACCGTTGCTCTGGCAAGGGAAGAACAGCTCGCAATGGCCATCGGGCATGGGGCAACTCAGCGAAGGGAGAATTTCAATGTTTGGCTCCTTCCAAGGTCTCGGCCATGGTGTTTTCCGGCGACCCGTGCGGTCGGCCTAGCAGGCATGACTCACCATCTCGACCGTGGAGGTCGTGGCTTGGCAATGGTGAAGTCAACTCGGGTTTGGACATGTGTAAAGGAGTTGGATCAAAATGGCATGGGGGCATGGCTATTTTGGATCTAAATGGGTCAACCCATCCTTTTGGGCTAGGTGCACCCTCCAAGGTAGCTTTGGGTCATGTGGGGAGTCAAAGGAATCAGCTGGTTTGGAAAGGAGAAGTCCCTATCCAAATATATTTGGATTAAATTTGGGTTAAGAGGAAACATGTTTAGGGTTAATGACTTTTAGGAGGTACTTAAATGACCTCCTCCTTTTGCCATTTAAGGAGAGTTGACAAATTATATATTCTCATGGCTTGCCAATGGCTTACATGTGGCTTCATGGCTCCATATGGCTTGGGGAAAAGATGGCTCACTTGCATGAGAAAGGGTGTTGGAATTTTTGATGAATGTATGAGGAGTTAGCATGAAGCTTGATTTAGAATAATTTGATATTTGATTGGAACTTTAGGGAGTGTTTTAAATCATAGGTATGATGAGAGAAATTTCATGTGGGCTTTTGGAATAAGTTTTGGGCTTTTAAATTTGTTTTGGATGGGTTTTTTTAGGAAGGTTTAAGAAAGTGGGCTTTTTAAGCTTGGAAATAAATTTGTGGATGGGAAATTTGTAAAAGTTTGGGCCAAATAATTGTTGGGTTTGGTTTAGGGATGTGTCATGAGTGATTTGAAACAAGTTTGAGGTGGTTTGGGTTTGAATTGGGTTGAATTTGGGCTTTTTGGTAAAGTGGCCAATGGTAGGCCAAATTGGGTTAACTTGGGCTAATGTTGGGCTAATGTTGAAATTGGTGTAAAATTAATGTTGAAAAATTTTTGTAGGGCTGTTTCATAGAGGTTTCAACTTTGGTTGGGTTTGGATTTTGGGGTTTGGGCCTATTTGGGTTAGGTTTAGGTGTAGGCCTATGTAAGGACTTTTGGCTTTGGGTTGAATTTGAGTTGGGTTTGGGTTCAAATTTTGGGAAAATCATGTTAGTGTTTTGTTTGTAGGGATGTTAGGTAAGGTTTAGAAAAGATTTGGAGTTAATTGGAGTTGAATTGGGTTAGTTTGGGCTAAGTTTGGGTCATGGGTCCAAATTGGGCTTTAAGGTCAAAAGTGAAATTGGATTCAAATTCCAATCAAATTGGGCTTGGATTTGGTCTAGATTAGTGTTGGGGATTTTTAATTGAAGTTTAGAATTGAATTGGACCAGAGCTTGGGTCAATTGGGTAGGTTTGGTTTGACATTGGGTTCACTTTGGGTTAAAATGGGTCAAATCGGGATTTTGACAAAAGTGGGGTAAATCGACAAAATTGGCCCATGGTGTAGTTGGACAAAATGAAATCGGGAATATTTGGGATTTTCTGAAATTTTCTAGGAATTTTTCGAATTTTTGGATTTTTGGTTAAGAGGGGCATTTTGGGTATTTGGAGGGTATTGGGGGGTATTTTTGGAATTTTTGGTATTTCTGGCTATGGATGATCAATTTGATTGGTGAGGAAATGTTCAAGGTTAATTTTGGGGAATTTTGGGTGATTTTAAAATTTTGGAGGGTTTGGGTAATTTCAAGGGTTTTGGGTAGAAGTGTCGTCGTGGTCCCGGGGTCAAAAATTGAAAATTTGGAAAATTAAAGATTGATCAAATATTAGTGAAATAGAAGCACTTTGGTTGAGCCATGAAGCCATGAAGCCATGTTAAGCCTATATGAGCCATGAGAGGACTCATTTGAGGCATTCACTATGTGTTCCTAACCCTCTTAGCCAAGGGCTTAGGGGTTAAGGACCATCCATGTGAATCACCTTCATGAGTCAGGAGGTCAAGTTACGTATGGGTGTGATTTTAGGAGGTGTGTGAAAGTGTAGTGTATAAGTGTAGTGTGTGTGTAAGTCAGCCCTCACTGCACCGAGCCACCTGTGGCGGTCCTAAGGCCAAAGAGTCCTATAGGAACTCATCCTTTAAACTTCCACATTCGATTTCAACCCTCTAGGTGATTAGGGGTCTACAATCAAGTTTGTGGAGTTTGCAGGGAGTTAAGAAGTGGTTTGAATTTCTAAGTGGTGGGTCCCAATTCTAATCCTCTAGGATAGTCAAAAGAAAAGCCTAAGGCTAGATCCTAAGTACTAAAAAAAAGTAAGAGAAGACCTCATCAAAAATGAGGTCAACAAAGCTTTATGTTCTAATTCAACTGGTAAGTGGCAAGTCTTTCCATAAATAAGCCTGTAAGGAGTCATTCCAATCAGAGTTTTATAAGCAGTCCTATATGCCCATAATGCAGTTGTCTAAGTCTTATAGAACAATCCAATCTATTGAGGTTTACAAGTCTTTTCTAAAATACGCTTAATCTCTCGATTAGAAACTTCACTAATCCACTCGGTTTCGTGGATGATAAGCGATTGATATCTTATGAATAATTTTAATTTTTTCTACTAGTTTGTGAATATATTTATTTCTAAAATGAGAACCTTCATCAGTGATAATCACTCTTGGCATTCCAAATCTAGTAAAAATATTTTTCATTAGAAACTTTGAAACACTCTTAGCGTCACATCTAGGTAAAGCTTGTGCTTCAATACATTTAGAAACATAATCAACAGCAACTAAGATATATGAGTTTCCAAATGAAGGAACAAATGATCCCATAAAATCTAATCCCTAAACATCAAAAATATCAACTTCTAATATAAAATTTAGAGGCATTTCATTTCTTCTAGATATATTACCTACTCATTGGCATCTATCGCAAGTTTTGATGTATCTATAAACATCTCTAAAAAGAGTAGGCCAATAAAATCCAGATTGTAAAATTTTATAAGCAGTTTTACCTGTTCTAAAATGTCCTCCAAAATCAGAATTATGACATTTCTGAATGATTTGTTATGTTTCTTCATAAGGCACGCATCTTCAAATTATAAGATCCTTACATTGCTTATATAAATATGGTTCATCCCAAAAATATGTTTTAGCATCATGAATGAATTTTTTCTATTGTTGCAAAGTTAACATAGGTGGTAGAATATCACTTACAATATAATTTACTATGTCAGCATACCATGGTATTTTTCACTCATTTATATTATATAATTGTTCATCAGGAAAACTGTCAGTAATTTCTTTATCAACGTCAGATAATTCATTATATTCTAACCTCGATAAATGATCTCGCTATTCGATTATCGGTTCCCTTTTGTTAATGATTTCAAAATCAAATTCTTGCATTAGTAATATCCATCTAATTAATCTTGGTTTGGTATCTTTCTTTTGCATTAGATATTTAATAGCAGTGTGGTCAGTATGCACAATACATTTATTTCCAATTAAATAAGGCCTAAATTTATCAAAGGCATAAAAAATTGCTAATAGCTCTTTTTCAATAACTGTATAAATCAATTCAGCATTATTAAGAGTTTTACTAGCATAGTATATAACTTTGAAAATTTTATCATATCTTTCGCCTAAGTATCGCTCCTATAAGCATAATCACTAAGCATCACATATAAGTTCAAATGGTTTTTCCAATCAGGTGAAACTATTATAGAGTCTTGTGATTAATTTATCTTTTAATAATTCAAAAGCCTTTAGGCATTCGACTAGTGAATTCAAATTTCTTATCTTTTTCTAAAAGTTGGCATAGTAGGTTTAGTAATTTTTGAAAAATCTTTTATGTAGCATTTATAGAATCCAGCATGTCTAAGAAAACTTCTTACCCCTTTTACTGTAGTTGGAGGTGGTAATTTAGCTAAAACTTGAATTTTTGCAGGGTCTACTTCCATGTCATTTTCTGAAGTTTTATGTCCTAATACAATTCCTCCTGCAACCATAAATTGACATTTCTCCCAATTTAGAACTAAGTTAGTTTTCTCACATACTTCTAATACTTTTTCAAGATGATTTAAGCATGCGTCAAATGACGTTCCAAATACAGAGAAATCATCCATAAATACTTCTATTCCATCATCAATTAATTTAATAAATATAGACATCATACATCTCTGGAATGTTGCAGGTGCATTACATAATCCAAAAGGCATTCTTCGAAAAGCAAATGTTCCATAAGGACTAGTAAATATAGTTTTCTCTTGATCCTCTGGAGCTATATGTATCTGATGATAACCGGTATATCCATCTAAAAACAAAAATATTTATGTCCTGACTAATCATCCAACATTCTGTCTAGAAATGGTAATGGGAAGTGATTATTCCCGGTGGCTGCATTTAATTTTCTATAATCAATACATATACGCCATCCAGCTTACTTGTCTTATAGGTATTAAATCATTATTTTCATTAGCTTTAACGGTCACTCCTCCTTTCTTAGGAACACAGTGAATTGGGCTTACCCAAGCACTGTCCGAAATAGGATATATAATACCATTATCTAACCATTTTAATATTTCTTTCTTGACTTAATCTCCTTTGAGGATCTACTCTTGGCTTATGTTCCTTATCTAAAATTATTCTGTGCAAACAGATTGAAGGTCTAATTCCTTTAATATCTGCTAAAGTCCAACCAAAAGTTTTCTTATATTTTTTTAATATGGTTAACAGTTTTTGTTCTTGTGATTCATTCAATTCAAGTTCGATATAATAACCGGTAGGGTTGAATGGTTACCTAAATAAGCATATTTTAAATGATTAGGTAGAATTTTTAATTCGAGTTCAGGAGGTCTAATTGTTGACGGAACTATATTTTTTTTCAATGTTTTCAGTATTATCTAACATTTCAAGTTTTTCCTGTATATAATCCAGTTTTTCATTATCTGCTTCTTCAATTAATTCAGTATTTTCTTTTTCTAACTTTTCTTCATAATATTCTTTAAAATGTTCATTTTGCAAATGTTGAAGTATTTTCATTCAAAAACATTCATCATCTTTTTCTAAGGCAGGAAATTTCATTGATTTTGCTATGTTAAAAGTTACCATTTGATCGTTTACTCTCATAGTCAATTCTCCTTTCTGAACATCAATCATAGCTTTTCCAGTGGCTAAAAAGGGTCTTCCTAATATTATTGGAATTTCTTTATCTTCTTCCATATCTAGAATAATAAAATCGACCGGGAAGATAAATTTATCCACTTTTACTAACACATCTTCAATAACTCCCTTAGGATAAGTCACGTAACGATCAACTAACTGAAGAGTTATCGAAGTAGGTGAAATTTCTCCTAATTCTAATCTTTTAAAAATTGATAGAGGCATTAAATTTATGCTTGCTCCTAAGTCACACAAAGCTTTTCCATAAAATTTTTCTCCAATAGCGCAAGGTATAGTGAAACTACCAGGATCTTTTAATTTTTCAAGAAGCTTTTTCTGAATAATTGCACTACACTCTTCACTAAGTGCAACAGTTTCATTATTTGTAAATTTTCTTTTTTTATTTAAAATATCTTTCATAAATTTTACATAATTAGGCATTTGTTCTAATACTTCTACAAAAGGAATATTTACTGTTAATTTTTTTAAAATTTCAAGGAATTTAGCAAATTGCTTATCTTTTTTATGTTGCTTAAGTCGTTGAGGAAATGGTGGTGGAGGTTTTTCTATAGATATTTTCATAGGGATCAATAGATATTCTATGTTTTGATCTTGTTGATCCTTTTCTTTCTCAATTTCCACTTTCTCATTTTTACTTTCTGTTTCTTTTTGAATTTTAGTTTCTAACTCTTTTCCGTTTCTTAGTTGTATTGCTTTAATTTGTTTTTTTCCTTGGTCTTTAGGATTTATTTCCACATTACTAGGAAAAGTTCCATGAATTCTATTGTTAAGCGCAGTAGCAATTTGTCCGAGTTGAGTTTCAATATTTTTAATTGTTGTTCCTTGATTTTGTAATTGATTTCCTTGTATTTGTAATCGATTTCCTTGATTTTGTAAGTGTCGACCCATACTTAATATTAATTCTTCTATAAGTAACTTCTTATCTTTAAATTGAGTGTTATTAAATCCGAGTGGATAAGATGGTTTATAATTTGTATTTCCTTGATTAGATGGATTTCCTATAGAATTGTTCATCCATTGTTGATTAGCTGTATTGTTATTCCAATTAAAATTTGGATGATTCTTCCAACCAGGATTAATTATTGGGTCTATTATTAATAGCATTTATAGTTTCATAAGGAGAATGAGAATCTATAATTTGTCCAGATGAGTTTTCTTCTAATATAGTAGGAGAGTAATTCATTCCAAAATGGTCTATTTTCTTTGATATAACAGCAATTTGAGAAGCAAACATAGATATTGCATCATTTTCATGAACACTGGTTATCTTTTTAGGATTTATTCTTTCAGCAGGCCATTGAAAATTGTTAGTATCCATTTCTTCGATTAACTCATAGGCTTCATCAAATGGTTTTGACATTAATGAACCTCCAAGAAGCAAGCATCAATGATTGATCTAAGAGATCCTACTAATCCATTATAAAAAGTTTGTATAATTAACCAATCTGGTAATGCATGATGTGGGCATTTCTTAAGAAGTTCTTTAAATCTCTCCCAAGCTTCATATATGGATTCTCCATCAAACTGACTAAAAGATGTTATATCATTTCTAAGTTTTGCAGTTTTCGAAGGAGGAAAATATTTGGATAGAAATTTTTGTGATAATTCTCCCCAAGTTTTAATAGATCCGAGTGCTAATGAATTTAACCACATCTTAGCCTTTATCCCTTAAAGAAAAAGAAAAAAGCCTAAGTCTAATAAGCATCATTAGATACTCCTTCATATTTAAAAGTAGCACATAGTTCCAAAAACTAGCAAGATGTAAATTAGGATCTTCATTAGGTGAACCACTAAATTGATTATTCTGTACCATTTGGATAATTGCAGGTTTATGTTCAAATGAATTATCAGCTACATCAGGGTTTTGAATAGTAAGGTGAATTTCATCTAATGTGGGGTTGGCATAGTCTCTTAATGGTCTTTGTTGGTTTATATTTTCAATTTCTGGATTATTTTCCATTTGTGTTAAATTTATAATTTCTCTCTTTTGTTTTCTAATTCTTTTAATTATACGCTCTAATTCTGAATTGTAAGGTATTAAATTTTTGTTTCCAAATATATGCATATAATTTTTAAGTAATATTTAAAATAGTTTGTTACTCTAGTAATTACTTTAATAATTCTATTAATTACCTTAATAATTACTTACTTCACTTCCCCGACAACGGCGCCAAAAACTTGATCCACTTTTCGATATTTATACTTACAACTATGATATGAAAATTAGCAACGACACCAAAAACTTGATTCCGCGCTGAATATATATACTGATGATTCTGTTATGAATTTATGATTTATATTGTGGATACTACACAAGTATACATATCGTTATCAAGTAGTATAGGGCTCTAATGGAGTCCTAGATATTGATCCCACAGGGAAGTTAGCAATTTTCAAAGACAATATAAATTAAACTTACTTACTAATCTAGTATACAGAAATTAAGAATACTTAAACTAAAATAAACTAATGCTTAAGGTTGAATATTAAATTTCAGAAAAAGTATCTTTCACCTTGTTTTAGAGAATTAAGGGAATGAAGAATTAAATAAGTTTTTAATTGTATTGTGCCAAATAGGAGCATTTCTATTCTTTACCCTTTGGTCCAGGTGCAAAGAATATTGACTAATCTTATGTTTGATTACCGAATCCAGCGGCTAAGTCGGGAGGATACCGACTGCCACTTCGTAGCTCCCACGTTCCCCTCACTCGATGGCTAACATCTACACTTCGACTTCTCAAACAATAAGACCGAATTGAATATTTTAGTCTGTCACACTAAAATGTCCAATTCTACGCCCGATAGTTAAAATTTCCCTATTTATTTGCACCATCATTCCAAGGCTTTTGACTTCCCTGAATCTTGGATGTAATCTTTACTATAGTCGATAATTCAACAAATGTTAACAAATCAATTGTCCAGATTGAAAGTAAATTAAGATTTAAGTTAAATATTAGCACAATTTCTATTTTAATATTTTAGGCACAACTACTTTAATTCATCATTTTACGTAATCCCAATAACAAGGAGAAAGACTATGGAAACTACTCAGAATGCATAGGAAAAATAACACAAAGCATGAATTTCATTAAAGTTAACAAACAAATAACAAATGTACTTATCTCAATTCTTCTCCCCAAGCTGCATTCTCAAGTTCCTTTCGACTCTTTCTTCCAAGACACAGACACTAAGATGCTAAACACTTTATCTACTCACTCAAAAGACTCTAAAACTACACTTAACTTCCACACAAATGACACAAAACTAACACTCTAATGACTAGAATTCGTTTCTATTTATAGAAGGGTCAAATCTCCAAAAGGTACTTAAGCACCTCTTCAAAAAGCGTCCAGGTTCATTATATTTTGGCTCTTTTCAACTGTCTCGCCGTCGGCGGCTTGATCTCGCCGTCGGCGGGCTTCTAGAAGATGGGCTTACCGCGCCGATCTCACTGTCGGCTGGCTCGATCTCGCCGTCAGTGGGTTCCTTATAATATATTCAAAACTTTCGGGAAAAACTCGCCGTCGGCGGCCTAAATCTCGCCGTCGGTGGGATAGTTCAATTTTCATCTAATTGAGTCCTTTTTGCTCCAAATCCGCTTCTTTTGTGCTTTTTTGCTTTTAGTACTTATAAATCTTCATTCCTGCAATAAAATAAAGAAAATACATTTCTTTAAAGTGAAATTTCACATAAAATTGGTATGAAATTCTTAATATATTTTCTAGTGATCAAGAACCTCTTGGGAAATCAGTTATGACCGAATTTAAACTACTTTGGAACAAAATTTAGAGAGGGGGAGAGAGTTTAGAGTGTAGAGAGAGTGACGAGTGAGTGTCTTGTCATTTTGTTTAAGAAATCTAGGTTTTGTGTGTTCTCTTCTAAGGAGTGTAAGAGGAGAGGGAAAGTGAGAGATTTCTTCTTCCTTACTTATCTGAAGAAAGAATTGTGTGTTGTTGTGAAAAAAGAAGAGTCAAAGGAATCCCTTGAGATTCGCTTGGGGAAGTTGTCTTTTCTTTATTCTATTTTTATGACGTTGTTTTTATATATATAATCCATGTTTTGTCATCTTTTCCTCATGAATCTTGAGTAGATTTTTTTATCTTCCTCCTTTTCATGGATGTGTTGATGTGTGATATGGAAATGATGTATCAATTTATTATGGAAAATTTGTGATGACCTTTTCACTTTGAACTTCATTTACTTTTTGATCTAGCCAATTGAATTGTTAAAACTTATTGGGAATCATATGTTCCGAAAGGATTATGAGTTACACAACAAAAGTGAAGGTTACATTCAATGTCCATGAATGAGAGATGTAGTTCATGGGGGTTGAGTGAAAAAATATAGATTTATACTTTGATTGGCATAGAGTTAGGAATTTCAGAGTGACAAGCTGAAATCCTCAATTTAGTCTTAATGTTTGGAAACCAAAGTGAGAGTTAACATTTAGAGGAAGGGAAGTGGGACCTCTGGAGTGAGAGCCGATATCCTCCCAGCCTAACCACGAATTTGGGGACTAAACTTAGGATTAGCTAATGTTCTTTATGCGCTTGGAAAAGGGTAAAGAATAGGAATGCTTCCATTTGACACAATACATTTGCATCACTGATCTATGTCACAATAATCATCATATTAAAATTAGAGAGGAGGAAAATTCTTTCTTACAACTGAACTTTGTTATAAATTTAGTATTGTGTTAGTTTAACTTGTTAGAAGTTTAGAACATATTTTTATAGAAGTAGTAACTACAACTGTTGTCTTTATTTTAAGAGTTGAAATTACTTGCAATTGTGCTGTGATTCGAGAAGTGATTTCTGTGGTACGCTATAAAATTAAAGCCTCCCTATGGGATCAATATCCAGGACTCCACTAGAGCTCTGTATTACTTGAGCGATACGTATACTTGCGTTTAATTGTGTGATTCAATAGAAAATTAAATCATTATAAATATAAATCCGAGTTCATAAATTTTGGCAAATTTAAAAAGTTAGGGATGAACTATATAAAAATTATTCGTAAGCTCATAACATAAGTGTTTTCCCCCATTTGAAGCTGATTACACTCTGTGAGAGGTTAATTTTAGAATATGTGGGAAGCATCTCAGGGGTAGAGCTCTTGTCCTTAACATAATGAGGCAAACTTTCTACTAGCCCACAATCTAAAAAGATGCGTTGGACTTTGCATAAAAGTGCAAGAGATGTCAACTACACTCCAATCTTATCCATGCACCACTAGTAAAACTCACGTCATTTCAGAGTTTTCCAATGGGGGTAGATATCATTGGACCGTTTCCAAAGCTACTGGACAATAAAAAATCATCATCTTAGCTGTCGACTACAACACCAAGTGGGTAGAAGCGGAGCCGCTCGTCAAGATCATTGAAGCTAATATCAAGCAGTTTGTTTGGAAAAACATTGTTAGTTGCTTTGGGCTCCCCACAAAGTTTATCACTGATAATGAGACTCAATTCTTTGGAAAGGTCTTCATGTCATTCCACAAGGATCTTTATGTCTTTTTACAAGGATCTTCACATCCAGCTGGTGCATACTGCAGTGGCTTATCCCTAAACGAATGGTTAGACAGTGGTGACGAATTGAACAGTGCTGAAGTGGTTGAAGACTCATCATGAGAAGGCTAGAGGACAAATGAGTGGAAGAGCTCCACAACGTCCTCTGGGCCTATTGCACCATCGTACGACTCCAACTGGGGAAACTCCATATAACTTTTGTTTCTACACCGAGGCTGTAACCCCAGTTGATATTGGAGTTCTAAACCCACGAGTTAAAACTTTTGTCTCAGATAAAAATGAGGATAACCTCCTTCAACATTTGGATCTCCTCCTAGAAAGACATGATGTGACACACCTTAGAGTTGCTTCTTATCGTTAAAGAGTTGCTCGCCATTGTAACCAGAGAGTCAAGCCTTGACCTATCTCCATCAGAGACTTGATCTTGCATGGTATTGAAGCCGCCAGTCGTGGTCCTTAATGCAACAAACTATCCATCCTTTGTTAAGGCCCATATATTGTTGCTTCTATGATCAAGTCTAAAACCTTCAAGCTCAAGAATCTAGAGGGGAAAATCCTACTTGAAATTTGGAATGCAAAGAATCTTTGTGAGCATTACCAGTAACACTTCGTTCATGGAGTCCATGTCTGTTATTGTATGTTATTACATCTCATCTTACATACAGTGTCAATGTATCTCAAACTTATAAAATGAATATCATTTGCTTGCTTTTCTCTATATGAAGGATATCTCTAGAAAGTGTAAAATTTCATTCATGAATCACTTCATGCTCTCGACTCGAGAAATACGTAATTTTGATTTCATCTTAGTCAGAGCATGATAAATTCCAACGGGATTCGATCTAACCTCTTCCATATGGGTTAACATCACCAAGTTTTTTCTCCGATAAACAGCCTTAGGGTATCAATCCTTGGTGGACTACACCTGACCTCTTCCACACAGGTTCATAAGCAAGCAAATATCTAACTAACAACCTCAGATGGGTTAAAATGTCTTGGTGGACTTCCATTTGCTTCTTCCATACGGGTTAACATTATTAAGTAATACTCTAATGCGCAGTCCCAGGCAAGTCAAAGGTCGTTGGTGATTTATTTCCACAGTAACATCCCTGCATGCTAAAACCTTGAAATGACATCTAGTATCCACTACAACACTACGACATGAAAATAAAACATGCTTCAACATTACCACAAAAAATATGCTCGGGGGGCAAACAGAAAAATAGGATGATCAATAGGCATACTGATATCACTCATAAATTGTCACTCTGACAAACTGAACCACCCTACGATGCACTTTGATAAGCTTAATATTGCAAGAATTTAATATCACTACAAAAAGGGTTAAATATCTAGCAATGACACTAAAAACTTAACCATGATTATAAATTTGATAAAGATGTACAAAATATTTAATAATTGCAGAGTTACTCTTATCAACGCAAGTATACGTATCGTTTTAATATAGGGCTCTAGTGGAATCCTGGTTATCGATCCCATAAGGAATATTTCAGAGGCTACGGATTAGGATTTTAAAACACCAATACAGAATCACAACCTTGTTGATTAAATTGCCTATTTGTCACTAATATGCAATCTAAATAAGATGTAATTTTAATAAACTAATTCTACTAACAATTAACTAATTTTACTAATAAAGATTATAATGTGAGGTTCAATATATAATCAAGCATCCTTCTCCTTGTTAAGAAAATTAAGTGAATGGATAAATTGAATTAGTTTAAAACTGTGTTGTGCCAAAGAGGAGCATACCTATTCTTTACCATTTGGTCCAGGCATAAAGAACATCGACTAATTCTATGCTTGGTTACTGAATTTGCGGCTAGGCTGGGAGGATACCGGCTCTTACTTCGGAGCTCACATGTTCCCCTCGCCTGAGGGCTAACATCTACACTTTAGCACCCAAACGATAGGATCAAATTGAGGATTTTAGTCTGTCACTCTAAAATCTCTAATTCTATGCCCGATAAATAATATTTCCCTATTTATTTGCACCCTACTTTCAAGGACTTTGACCTCCCTGAATCTTGGATGTAATTTTCACTTTAGTTGTAAAACTCAATATATTTTAACAAATTAATTGGCCAGATTGAAAGTAAATTAAGAATTAAGTGAAAAGATTATCACAATTTCTTTAACATTCTATTGGCACAACTAATTCAAATCACCATTTCACAAAATCTCAAAACAAGGAGAAAGACAGAGAAACTACTCAGATCTCATGGAGAAGATACGACAAAAATTGGATTTCATATATAAAAGTTTACAAACTACAATAAGTAAATACAACTTATCTTGAATTCCTCCCCAAGCAAACTCCTTGAAGTTCCTCTGAATCTCTTCCTTTCTTTACAACACACAGAATTATCATTTGGAGCGGTGAGGAGGAAGAAATCTCTCACTTTCCTTCCACTCTCATAATCTCTCGAAGAATTACTCACAATCTCACTAAATTAACTTACTCTCTATAACTTTTAAGGCACCCAAGGCACTACAGACACTCACAGACACCCCCATTTTCGGCCTAAAATTGTTTCTTTTAAAGTTGTAGAAGAGTTTCCAAGAGTTGCCCAAGCATCCCTTCAAAAATCGTTCACATTCAATGTACCTCGTGAGAGAACCGATATACTCGCCGTCGGCGGCCTCGATCTCGTCGTCGGCAGCCTTCTAGAATACTAGGTTTTGGACCTTCTCTGTTAAGGCTCGCTGTCGGCGGGGTCGAGCTCGCCGTCGGCGACCTTCTTTGTAATTTATTTTCTGAACTCTCGAAAAAAATCCGTCGTCGACGCCGTCGATCTCGCCGTCGGCGCCCAAGGCAAAATCTTCATATTTTGGTTCTTTTTGCTCCAAATTCGCTCCTTTTTGCATCTTTTTGCTCCAATGACCATAAATCAACATACCTGCAACAAAACATCAAAAATAACTTTCTTTAAAGTACAATATCATCAAAATCAATATAAAATAGGCATGAAAATCTCAACATATTTTTAGTTGTTCAGAAACATAAAAGCAAAAACTGAAAGGAAATAGCTACATCTGTATGGTTTGTAAAAACAAAGATAAATATGCTAAAAGCAGAAGAGGAAGAGTAAATCACTAATCGATGTCAAAACTCTTCTTCGTCACCTCGTCGTTGTTGGAGAACACCTTCTTCAATTCAGTTTCGATATCCTCACCATCAGAATCTAAGAGAGGATCCTCTGAAGCTTGGTTGAGACAACCCCGATTCAACGTCGCACTGCTCTAATCCCCTTCAAACAGCCTCTGATGAATCGTTCCTTGGTGAACCACTTTTACTTTTTGCCTCAACATAAAGTAGTTAATCACGATGCTCATGGATGTGATCTTCAATGATAGTCTTGAACTTAATTAAGTTCTTAAAGTCATCAACCACTTTTTGCTTAACCTCTGCAACGTTAACTTCCTTCACATACCTCAAAAGTCAGATCTCTTTCTTCTGGACTGACATCGTCGACGTAAGGATTTTCAAGCTCTTATTACTTTCACTAAGACTGGCTCATTCTCCCACTAATGCCTCTAGAATTCTCTTAAGATCCTGAAGCTGCAACGAGAAGGAAGTCACTATTGTTGAGAGTTTCTTCCTGCGCTTCATCAACTATGATTCCAGAGCTGTTGCTCCTTCAACCCTTAATTCATATTGATGCTTATACTCACCTTAGAGATATTGGATCATAACAAATTCAGAGTTCCAATTTCTTAGAGGAAGTTCTAGGCTCATATGAATTTCCACCATTTTATCCATATGGAAGAAAGGAAGTCCAGGTCAGATAGATAAAATGATTGTACAAAAGTAGAAGATCAAAGAAGCTTACAAAACCCACAACCTCTAAGAGGCTAGTACATTCATAGGACAATAAATTCTCAGGAATATGAATAGTCGAAGGATTGGGCAGGGACTTCCGCAATTCTTTAATCCTCTTATGTTGTTTTTGTGGGTGCACTTCACAATCGTTTGAGGGCCGCTTTCTAGATACCACAGGGACTGGCTCAAAAGATCCATTCTTAGATTTATTCAATGTTACAGCCATGGAACACTTGGGATAGAATAAAAATTTGGCCTTGAACAATGATTCCTCACCCACAAACTCATGAATATATTATGTCTCGAACCTCATCTTCTTAAAGTCATGTAATTTTAGCATTCACATTATTTCCTTCTCAGTTATCTCAAGAGAGACAGACAATTGTTGGAATCTTCCTCACTTCTCATGGAGCACCCAATCATTCTTTGTGAAGAAGAATCTACAAACAATTGCCTCATCGGTTCCTTCAGGTAAAAATCCAACGCTTTGTGCTTAAACATCACGTGATCATGCGTGCAGCTAAAGAACCTGCATAGCCGCATTAAAATTACCGGCGTCAACATCAACTCGCGACTCCTAAAAAAACATTAAGCCTAGTAATGACTATCACCACCTGACAAGACAACTGAGCAACTCTAACTTAGAACACCATCATGATTTCGATAAACTCAGGTGCCGGTGGAAATTATAAGTTAGCTCTTAAGGTTGCCTCATGAACAGTAATGTGCCCAGAAGGAGGAGAATATACTCGGTCGGCTGAAGTTGATAATTTCACGTAGCATGTTGTTTAAGAAGTAATATTTCTTCCAAAAAAAAATCAATCCGCCCTCCGCCAGAATCGACACCACATCCTCCAAGTTCTAGCCCTTAAAGTTCTCAGCGGAACGTGGTTTCCAAATTTTCGTCATTTCCACAGCGTGAAAGAAGATGCTATTGCTCGCCTGCTACACGGGACAGGGATGAATTTCATATGTACCGGAATACGAGTGACGATCCTATTGCTCACATGCTATGTAGGATGGGGACGACTTTTTTCTGCACGACAAAACGAAAGAAGATTTCGTTGCTCGCATGTTATGCATGACAGGGACGAATTTCTTTTGCATTGCAATGCGAAAGAAGATCTCGTTGTGTGCTACTAGGCAGGACATAGATGACTTTCTCCTGCATCGCAACACAAAATAAGATCCCGTTGCTTGCATGCTACATAGGACGGGGATGACTTTCTTCTGCACCGCAGCATGAAAGAAGATCCCTTGCTCGCCTGCTACGTAGGACATGAACGACTTTCTTTTGCACCACAAGGCCAAAGAAGATCACATTACTCACCTGCTACGCAGGATGGGGATGATTTCTTCTGCACTGCAACATGAAAGAAGATCGCGTGGCTTGTCTGCTACGCAGGATAGAGATAACTTCCTTTTTCTATAAAACCTCGCAAGCAAAAGACTCCACTCTCAACTCTCCCTCTTTTTTTTTCTTTCTCCTTCTTCTCACTTGCGATTCTTCTCTTCATACATGGCCTCTATTTATAGGCTTAAGAGGATGACTAGCATTAAAGACAATTGTTTTAAAAAAAGGAAAAAAACTGAAATTCTTTCATATTCCTGTCTTTTAGCCTTATGAATTCCCTCATCACAAATAGAAAAGCAAAGAGGAAGCTGTTAAAAAAATAAGCGGCTCAAATTCTATCATTTTGGTTTCCAAATATGCTCCAATATGCTCAAATTTTGTCTAGATTCAGCAATTTGGGCCATTGCCATCGGTCAGACTCCATCGAGCCCGTTGTCGCAGGTCCAAATGCTCTCCCATGGTTTAGTGGCCTGGCGGTTTGAATTCCCTGTGCTGGTTCGATTACACATGGTTCAACTTCCCACGATATGACTTTCAGGTGGGCCACAGTGGGCCGCATTGTTTGAATTTTGGACGTACTATTTGAAATATGGGCATAGCTGACCGGGCAGGCCAATTATTGTGTAAATTTTTTCTTTTATTTTTTTTTTGCATGCGACTGTGATAGAGCCCACTAGCAGCAGCAGGAAAAAAATGTCCTCATCAAACTGAGCCAAGCTCGGTTTACTAATTATTTGTATAAACATATTATTATTATTTTAACATTAAACAATAATATATTACACACACACACACATACACATATATCTCTGTGTGTGTAAATTATCATACAATGACAAATAAATTGCTCGAGAGTTGAATATTTTTGGTCGATAAAGTTGGTTTCGCCCTAAAATAGGGGCATACTAATACACCTCCAATAAAACTCCATCATCTAGCACGAATCTCAAAATAATATTTGGATTAAGAAATGTTCAAACCTTGATTAAGAGTTAACCTAAGCTGTAATTTCAATAAACCTATAGTAAACTAAGAGACTCGACAAGATGGATCCAATGATATCAAGATTGACCAAATCTGATCAAATCAAGCTCAGATAAAGCCATTAAATTGTTTTTGGAAGTTTTCTGAACACAGGTGGAAGGTCAAATAAATGTCGATTTTGATGAGTTTATAGTCAAATCGAGCGTCTCGACATAAAGAATCAAATGAGCCCAAGTTCTCTCAATTCGACACCGTTAAGGCACTTAAATGTCCACTGAACACCATTAGATCAATGGAAGAGCTTTCCAATCAAAGTGGTTCACATTCTTGCATTAGTTGCACCAAGAACTCTATAAATTGAGCCTCACCCCTCTCATGAGGGAGGAGGTGAGCCTGAGGCTTGAGGAAGAGCTTGAAACTTTGAGAAGGGGCTGAAGTCCAGCACCACTTCTACTGCTGTCAACCGCCAGAGACCACCTCCGTTGCCAGCGCTGACCGTCAATCTCCGTTGACCATTGCCAAGCTCCATTATCATCGCCAACTGCCGTTGACCACCATCAACTGCTGTCAATCGCTATCAGCCACGCCTTTTCCTAGCAACAAATTCATCCCACATCGACATTAAAAATTGGGAAGTTTATTAAAATTTTCTCGTCTGTGAGACAAATGGTTACAATTATAATCATATTTTTATAGTGAAACTCTTCAGCTGGGCCAGACCTCTTAGTTTTCTCTTTACTGGTTTTTCACGTACAAACATCTGATGTCATTACTTGTAGTTTTCTCTCTTTTAAGTGTGCATCAAATCTTTGTACCACACTAAGATGATAACTTGCTACACTATTGTCACAAATTTTCTAGCACGCATCAATAAACTATATTTATTTTTAAACTTTGTATTTTAAAAAAATAGCTTTCATTGGGTAACAAAGATATAAATTTATAATTTTATTTATTTCAATAGAAAAAAAAAATAACGAAGTTGTTTTCACGAGCTAATCAAACGTTTATATCTTATTGTGAGTTTGATGTTGATTTGTAATTAAATGGGGTCGAACGTCAAACGGGTACTTTAATAAATCATTGGGTAGTTAGCAAATATATTAATTAAGCGTACAGCCGGTCAGCCGTTTTCACGACTGTCAGCATAGATGTGCTATTTTTAATTGAGCATAAAATGATTCAGGTAATATACCTAAGTTGAGTTGTTTATAAAAGTTATTTTTTGCAGTTTGCTTGTATTTCTTATGATTCATCAAAGTTGCAATTATTGTATAATTTTTTTACTGTAAATTAATTAAATATGCTTTTATTTAGTTTGCTATATTAAGGAGAAATATGAATATGAATTAGGGGAATATACAGAACGAATAAAATGCAGAGTAGATAAATATTAGGGGAATTTACATACATACCACCCAATTCCTATGTATTTATATATCTAATACTTAAATTTTGATTTTTACATTTATACCACAAAATCTTTCATATAATATAAAAAATATCACTATTTTAAGTTTTAAAGAGTGAAACACATCTTTTATTCATAGGAAAAGTTGCATATATGTAAAAATTGAGGTTTAGGTGTTAGATATGTAAATGTATATGAATTGAGTAGTATATAGGTAAATGTTTCTAAAAGGTATTTATATTTCGTGCAATAAAACTCAATTTCTTGTACTGAAATTTGTTTCCGTGCAACTCTAAAACGTCTTATTCTAAAGCCTTATTTTTCACTTTTCCTTCTTTTACGGAGTATTGATAAGATTATAATATAACCTACGAATATTTTTTTATCTAAAATAATACAAACACGTGGGAGCACATACATAGCAGTTGTGTTCTGGAATTTTGTGGCGGTAGAGTGATAATTTAACATCTCAATGTTGTATGAAATCGATCACATAGAAGGATAAAATCAAAGAAAGAAAAATACTGCAGGGTCTAGCCCGCTCAAAAAGATCCACTATAGGTTCACAAATACATGGGTCTACTCTTCTCTTAAATTGTGGAAGATTGATTTATATAGTTGATAATCACAGATGTATAGGAGTAATCCAGTGATGATAGTTGTAATTGTGCTACAACAAATGTAGTTCTTACATTAATATAATGAGTGGGTCGCAAATGCTGGAATTGATTGCAATAATCTGTTACAACTGTTATAGAAGGTGGTTGTGATAATATCAGTTAGACATAAAGTCTACAATTGAGAACCGTAGTGGTAGTTGTCCACATAGCCCATAGTTAATAGCTTCCAGAGCATTAATGGGTCGCAAAGACCGTAATTGAAAGCTTCAACAGTGAGCCACATAGGCCCTAGTTGGTCACATAGGCCGTAGTAGAGAGCTACAATAGCGTTAGTTGGCCATCAAGGTCGTAGTAAGGAGTTGTAGTATTAGTGAGACACATAAGTCGTAGGTCATAGCGGGAAGCTGTAAGTTGAGATTTTTCAGGAGTCTGAAGCAAGTCTTTGTATTCTAAATATGAAATTTGCAAGCTTTTATTACAGGTAGTTATCACTAGATCTTTGATATGAAATTACTCACTATTATGCATTGAGGGTACATTGTTACACCATATCAGGGTATGTCGTTATACCATAATCGGGGTGCTTTATCACACCATGTTTAACCCACTACATTATTCCGTACGCAAAATACATCATTATTTTGTAGGTTGCTTCGTTATTTCACAGGATATGTTATTGCTTCACAAAGTTAACCAACTACGATGAGTAGGGGGCGGCCATTGGCAGTCTATGCTGTATCAAGGCTTCATCCCAATAGTGAAGAGCCGATGCCAGCTCGTTCTTCTACTCCACACTAGAAAGGTGCTGCGATCCTTATTAAGTGGTGTGCAATGACAATACTAGGACTCATCCTAAATTTATTTAGCCAAGGCACCAATTTATATTAAGCTTAGTGTGTCAACAAAATTGATGAAATCGAGAAAGGAAAGGATGCATGTTCAGTGTTCAATGAGCTAGACTGAGTAAAGCAAAAGTCAGGGAACTCATTTAAACTCAAATTACTAACCCAAAGTACTAAACTATATCAACAACTGTTACAAGATTAATGAACTTGATCTCATTTTGATGGTGCCACGTGGGGGGCATGCTCCAACTTTTTATGGATCCTCAAGTAGACTTGTGGAAGAGAATGACCAAGGTACGCTGTAAATGAACCAATACACTCGATGAACAACTCGACCTCAGCTTGATTAAGACTTGATCATGTTCGTTCAAATTAGTAAATAACAAAGCTTAAAAATTTTTTAAAGGCTCAAAGCTAAAATGAACTAAACATAGCATAGTAGAACTTGTTCATTTATGTTCACGAATAAACTCATTTGTTATTCAAGAACTAACTTGTTAAATACTCGATATTAAGCTCGATCATAATTTGCAGCATATATTATATATTATTTAAATAAAATTTAATTAACAAGAATATTAACTTATTTGCTAATAGCTTGATGATAGATCATATCATATATGATATATAAATACTTGATATTAAGTTTATGTAGGTTTTAAAGTTGTCATTTTTAGTTGTTTGGTAGGATTTAAGTTAAATCATGCTTAAATGCTACACAAATTATTCAACTAAGTATCATTTAATTGAGGAATTTAGAAAAAAATGGAGGAGAAATGAGATTTAAGATATTGTAGAGTTTAGAGTTTATAATCAATAAATTAATGATGAATCAAATTTATAAAATTATTTATTAAATCTTTTGTATGAAAATCTAGATGCTCGTTTGAATTTTTAGATCGTTTAAATACTTGTTCACTTGTCATAAACAAATCAAGTACAAATCAATTCCAAACATTGAAAAAATTAAACAAGTCAAATTTGATATGAAAGCTCAACACAAGCTCAAGTCGAACATGAACAACTTATAATTATACAAAGCCAAATTTGAACTATGATATACCTAGCTCGACTCGGCTGGATTGTAGCTCTAGGACAAGGCCAAACTAGATCTAATGACCTTGTCCAAAGGTGCTCAATGATTATACTAAGAATAGTGGCTATGCTCTAGATTTACTTAACCAAGGCATGGACTCGCATGATCAGTTGTTGTTAATTGACAATTCACATGGGAAAGAAATATTCTTCATAGGCATTCAGTAGACTTTATGATTGGAAAGATGCCCTTTAATCAATCATAGATTTAAAGTCTATAGTGTTGAATTGATCAGACCCAAACTTCCATTGACATCAGTTAACTCTATCAACTTTACAAGTTAGTTCACTCCAACTTCAAGTACAACGTTCCAACACAGAGTCAGGTAATGACTGACTCGAGAGATTAATTACATAAACTTAACACCGTCCTAGTATTACTCAGTTGAGGCGTTAATTACGTTGTGGCCAGATTCTGACCAACCAAAGTTATTGGGCTCTAAAGGAAGGAATAAATTATCTTGTCGATGAACGATATGTAGAACAAAGAGAAAGTTCATCAAGATACTTATCTTAACTCAAGATTAGCAACCTAAATGATTAATCTAAAAAACCAACCTTGTCTGGCTTGAGATTAATCAACGGTCACATCATAATGGTAGCATGTGGGGCGTGCTCCAAATTCTGATAGACCAAAGCCAAACTTGTGGATAATGTGATGTCGGCCATAATTTTGGTTGGTCGCTTTGAAAATAATTTTATTTAAAATATATATGTAACTTATTATTTTAAAAATCATATTTTAATTTTTAAAAAATGAGACTGAAAAGATCTCATATATTTAATATTTTAAGTAACTGAGTACAACACCAAAAGTGATACATCACCTTGAAAGGTAAGCGTATTCAGTGGGCTTTATTAAATAAACTAGATAATTTATGACATATATTGGGTCTGTGAAACCTTTTATGTATGACTGACAAGTTCCTCTACCTAATATAAGAATTAAATAAGGTGTATTTTACCTGGGTTCGTAGTTCCCTATAGAGACAACCCTCTATAGTTAATTATATCTTAAGCAACTGAAATCACTTAAGACACTCTTGATTAAGTCGGTGGTCCGGTCTTCAAGGAATTCAAAGTTGAGATTTCAAAATTATTGTAGGAAAATTAAATGAGAATGGACCAAGCGGGAACAATTATTTTTAGGAGTTAAAAGAGTGAAATGAAGGAAATGCCACGGATCCGAGGAAAACCCTTTTGACTTCCCATACTACCCTATTTTTTGGCTTTATGTTTTGAAGTGAGATTGATTGATGTTCACTCCTGCTATTTTTTTTTAATTAAAATTAGGTCTTATACTTGCATAACACGATCATACAAATAGTCTCTGACCGAACAACCTCATAAATCCTAAAAGAGTTAGGGCTTATACTGAACAATATGATTGTGCATAAGATTAAAGTTAATGTGAGGCTTTATGTCATGCAACACGACAACCTCGAAGCCATATGACTTGTTAATTTAATTCTAAGGAATGCTTTAGCTGAAGTAGATCTTGTTTTAGTTTAGATTCGTCGGTGGAAGTCCTTTGTCTTGCTGCCCCCAAGCTTGCTCCGAGCTCCTTGCTTATAGAGTCTTCATGTTTAGAGTATTTTACGTCTTATGCTTTAATTTTGATTATTGTGTTTAAAATTAGAGGATAATGTTAGTTCATATCTTATAGTAATTCGTCCTAAGCAAATAGGTTATTGTTATCTATCCTAAAGGTATGGCAAACATGTAGAAATGCATGAATAAAAGCAGTAAAAAGATGCAATAAAATGCAGTAAAATGTAGTAAATATGAAATAAACTTTGTGTACCCGAGCCCTTGCAACCGCTGCAAAAGGGTTAATATAATAAACATGATATAGTAGCATACAGGAAATTTTGAGTAAACCATAAGAAAATTTGGCAAGAGAAAAACTTAAGTAAATCGTGAGAAAACACGCATCAAGTAAAACAAAACTCGTCACGTATAGAAGATCGGGGTTAAATGTAATAATTTGGTAAATGTGGGGGCTCATAGCTAGGCTATGTGCTCTATATTCCAACCCTAGGTTGAAGCTACCAACAAAGTAATTTTAAGAAGGGCAATTCCTTCCCTCAATCAGAATAATTAACAAGTGGACTTTTGTAGGATCACATTCAAAATTCTTTAATTTTTCATGCATGTAAAGTTTGTTTAACAATCAAAAGAACTATATATTGTTATGTTTTATATAAGTATTTCGACAAATTATATAGTCCATAAGTTAATCATCCAGAACGAACTATAACCACATGCAACTTAAGAAAATTGACACGCCTGAAAATATGTTAATTTTTTATATGTGTTATAAGCTCATTTTTAATGATATTGCACTTTTATGGAAAGTATTTTGAATGTTCTTGGTTTTAGGTACGAGATATGGATTTTTAGAGAAAAAGGTACGAATACGGGGTCAAATGGAGCAAGTTAACATAAAATGAACTGGCTCCTAGGTGCCAAGATGTTTTATTTGGCTTCTTGAAGGGTAGCACCTTGGCTCCAAGTAGGGCGCCTAGGCGCTAGAATCAGTTTTTGAAGAAATGAATTGAATTTGGATAAATTTTGAAGAGGCATCGAAAGTGACTTGGGGATTTTGTGAGTTATCAAAAAAGAGTTAGAGGATGCAAGACAAAAAGAGTTTATGATGAGGGTGGCGTGAGGTCTTGTGTTTGTGTATGTGTGTGTGGAGACTTTTGTTAAGCTTTAGTGAGAGTCTTTGTTTTGTGTGTCGCTTGGAGTGAATTGGAAGGAGAGTTGAAGAATTCATCAAAGAAACTTAAGAGGATTTGCTTGGAGGAATTTAAAGTAAGTAATTTGTATTTGTGTTTGAGTTTTGTTTTACTGTGTAAACTTGAATTTTAATATAAATCATGTTTTGTTTTGTTATCCCCATGAAGTCTGAGTAGTTTTCTTATTTTTCTCCTTGTGATGAGAATTAATCATGTGTAGGACTATACTTGTTTATAACTTCTCTTATTTCATATTTGTAATGATTCATTACTTCATCCATAGTTTACATATTCAATCTGTCCAATTGGTATGTTAAAACTATTTGTGAATTCATAATGACTCGGAAGGGCTATGCGTTCATAAACTAGTAAGAATCACATTAAGGAGAAGTTTTGATAGGCGTAAATTGATGATTCTAGGGTGACAGACTAGAACTTTAACTAATTTGATCTAAAGTTTGGAGCTTAAGGCTAGGTTAGTCCAAAAGAGTGGGCACAGAGGGTAATTTATTGTGACAGACTAGAACCTACCTAATATAACCAAGGATTTAGGAACTTAACTCTAAGTTAGCCAATGTTCTTTATACACTTGGAAGAGGGTAAAAAATATGCAGGGTCCTATTTGTCACAAAACTACATTTAAATCTTTAAACATTTGATTCTTACACTGATTATGATCTTATTGCAAGGGGGAAGACTTTCACATAATTTGAACTCTTCTACATATAGCTAATTTTGAAACTTTTATTATGTTCTTAAAGTTTGGAAACTGAATTTATAGGAAATAGTAATTCTTTTTACACTTATAACATGTGACATTATTTCCTGGATAATTATCTGTAGTTTAAGTAAGTTTTACTACTAAGTCTATACGAAGAGTTTTCACCTTCCATGTCGGATTGATTCTCGGGTTTTAAAAGAAAATACTATATTACTTGAGCGATACGTATACTTGCATAAAATCCTTAGCGTGTAAACTTTAAATCAAAATCTAATCTCTAAAAAATATTCATTTTGCACACTAACCGCTTAAGAAATTGGGCCATCAAGTTTTTAGCCAGGAGAATATATATAACTGCGTATTTGCGGATCAGGGATCAAGTATTTGGCGCCCTTGCCGAGGAGGGAAAGACTATGACTTGGAGCTCGATCGAGAACTAGACAGAGAAGGAGTCGAAGTTTAGTGTTGTTCTTGAGCCACGACAAGCACATCGCACTTCTGTAGCCATGACCACCGCTCGCCGACTGGCATTGACCACCATTGGTTGCCCCCTACTACTAACGACCTACGTTACAAAATAATAAAGCACCATACGTAGCAAAACAAAGTCCCGAAGATTGTGCAACGACACACTTTACAAACAGTTGACCGAAGTCTTGACAATTACTCCTAATCTAAAACGCTCGTGAATGTTGTACAACAGATTATTCCACATTCGAACATTGTACTTCAAGTAATTGCTCAACTCTTTCCTGCCTATAGGACAATGACTTGTACATGTATTCACTAACTTATAGTGAATCGTTCTGACTGGGCTGGACACTGTGATTTTTTCTCATTTTGCGTTTTTAACGTAAGAAATTATGATGTCTCTACATAACACTTCTATTATCTAATACATAGGAATTGGAAATAAGGATGATTCTAATATTTGATACATAATAGAGAAAAAAATGAAATATTTTTTCAAACAAATTTATGATAAATGGTCATTAAATAAATGTTACATAATTAATTTTATGTAACATCGTAAAAGTAAAATATCAAAACAATATTACATAAAATAAATGTTAATTAATTTTATTATATGATTCTAACTTTATTATATGATCATTAATATTAATATATATGACAGCTACGTGTATTATACTAATTTATTATAATTTGAGTCTGTACTTTTGAATTAAAATTTCAAATTTGATAATTATCAAAGCTGTGATTGTTGGGAGCCGGGAGAGGTTGGAGATATTTAATTTTAGTTTTATAATTTTTATTTTTATTTTATTTTTTCGTTGAATATATATTATTAATGAAAATGTGCCACTTCGGATGTAATGGATGACCAAAAATAATTACAAATGAGAGGCATTTACATACATACCACTCAATTCTTATTTATTTACATGTCCAGCACTTAAACTTAATTTTTACATCTATACCACCTAAATCATTCATTTCACATAAAAAATACCACCACTTTTAACCTTTAAAAAGTGAAATTCAGCTTTTAATGCATAGAATAGTTGGTTTATATGTAAAAATTGAAGTTTAGATGGTAGATATGTAAATATATATAAATTGAGTGGTATGTATGTAAATCCTCCAAGCAATTATTTTAAGTGGTTAATAACTACCTCACTTCTGCAATTTAATCAAGCATTTTTCATAAAACGGGATGTCATGTCATGGCAGTTTTAAGTAGCCATTAATCAATCATCTCCGAACGAATTGTATTTTAGTTTTTTATTTTTCTCTTCCAATGAAACGTAATACTAAGTTAAGTGTTGCCGAGATGAAAATATAATTAAGTGGATGAATGGCTTTACAGTTAAAGACAAAATGCAAAATGAATATATCTGTGGTAGAGTTGATGTCGCTCCTGTGACAGACAAAATTAGAGAGTCATCATAGATGGTTTGGTCAAATTAAACGTCGATCATGTGATGATCTGATTAGAAGAGTAGATGTTTAAGATTCGACTTAAGAAAGAAAGAGATAGACCTAAAAAGACTTGGGCTTATTGGATAAAGAATGATATTAATTTATTAGAATTAAAAGAAAATATGACACTAAACAGGACGTAATAGAGAAAAAGGTTCATGTAGCCGACCCCACTCAGTGGGATTAAGACTTTGTTGTTGTTGTTGTTGTTGTTGTTGTGGTTGTTGTTGCTGTTGTCATTGTTGTTGTTGTCGATGATGATTAGGATGTAAATTTCATGTAGTAATGAAATCAATAAAAAAATCAGACATTTTTTAGTGTGAAGTAGAATTCCCAGTAATTTGAACTTCCAAATTAATTACACTTACGCAATAATATAAAGAATATTTACATACATATCACCATTTCTAATGTATTTGCGTATCTAACACCAAAATTCTAATGGTTATATTTATACCTCATTAAAATGTATATTTCAGATTTTTAAAAAGTTAAAATATTGATATTTTTGATGTGGAATGAAGGATTTGAGTGATATAAAAGTACTAAGGAAAGTTTAGACGTTGGATATGTAAATTCATTTGATTTGAATTTGACTTATTAAATTCAAATCAAAATCATTTCTTAAATCTGATTGGGTAAATTTTTGAGATGGCTTGAAGTTATTGTAATGTTGATTAAAAAGTTATTTTTGGAGAGCGTTATTTTTGAAAAAGTTGGATAACAGTATAGTTATTTTGACAAATTTGGATAACAATTTTTTACAGTTATTATCCGTTAGAAAAACTAATTATCAAATAACTTTTTAACATTAAGTTTTCTTTTTCTTAAAAAGAAAAAATATTATCGTATAAAATTACGGAAATTTAGAGTCCGTTTGGGACAGCTTTCTGGTTGCTTTGTATTTCAGACTGCCACCATAATTCTGTTTGAGAAATTACTTTCTTGTTGCTTTCTAAAAATTTATATGGTAGTGATAAGGCTAAAAAATACTTCATTATAAATATACATTTTATGCTTAATTTTAATAATATTGCACTTTAAAGAAAGATATTTTGCATGTTTTTGGTGTTAGGTACAAGAAATGAACTTTTGGAGAAAAAGAAGCAAAAACGGTACAATTTGGAGCAGAAACGAGCAAGAAAATAAATTTTGGCTTGACACATTTTGATAAGTTTTTCTATGTTTAATCTCTTTTACACTTCTTGCATATTTTTGAGTGAGATTATACTTTAAAGAAATGTTATTTTTATGCTTATCTTGTGACACATTTTGATAAGTCTTTCTATGCTTAATCTCTTTTACACTTCTTGCATATTTTTGAATGAGATTATAATTTAAAGAAATGTTATTTTTTTGCTTATACTTTAAAGAAATATTAGTTTTATGCTTATCTTGTAGGACTATCTGTTAGAACGCAACACAACTGAAACGGCGAATCCGAGCTAAAACGGAGCCAAACGGAGCAAAATGGTGAAGCTGCGCAGGATGGGCGCCGACAACAATTTCATCTGCCGGGGTGCCAGAAACCTGAGAGCGACAAAAATAGGGCGCCGACAGCGCCCAAAATGACGCCAGCGGCGTCAGGAGCGGTTATTGGTGATATACATTGAATCTAGACGCTTTTTGGAGGGTTTCCTGAGGCACCTCTTGGGAAATTCGTCCCTATACTATATTAGAATGATTTTATGTCAGAAAAAGTGATAGGAAAGTTAGGAAAATATGAAGAATGCTTAGAGATATTAGAATAGGAGTAGAAATGTGAATTTTTAATTTTTTTGGAAAGATTGGAGAGGGGATTTTGAGAGAATCTGTAAGGGTTTGTACTAGCATTGCTTGGATCAGCGGAAGACTTCGTGGGAGAGATCTTCATCTTTATTTCATTGGGAAAAAGCTAAGTATTGTGTTCTTCATTATCTTATGATTTTGTAAACACTTATTTTGTGGATTTGCTTGAAATGAAGTATTCCGTTGTGTTTTCCTCGTGGGTTGTGATGTCTTTCTCTTACTCTTTCTTCTTATTTGGAAATAGTGGCATGAGAAGATTATGTTATTATTTTCATTATACTTTTCTTTTTCAACGAGTAAGATTCATGTTTAGGATATTTGGATGCATGCTAGAAGAAGCTTTAATTATAAATGTGATGATTTTTACTTGTGCTTCATTTACATTACAAGAGAGCTCCTTGTAGTGTTAAAATTCATTGTAATTGCATTAAGACCCGAGAGGGCGGTGTAATTCTCAATAAAGTGGAACCACATCAAATTCTATGGATGGTGAAGTTCATGGGAGTTGAGTGCAAATAAAAAAATATACTTTGATAGGCGTATAATTGAAGATTTTAGGGTGACTAACTAAAATCCCTAATTCGGTCATAGTGTTTGGAAACTAAAGCGAGAGTTAGCCTTCAGGCGAAGGAAAGTGGGAGCTCTGGATTGAGAGCCAGCATCCTCCTAACCTAACCACAGATTTAGGGACTAAACCTAGAATTAGCCATTGTTCTTTATAGCACTCGGAAGAGGGTAAAGAATATGATTGCTCATATTTGGCACATACAATATTTAATGCATCTCATTCTTTTACATTATCCAATTCATTACATAAGAATAGTAGATTTTATTATCTCAAAATTCACCAAACCAATTTATCCAGAAAGGGTTGTCTTTAGAAGTAATATTTTCATTTAGGAGTAGTTATTATCCTTGCATATAATCATCTGCACTTAGGAGTAGTTGCTAGATAAAACACCATCTTAATCGACATTCCAATCTAAGGTCTGATAGTAGTAGACTAAAACTTTGACTAAAGACTGCTTACCTCACTTCCCTGTGGGTTCGATAAACGGGACTCCACTAGAGCACTGTATTACTTGAATGATATGTATACTTGCGTATAACCTCTAGTGCGTACACATATATACAAAGATAAAAGCACGCAGAAAAATAACAAATGCCAGAGCCGCATCGAGTTTTTGGCGCTGTTGCCGAGGAAGCTTAGGTAAGAATTTTAGGAGAATTTTAGATGAAGTAGTTATGCTTAGAATTGGAAAAAATTAATTTCGTAAAATTATTTTTGTGTAAAAAGTGTTTTTGTATGAAAAAGTATTGTGAAAAATAGTTCGCTTGAAAAATAAGGTGTTTGTGAAAATATTTTGTTATGTTGAATATATCTTTTGTTTTATTTATTTTATTGTTAATGTATTGTTTGTTGTGTTATGTATGCAAAATAAAGGATCTGTAGGACTTGTGCCTTATAGTTTCAACTTAGAAAAATGGAAAGAAAAATAATAAATAAAAAGCACTTGAAAAACTAGAAATGGAAATGGAAAACATTCAAAATTATAACTTGGAAAATCATCATAAATCATTGAGGGATTATGTAAATCCTACGACAGATGAAATTCACTCAAGTATACAAACCCTATCGTAGAAGCTGACTCGTTTCAACTAAATCCAGGGATTATCTAATCGGAACCAGTTTGGAGGAACTCCTTCAGAGGATCGTTATTTACAATTATCTAGTTTTCTAGAACTTTGTGCTACATTTTGTTATAACAGCATGTCAGACGATGTTGTAAGGTTAAGGATTTTTCCTTTCTCACTAAGGGATAAGGCTAAAATGTGGTTATACTCATTAGCACCTGGCTCCATTAAAAATTGGGAGGAGTTAACTCAGAAATTCCAAGCTAAGTATTTTCCACTTTCAATTACTACTAAACATGGAAACAATGTTATCTTATTTTGTCAAAATGAAGAGGAATCAATATACTTAGCTTGAGAAAGATTTAAGGAACTCCTAATAAAGTGTCCACATCATGCTCTACCAGATTAGTTAATCATTCAAACTTTTTATAATGGGTTAGTAGGATCTCTTAGGTCCATTATTGATGTTGCTGCTGGTGGTTCATTAATGTCAAAACCATTTGATGAAGCGTATGCATTAATTGAAGAAATGGCCACAAATGAATTTCAATGACCCTCTGCAAAGGTAAATTCTAAAAATGTAGCTAGTGTTCATGATACATATGTGATTGCAGTTCTTGCATCTCAGGTTGCTGCAATATCAAGGAAGTTGGACCAATTTGGAATGAACCAGACTCAATTTACTTCTGTAAGTGAGGATAGTTCATTAGGGCATATAATTGATTCCAACTTATCATATGAGAGTTTAAATACTATAAACAACACGTATTCTAATTTTTACAACCCAGGTTGGAAGAAACATCCTAATTTTAACTAGAATCATACTATTGGGGGGTGGAAACCAACAATGGGAATCATGCAAATCCTAATGAAAGTTGGAATAATTAGGGGAACACAAGCTATAGACCTTCATATCCACTGGACTCTAACTATGATAAAAAATTTGAGGATAAGATGAAGTATATAGACGAAGTGGTATTGCAAATGGGAAACCAGTTGCAAAGTCAAAATGTTGTGATTAGAAATATTGAGAATCAACTGGGATAAATTGCTAATTTACTTAATAATAGACCCCAAGGAACAATTCCTAGCAACACTGAGATCAACCCTGAAGAGAACAATAATGAACAAGAAGAAGCTGTCCAATTAAGAAGTGGAAGAGAGATAGAGGATGTGGTTAGAAAAGAGAACAAAGTTGTGATTTAAACAAAGGAAACAAAATGACCTGAAGAACATGTTTCTAAGGATCTAAAAAAATTAATATCTCCAACTAAAATCAATATGGAAAGACCACCACCTCCATTTCCTCAAAGACTTAGAAATCATAAGTTGGATAAACAATTTTCAAAGTTCATGGAAGTACTTAAGAAGTTAATGATAAATATTTCTTTCGCAGAAGTATTAGAACAGATGCCAAGTTATGCAAAGTTTATGAAGGATATATTAAACAAGAAAAGGAAATTTGGCGATTACGAGACGGTTGCACTAAATGAAGTATATCGCTGCACTCCTCACTTAGCGCAATCGTCTCGTAATCCCCAAATTTTCTTTTCTTGTTTAATATATCCTTCATAAACTTTGCATAACATATCATCTGCTCTAAAGCTTCAGTGAAAGGAATATTTATCGTTAACTTCTTAAGTACTTCTAAGAACTTTGATAATTGTTTATCCAACTTATGATGTCTATGTCTTTGAGGAAATGGAGGTAGTTGTCTTAAGTTCCTTAGAAACATGTTCTTCAGGTCTTTTTGTTTCCTTTGTTTCTCTCACAACTTCTTTCTCTTTTCTAACCACACACTCTCTCTCTTCCACTTCTTAATTGGACAGCTTCTTCTTGTTCTTTATTGTTCTCTTTAGGTTTGATCTCAGTGTTGCTAGAAAGTGTTACTTAGGGTCTATTGCTATGTGAATTAACAATTTCTCCCAGTCGATTCTCTTTTTTTCTAATCGCAACATTTTGACTTTGCAACTGGTTTCCCATTTGCATTACCACTTCTTCTATAGACAAATTCTTATCATCAAATTATTGATCATTTTTAGAGTTCAGTGGATTTGAAGGTCTATGACTTGTGTTCTCCTGATTATTCCTACTTCCATTATGACTTGCATGATTATTTTTCCATTGTTGGTTTCCACCCGCAGTAGTATGATTCTAGTAAAAATTAAGATGGTTCTTCCAACCTGGGTTTTAAAAGTTAGAATACGGGTTGTTTATGGCATTTAAAGTCTCATATAATAAGTTGGAATCAATCATATGCCCTAATGAACTTTCCTCACTTACAGAAGTAAATTGAGGCTGGTTCATTATAAATTGGTCTAACTTCCTTAATATTGTAGCAACCTGAGATGCAAGAATAGCAATTACATTTGTATCATGAACACTAGCTACATTTTTAGGATTTACCCTTGCAGAGGTCATTAAAATTTATTTGTAGCCACTTCTTCAATTAATGCATACGCTTCCTCAAATGATTTTGACATTAATGAACCACCAGCAGCAGCATCAATAATGGACCTAAGAGATCCTACTAACCCATTGTAAAAAGTTTGAATGATTAACCGATCTGGCAGAGCATGATGTGGACACTTTCTTAGGAGTTCCTTAAATCTTTCTCAAGCTCCGTATATTGATTCCCCTTCATACTGAAAAAATGAGATAACGTCGTTTCTAAGTTTAGTAGTCCTTGAAGGTGGAAAATACTTAGCTAGGAATTTCTGAGTTAAATCCTCTCAATTTTTAATAGAGTCAGGTGCTAATGAGTATAACAACATTTTAGCCTTATCCCTTAGTAAGGAAGGAAAAAGCCTTAGCTTAACAGCATTGTCTGACATGCTGTTATAATAAAATGTAACACAAAGTTCTAGAAAACTAGATAATTGTAAATAGTGATCCTCCGAAGGAGTTCCCCCCAAATTAGTTGTTCTGCACCGATTAGATAATCGATGGATTTAGTTTAAACGAGTCAGCTTCTAAGACAGAGCTTTGTATACTTGAGTGAATTTCATATGTCGTAGGATTTACATAATTCCTCAATAATTTATGATGATTTTCCAAGTTATGATTTTGAATGTTTTCCATTTCCAATTCTAGTTTTTCAAGTCCTTTCGGTTTTTGATTTTTTTCTATTTTTCTAACTCGGGACCATAATGCACAAGTCCTACAGATTCTTTAGTTTACATACGTAACACAACAAACAATACAGTAATAATAAAATAAAATAAAATGAAAAATAAATTTAATACAACAAAACATTTTCACAAACACTTTGTTTTTCACACAAACATAATTTTACGAAAATAAAGTTTTCAAATTCTAAGCCTAATTACTTCAACTAAAATTCTCCTAAAATTAAAGCTTCCCCGACAACTGCACCAAAAACTTGATGCCGCTCCAGCGTGTGCTACTTTTCTGTGTGTTTTTATGTTTTTATGTACGTGCACACACTAGAGGTTCGCAAGTATACGTATTGTATCAAGTAATATAGGGCTATAATGGAGTCCTGTTTATCGATCCTACAAAGAAGCGAGGTAAGAGGTCCTTAGTCAGTCAAATTCTAGTCAGCTATTATCAGACTTTAGTTTGGAAGGCCGATATAAGTGGGTTTTCTAACAAATACTCCTAAAGGTAAGTCTTATGTTTAAAATACTAATAGCTACTCCTAAAGAAAAATATTTATTCTAAAGATAAACCTTTCTGGATAAATTGGTTTGGTGAATTTTGAGATAATAAAATCTACTATTATTATATAGTGAATTGGATAATTTAAAGGAATGAGATGCTTTAATATTATATTTGCCAAATAGGAGCAATTCTATTCTTTACCCTCTTCCAAATGCATAAAGAATATTGACTAATCCTAGGTTTAGTCCCTAAATCCGTGGTTAGGCTTGGAGGATAATGACTCTCACTCTAGAGATCCCACTTCCCTTCGCCTGAAGGCTAACTCTGGTTTTAGTTTCCAAACACTAGGATAGGATTGGAATTTTAGTCTGTCACCCTAAAATCTCTAATTATACGCCCATCAAAGTACATTTCTCTATTCATTTGTACTCAATCTCCATGAACTGCACCATCCATGAAATTTGAATGTGGTTCCACTTTGTTGAGAACTACACTGCCCTCTCGTGTCTTAGAGCAATTACAATGAATTTTAACATTACAATGAGCTCTTTTTGTAATGTAAATGAAGCACAAGCAAAAACCATCACATTTGTAATTAAAAAATTTTTAATTAATGCATACGCTTCCTCAAATGATTTTGACATTAATGAACCAACACCAGTAGCTTCAATAATGGACTTAAGGGATCCAACTAACCCATTATAAAAAGTTTGAATGATTAACCAATCTGGCAGAGTATGATGTGGACACTTTCTTAGGAGTTCTTTAAATATTTCCCAGACTTTGTATATTCATTCCTCTTCATACTAACAAAATGAGATAATATCGTTTTTAAGTTTAGTAGTCCTTGATGGTAAAAATACTTAGCAATGAATTTCTATGTTAAATCCTCTCAATTTTTAATAGGGTCAGGTGCTAATGAGTATAACCACATTTTAGTCTTATCCCTTAGTGAGAAAGGAAAAAGCCTTAGCCTAACAACATCGTCTGACATGATGTTATAATAAAATGTAGCACAAAGTTCTAGAAAACTAGATAATTGTAAATAACGATCCTCTGAAGGAGTTCCTCCAAACTGGTTTTTCTGCACCGATTGGATAATCCCTGGATTTAGTTTAAACGAGTCAGCTTCTATGACAGGGTTTGTATACTTGGGTGAATTTCATCTGTCGTAGGATTTACATAATCCCTCAATGATTTATGATGATTTTCCAAGTTATAATTTTGAATGTTTTCCATTTCCAATTGTAGCTTTTCAAGTCCTTTCTGTTTTTTGATTTTTTTCCATTTTTCTAACTCAGGACCATAAGACAGAGGTCCTATAGATCCTTTATTTTGCATACGTAACACAACAAACAATACATTATAATAAAACAAAATAAAATGAAAAATATATTTAATACAACAAAACATTTTTACAAACACTTTGTTTTTCATGCAAACACAATTTTACGACAATAAAGTTTTCAAATTCTAAGCCTAATTACTTCAACTAAAATTCTCCTAAAATTCTTACCAAAGCTTCCCCGGCAACTGCACCAAAAACTTGATGCGGCTCCGGCGTGTGCTATTTTTCTATTTGTTTTTATGTTTTTATGTACATGCACATACTAGAGGTTTTATGGAAGTATACATATTCTATCAAGTAATACAGGGCTCTAATGGAGTCCTGTTTATCAATCCTACAGAGAAGCGATGTAAGAGATCCTTAGTCAAATTCTAGTTTACAATTATCAGACTTTAGTTTGGAAGGCCGATATAAGTGGGTTTTCTAACAAATATTCCTAAAGGTAAGTCTTATGTTTAAAATACTAATAACTACTCCTAAAAGAAAATATTTATTCTAAAGATACCCCTTTCTGGATAAATTGGTTTTGTGAATTTTGAGATAATAAAATATACTATTCTTATGTAGTGAATCAGATAATGTAAAGGAATGAGATGCTTTTGATGGCGAAGAAAATCTCTTTTTTTGTCGACTTACATCGCTATAAATTCCCGTATCATGTCAATGTCAAGGAGTTTCCACTCTCTTTCTCTATCTATCACCCTAATTCTTATCCCACCTAGACTTATTTTTAAAAGTATTTGGAGAATTTGAAGAAGTATTAATCATAATAGAGATTGAGAGAAAAAGGAAATTAAATGATAATCTCATATAATAAGTCTTCAGATTGTGTAATTACTGAAGTTTTTTCATATGAGAAAATCATATGAAGATCTTGGGTAACTAGATAGGTCTTGTAGGTGAAATACCTATCCAGAGTTATTTAATCTCCTATAGGATCAAGCTCTTATAGTTAATTACATCCTGAGCAATTAATACTTCCTAGGAAAACTCCTGATTAAGGTTAGCATTTATCCTCGAAAAAGTGTAAGTGTTGTCGTGTTAAGTTTTATTTAGGTTGAACTTAAGAATTATGTCAGTTTGTGTTGTGTTAAGTTTGATTTAGGTCAAACTTAAGAATTATGTCGGTTTGTGTCGTGTTAAGTTCGATTTAGGTCGAACTTATGTCGGTTTATGTCAAATCATGTCGATTTATGTTGAATGTCGAATTATGTTAAATTTGGTTTGAAATGTCAATTAATGTCATTTAATGTCGGTGATTGTTGAATTTGGTTTGAAATGTCGATTAATGTTGGTTTATGTTTGATTATGTTTGGAATGTTGATTAATGACGAATAGTTTCGTTTGAAATGTCGAATATGTTGAGTTTCGTTTGGAATGTCGGATTTATGTCGGTTATGTCGATTTATGTTTGAAATGTCAAATTTATGCCGTTTATGTTGATTTATGTTTGAAATGTCAAATTTATGTCGTTTATGTTGATTTATGTTCGAAATGCCAAATTTATGTCGATTTATGTTTGAAATGTCAATTTTATGTCAATTTATGTTTGAAATGTCAAATTTATGTCGCTTATGTCGATTTATGTTTGAAATTTCAAATTTATGTCGATTATGTAGATTTATGTTTGAGATGTCAAATTTATGTCGATTATATTGATTTGAGTTCAATTTTGTCGATTTGGGTTCAATTTGGGTTGAACCTAAGATTTATGTCGATTTAGATTCAATTTGGGTTGAACCTAAGGTTTATATCTTGGTTTAAGTTAGACTTAGGTTCATGTTAGGTTGAACCTAAGTATGATTTGACTTAAGTCTAATATGGGTTAGACTTAAGATAGATTTAGATTAGACTTAGGTTCATGTCGGGTTGAACCTAAGTATGGTTTGATTTAAGTCTAATATGGGTTAGACTTAAGTTGGGTTTAGGTTAGACTTAGGTTCATGTCGGGTTGAACCTAAATATGGTTTGATTTAAGTCTAATATGGGTTAGACTTAAGTTGGGTTTAGGTTAGACTTAGGTTCATGTCGGGTTGAACCTAAGTATAGTTTGACTTAAGTCTAATATGAGTTAGACTTAAATTAGGTTTAAGTTTGACTTAGGTTCATGTCGGGTTGAACCTAAATATGGTTTGATTAAGTCTAATATGGGTAGGACTTAAGTTTGGTTTAGGTTAGACTTAGGTTCATGTCGGGTTGAACCTAAGTATGATTTGACTTAAGTCTAATATTGGTTAGACTTAAGTTAGGTCTAGGTTTGAATTTGATTAAACCTTAATTGGTTAAGGTTTAATAGTTTAATTAAGTCTAATGTGGTAGACTTAATTAGAATTTAAGTTTGATTAAGCCTTAGTTGATTTAGGTTTAATTGTTTAATTAAGTCTAATGTGTTAGACTTAATTAGAGATTTTAGTTTGATTAAACCTTAGTTGGTTAAGGTTTAATAGATTAATTAAGTCTAATTTAGCAGACTTAATTATGGTTTAGGTTTGATTAACCTTAGTTAATTAAGGTTTAATGGTTTAATTAAGTCTAATGTGGTAGACTTAATTAAGATTTAGGTTTGATTAAATCTTAGTTGGTTAAGGTTTAATTGTTTAATTAAGTCTAATGTGATAGACTTAATTAGAGTTTAGGTTTGATTAAACTTTAGTTAGTTAAGGTTTAATGGTTTAATTAAGTCTAATGCGGTAGACATAATTAGAATTTAAGTTTGGATTAAACCTTTGTTCATTAAGGTTTAATGGTTTAACTAAGTCTAATGAGGTAGACTTAATTAGGATTTTAGGTTAGATTAAACCTTAGTTAGTTAAGGTTTAGTGGTTTAATTATGTCTAATGTGATATAATTAATTACAGTTTAAGTTTGATTAAACCTTAGTTAGTTAAGGTTTAATGATTTAATTAAGTCTAATGTGGTAGACTTAATTAGAGTTTTAAGTTTGATTAAACCTTAGTTAGTTAAGGTTTAATAGACTAGTTAAGTCTAATGTGGTAGACTTAATTATGGTTTAGGTTTGATTAAACCTTAACTAATTAAGGTTTAATGTTTTAATTAAGTCTAATGTGGTAAACTTAATTTTGGTTTAAGTTTGATTAAACCTTAGTTGGTTAAGGTTTAATGGTTTAATTAAGTCTAATGTGGTAGACTTAATCAGAGTTTGGGTTTAAGTTAGATTCAAGTTAGGTTGAACCTAAACTTAAGGTTAATGACCACGACTTTATATATTAAGCAAGAAGTTATGAAGTCAAATTTATATATTTAGAATGATTTAGTAAAGTCACAAATTCAACGCAAGTATACGTATCGTATCAAGTAATACAGGGCTCTAATGGAGTCCTGGTTATCGATCCCACAGGGAGGTGAACGTTCTTTAAATCAGATAATATAACACTAAAATTCAATACCCAATGTAACAATTACTTAAGTGTACTACCACTAGTTAATGCAAAGTATAATAAAGCTACTACAATTACTTCTAATTACTGAACTATATTAACTAACAAACACACTAACTTATGTGATTTATAAGATACTTCTCTATGAAAATTGTCTTTCTTCCCACATAAAGATCATGATGTGTGGATGATGAAGAATGTTAATTATCTGTATTGTGCCAAATAGGAGCATATTTGCTTCTTTACCCTTAAAAGAGTACCCCCTCTTCTAAGCAGGTAAAGAACATTGCCATATCTTAAGTTTAGTTACTAAATCTAAGGCTAGGCTGGGAGGATACCGGCTCTCACTACGGAGCTCCCACTCACCCTTCACCCGAAGGCTAACCATAGACTTTAGTTACCAATCTTAAGACCAAATTGGGGATCCTATTCTGTCACAATGAAACCTCCAATTTGAAGTCCATCAAAACTCATTTCCCTATTTATTTGTACTTAATCCCCATGAACAACACAATTCTTTCACATACATTAAATGGTTCCTTCATACTTGTTGTAGAACATTCAATTCTTTTGGAATTAATGTTCCTCAACATGTTTTAACAATTCAATTGGCCGGATTGAAAAGTAAATTAAGTTCCAAATTAAAGAAACATCAAAACTTTTATAACACTTAAAGGGCACATCAATTCCACATCATCACATCATCACTACTTCATGCAAGAAGAAAGGCAAGGAAAACTACTCACAATTCATGGAGAAGATAAAAAACTCATGGATTTTATATATAAAAGAAGAGTCATACAAACCACAAAAGTAAATACAACTTATATCTTTCTCTTCCCTAAGCAAATTCCTCAAAGTCCCTTTGATTCCTTTTCTCTTCCTTGCAACACTTGATTTCTCCCTTTGGAACAAAGATGAAGAATCAATCTCTCACTTTACTCCCTCTTCTCCCCTCCTTAAAGAAGAATCTCTCTTAAAATCACAAACCCTAATTCTCTCTTACACTTTCCTCACACTCTCTACAGCAATTCTCTTCTCTTCCTCCTTCTATTTTTGTCTTGGACACTTAATTTAATGTTAGGAACGAATTCCCCAAGAGTTTCTTCAAGCACCTCTTAAAAAATCTGCCAAAACTTTTGAATTTGAAGTGAACCGACATAGGGCGCCGACGACGCCAGGGCTGTTTTCCTCCAAATTGCTCCATTTTGCTCTAAATTCGTTTCTTTTTTCATCTTTTCGCTTCAATCACCTATAATCATCATATCTGCAACAAATCATGAAAAATACCTTCCTTTAAAGTGTAATATCACAAAAAATAGGTAAAAATATATAGCTAAAAGAGTATATATTTTTGGTGTATCAAAATCCCCCAAACTTAAACTATTACTTGTCCTCAAGTAATCCTTTTACTACATAAAAATATAACCTAGGCAATGTACTTTTCAATTGTAAGAGACCAAAATTTTTCATTCAAAAGAATATAGTGTTTAGATTTTTTAGAAAAAGTTTAGCAACTCAGGTCAACATTACAAGTATAAGAATATTCTGTACTTAAGTCTAAGAGTTCTAGTCTTCTATTTATGTCAAGCTGAACCATAATTTGTTATATTAAGAGTGCTTTAAAGGACTATGTGAAAAAAGGAGTTCATGCAAACTTTATTAGAATGTAGGGTAGTACCTTACAAATAAATTCAGAAATGAAATCAAGCTCTCCCTTTAAGGTGATTCAAGTGAAATCAATTTTGGATTATGCATCTCCTCAAGCTTCTCCTCATAACAATTTTCTTTTCTTTTATTTTTGTTTTTATTTTTTCTTTTCTTTTTCTTTTTCTTTTCTTTTCTTTTTCTGAGGATTACTATATCTTGATAGCCTTTAATGATTTTGAACTTCACTCTTCTCCTTATAAAGTTCAAACTTAAATCACCTCTTTACTTTATAGTTAAGTACAAGCTTTATTATTCATTATAAAGTTACAATCTCTTCTTAACACACAATACTTTAAATCCCTTAACATTTCAAAAATATAGTTTTCTTTACTTTAAATAGTTGACTATAATCAAATCCTTTCATACCAAATATCTTACTTCTATAAAATTAACTTTTATCACTAAAAATTTTCATCCTTTCTTTCCATAATATTCAACTGAATTGAAAAGTTTTAGTTATCTTATAATGAGGTTCAACTGCCAAAAGTTATGCTAATAATTTTTGAAAATATAATATTTGAGAACAAATAAAAGTTTAGCATTTCTCTACCCTCCCCCAAACTTACATTTTTCAATAAATTTGAAATAGTTGAGAGTAAAAGAAAACTAACCTTTATGTGCTGAGATTTTGAAATCTTCATAATTTACCTGGTATTAATCAAAATTTGCGTACTAGCAAGCATAAAACAATTAGTAGCAGTGATATAAAAATTTTAAATATTTGCATGGGTAAAGAGAAATAAACATTAAATAACTAAATATCCAACAGAGCACCATAACATGAAGCAAACTATCACACTACATAACAGTACAACTAACAGTTCAACATGAAAAGTAAATGACACTACATCACACAGTACAACACAGGATTACACATTACATAAAAATAAGTATCCACTACATCACATCAATACATCACAACAGACTAAAAACAACAGAAATAAAATAAGCAAACTATCTACCAGTCTCCAACATCAGGATCAGTAGAAGGGTCATTAGTAGGGTCAGAAGGTCCAGGCCTGTACGGTGTATAACTAGGACAAGAAGGAAATGTCACATCGGACTCCCCCCTCATAAATCTGGCCTGAGCATCGTAATAAGCCATATCGAACTCAACTCTTCTCTGCAAATAGTCTTCATTCACATCACTCCTGGCCTCAAATACATCCATCCTATGATGCATCCTATCAGTACTATCACTTAGCAATCTCAACTGCTGCATGACATCAGATAGTGTCGGGGGCTCAGAAGTAGATGGGACATCATAACTCGTGGTAGGAATATCAGTACTCCTACTCTCCTCTCTTGCACCCACATGAGCCTCATAAGTACGGATAATGGTCTTCGTAATCGGTCTTAAAGGTATTGCCACTTCCTCAGAACTAGTATACTCCACTCCAGACTGAACACAAAGGGCATGAATCAGGGCAGGATGTCCTAATCCACCAGTGGTTTCTCCTTTGGCAATAGAATGAATGCTCTTAAAAATAATGGCTCCAATATTAATCCTCTTCATATTATGGATGCAATAATTTAAAATAGCTCGATCCCTAGTAACTTCACTGTGATGATAAGAAGGCAATAGTCTTGCAGAAATGAAATAATGCCATGCTTTAGAAGCAACATTTAAAGTAGAAGCAGGTAAGTTAATCATCTGTCTCTGATTCATCTTCCATTCCCCTCTTCCATCGGTCAGATACGTGATTACACTCATCAAATTTCCTTCACTAGTGTCAAAATTCTCAAATTTACAAACAAAAGGTTCTCAAATTTGATAAAATGCATTGATACGTTGTGGGGTGAACTCAACCAGTTTTCCTCGGACTAGCACATATTCCATTTTAGACCAGAGCACGTTAGCATAAAATTCTCGGACTACTCCTAAAACAGCATTAGCAGAAAAATAACAGAAATGTTTCCAATTTTGCTCAGAAATTAACTGTTCTATAGATCCACTAGGATTTTCAAATGCTCGATCCTGAATACACTTCTTATTTTGCAATTGAGAGTTGAAGCAAAACTGAGCCTTAACATTAACAAATCTTTCATCGTCCCAATCAAATTTTTGTTTCCCTTTACTCGTTCTAAGAGACATGTGAATTTCTTGAAAAATTACAAACATTTGCCAATAAATTCCAAATCCACAATGTATTAACTCCAAGCATTAATCTATTCAAGTAAGAACAAATTCTACCATATGAAACTTCACTTTTTCTCAAAAATCTCCAAAAATATCATCCAACAATGTGAGAGTTTCACATGGCGAAAATCCAAAAATTTTAGGTTAAAGTAAAGCTCTTACCAAGAGAAGTGTAGATCCAGCCTCAGAAATCCTTGAAATCCTCTCTAATCCGAGATCTAACAAGCCCTAAAGCTTCAAAATTGTAAATATGGAGGTGGGAGACGAAAGAAATGGCGAAAAATGGGTCCCAGGCTATTTCCGCGAATTTTTAAGGGTTCCGGGCTATTTTCGGTGTTTGGGCGCCGGCGGCGCTCTATTCAAAATAATAGCCCGTTTCTCTAGATTTGGGTGCCGGCGGCGCCAGTCCAAAATTCTATTGGGTTCAAAAATTTTTGTCGCAAATTCAATCATTTCAACCTCCACATTCCTATTTAACACATCAACAAGCATCTATATCATCTCACAAACATTAAACAACATCAATTTACACAAACAACACATCACATTACTTTCATATATATAATATCCACGATACAACGATTACACACATATGTTCATCAAATATAAGCAACACTCTTTAGATCCTTAGTGTTGCAAGTACAAAACGATAAGCGAACATAAGTCCTAAGTACACACAAGAAATCAAACCAAAGTCCAAACACACCCTACTAAAACAAAGCAAAGCAAACAACATAGCAATCAGAGCAAACACTTAAACATAATAAAGCAGCATACATAATCTACTAATTACTCCTCATCAGTATTAGAAGTCTCATCCTCTCTAATGTCTCCCATTGATTGACGATGAACGAACAGATTGCAGAATGGACGATATGGGAATTCCTCAGATGAATCTTTAGCCACCACAACATTCTTCTTCAACAGATTAATCAAACCCAACTCAATTCGACCAGTATGATCAAATTGCTCTTTCATCCTCTAATCATTGTGATCAAATAAATCAGAAATATTATTAATAACATTCATAATATTTTGTACATCATTTTCCAAATTCTTTAACTTCTTCAATATCACCCTCGAACTTTCAGAATAGTAAGGCTGAATAGGTTATGAACTCTCAGTGGGCTGATCAGCAAGCACATCCATGTCTCCTTCATCACCTACTGCACGGTAATCATAAAGATCAGTGGGATCAATAGGTCTCCAGGGTAGAAGAACTTTCTCCCAACTTTCATATGGCACTTGTGATTGACTACATAACAGAAATATGGTGGACGGGTGTCCAAGCCCATATTTAGATCCATGCACAATCAATCCCAATGCAGATTTAGTAATGATTGATCCAATATCCACTGGCCTTCCAGTTTGTATGCAGAAATTCAGAATATCACTTTCCTTCGTTACCTTACTTATCTTCATAGTAGGAATTAATTTTGCCGAAATAAAGTAATGCCACTGCTTTGATACTAGATTCAAGGATGAAGAAGAGAAACTGATATATCCATTATCCCTTACTTCACATTCTTCATTCTCATCCGTCAAATAACGATTGATTTCATTCATATCATTGCTCGTCGCATTAAAATTTGCATAATGACAAATTGGTACACTTTCTATCACGAAGAGATCATTTATCCTCGCAGGAGTGAATGGTACATACCTTCCTCGCACAAAAACACATCCTTGGTTGATCCCATGCAAATTTGCATAAAATTCTTTCACAACCGGAACAACCACTGCGGCGGTAGTGTAGCATAACACTTCCTAACGTCTTTGCTTCACTATCTCTTCAACTCTTGTAGTCAGAATCTCCAAACCTCAATTCACATAGCCTCTTTCCTTTATAATCCATCTTTTCATCATCACTTTATGGAATAGACGTTGCACCTCGAAACTAACGAACTTCCGTCGTTTGTAGATGCGAGATCTAGGGAGTTCAATGGAGTGGGAATCCATGTGATGCGAATTGAGAAAGGGAGTTTTCATTTCTCTGGTGGTTATGGAATTAAAATGGAGTTTTGGGGTGTTTTAAGGAACAAAATCCCACTCAAAACCGCCAAAAACCGCATTTTGAAATGTAAAAACCGTCACCCAGAATTTGGGCACCGGCGGCGCTCAAACTAGAAATTCGGCTGTTATAAAAGAATAGGGCGCCGGCGGCGCCAGTGATAAAAATTTTCACCGAACTTTATTTGGCTTGAAATACTTCATTTCCTCAATACGATCCAATATATTTTTAATTTTTAACTTATTTAGGGGTAATTAGGATTCTTAAATAACAAACTAAAAGCACAAACAACTATAAGCAAGCAAATAACACACAAACAAACATATGGGTTGCCTCCCATAAAGTGCTTGTTTTAACGTCGTCAGCTCGACAAACCATTCAGTTAATCAAGATGACTTAGCAATAAAACCTCTTTGAAATTTGGTAAAGACTCTCCAAAGTAAGGTTTTAAACGATGCCCATTAACCTTGAAAATATTTCCAGTCTTAGGATCCTCGATATCAACAGCTCCGAAAGAATGAACTTTTACTACAGTAAAAGGTCCTATCCATCTGGACTTAAGTTTTCCAGGAAATAATTTCAATCTCGTATTATATAATAAAACTCTTTGTCCCAGTTCGAATCATTTTTTCAATATCTTCTGATCATGCCACAATTTCATTTTCTCTTTATAAATCCTATCGTTATGATATGATTCATTTCTAATTTCTTCCAACTCATTTAAATGCATAAATCTTTTTTCTCCCGCATTTCTAAAATTAAAATTCAACTCCTTAATCACCCAATATGCTTTATGCTCCAATTCAACCGGCAAATGACAAGTTTTGCCAAACACTAATCTATAAGGAGACATTCTAATAGGGGTCTTAAAAGCAGTCCTATAAGCCCATAATGCGGTGTCTAATCTAGCAGACCAATCTAATTTATGAATATCCACTGTTTTCTCCAAAATTCTTTTAATTTCCCGATTCGATACTTCCGCTAAACCACTTGTCTGGGGATGATAAGCAGTAGAGATTCTATGAATAATGTTATATTTTCTAGTTGATCTCTTAATTTGATTGTTTCTGAAATGGGATCCACCATCATTTATAATCACTCTCGGCATTCCATATCTTGTAAATATATTTTTCTTTAAAAATTTTGAAACACTCCGAGCATCACATCTTGGTAAATTAACAGCTTCAATCCATTTCGAAACATAATCAACAACGACCAATATATATAAATTTCCAAATGAAGGTGCAAATGGTCCCATAAAATCTAATCCCCATACATCAAAAATTTCAACTTCCAAATTATAATTCAGAGGCATTTCGTTTCTTCTAGAAATATTACCTACTCTTTGACATTGATAACAAAATTTAACATATTTATAAACATCACAAAAAAGAGTGGGCCAATAAAATCCAGATTGTAAAATTTTATAAGCTGTTTTATCAACACCAAAATGACCTCCAAATTCTGAATCATGACATCTCTGAATGATTGGATTAATTTCTTCATGTGACACACATCTTCTAATAATCAGATCTTTACACTGTTTATATAAATAGGGCTCATCCCAAAAATAAAATTTAGCATCATATTAAAATTTTTCCTGTTGTTGCCTTGTTAAATCTGATGGTATAATATCACTTACAATATAATTCACAATATCAGCATACCAAGGCAAATTCTTTTCCATAAGAATATACAATTGTTCATCAGGAAAAGTTTCTGTAACTTCCTTTTCAAATTCAGAAAATCTATCATATTATATTCTTGACAAATGATCAGCAATTTGATTATCATACCCTTTCCTATCAACTATCTTAAAATCAAATTCTTGCAAAAGGAGTATTCATCTAATCAATCTAGGTTTAGCATCCTTCTTTTGCATTAAATACTTGATAGCTGAATGATCAGTATGCACTATACTTTTAGTCTCAATTAAATAAGGTCTAAACTTATAGAAAGCAAATACTATAGCTAATAACTCTCTTTCAGTAGTGGTATAATTAATTTGAGCATCATTAAGAGTTTTACTAGCATAGTAAATAAGTTTGAAAGTTTTATCATACCTTTGCCCCAACGCAACTCCAATAGCATAATCACTAGCATCACACATCAATTCAAAGGGTTTCTCCCAATCAGGTGCAAAAATTATAAGAGCAGTGATTAATTTTTCTTTAAGTAATTCAAAAGCACTCAAACGTTCATCATTAAAATCAAACTTCCTATCATTTTCTAGAAGTTGGCACAAAGGTTTAGTAATTTTAGAAAAATCTTTAATATAACGCCTGTAAAATCCAGCATATCCTAAGAAACTCCACACATCTCTCACAGTAGTGGGTGGTGGTAATCTCTCATTTACTCGAATTTTAGCAGGATCAACCTCCATACCATATTCAGAAATTTTATGCCCAAGCTCTATTCCTCATGCAACCATAAATTAACACTTTTCCCAGTTCAGAACTAAATTTGTTTTCTCACAGAGTTCCAAAACTTTTGCCAAGTTTTCCAAACAAATATCAAATGAAGTTCCAAACACAGAAAAATTATCCATGAAAACTTCTATTCCATTATATATTATACTACTAAAGATAGACATCATACATCTTTGAAAAGTTGCATGTGCGTTACACAATCCAAAAGGCATTCTTTGAAAAGCAAATGTTCCATAAGGGCTAGTAAATGTTGTCTTTTCTTGATCCTCGGGAGCAATAGGCATTTGATGATAACCAGTATATCCATCCAAAAAGCAAGAGTACTTGTGTCCAGTAAGTCTATCCAACATTTGATCAAGAAAAGGTAGAGGAAAGTGATCTTTTCGGGTGGCAGCATTTAGTTTTCTATAATCAATACAAATTCGCCATCCATTAACTTGTCTAGTAGGTAAAATTTCATTCTTTTCATCCACTTCCACAGTCACTCCGCCTTTCTTCGGTACACAATGAATTGGACTTACCCAAGAACTATCCGAAATAGGATAAATAATTCCAGCATCAAGCCATTTTAAAATTTCCTTCTTAACCACTTCTTTCATTATAAGATTTAATCTTCTTTGCAGATCAATTTTAGGTTTATGTTATTCATTTAATAAAATTCTATGCATACAGATTGAAGGACTGATTCCTTTGATATCTGCCAAAGTCCATCCAAAAGCTCTTTTGTATCTTTTTAAGATTTCCAATAACTTTTGTTCTTGATATTCAGTTAATTCCGAAGATACAATAACTGGTAAGATAGATGATTCTCCTAAGAACATATACTTTAAATGTTTAGGGAGAATTTTCATCTCAAGTTCAGGAGGTTTAACAATAGATGAAATTTGACTTTTTTCTCCACCTTCCATGGTATCTAACACTTCAAATTTCTCCTAAATATACTCAAATTCCTTATTCTTCTCATTATCTGAATCTGTTTCATTTTGTGTTTCATCTTCAATTATATTTTCATACTCCACTTTTTTTTCAAACATCTCTTTAAAATAATCATTTCTCAAATATGTGCATACTTCCATCCTAAAACATTCATTATCTTTTGCAACTGAGGGATACTTCATAAACTTCAAAATATTAAAGGTCACCTCTTGATCATTAAATCTCATAGTTAATTCCCCTTTTTGAACATCAGTTATAGCTCTTCCAGTAGCTAGGAATGGTCTTCCTAAAATAATTGGAATATCTTTATCTTCCTCTGTATCAAGCACAGTAAAATCCACAGGAAAGATAAATTTATCCACTTTTACTAACACATCTTCTACCACTCCCTTAGGATAAGTAATAGAACGCTCGCCTAATCGAAGAGTTACGGATGTAGGAGAAATTTCTCCAATTCCCAATCTTTTGAAAGTTGATAAAGGCATAAGATTAATACTAGCTCCCAGATCACATAAGGCTCTTCCAAAAAACTTTTCACCTATAGCACACGAGATAGTGAAACTACCAGGATCTTTAAGTTTTTCAAGAAGCTTTTTCTGAATTATTGCACTACACTCTCTGCTAAGTGCAAAAGTCTCATGATCCATGAACTTTCTCTTCTTTTTAAGAATAACCTTCATAAATTTTGCCTAATTAGGCATCTGTTCTAATGCTTCAACAAAAGGTATATTTATTATTAACTTCTTATGGATTTCCAAAAATTTTCCAAATCTATTATCCCTATTCTTCTGCTTCAATCTTTGAGGGAATGGAGGAGGTGGTTTCTCAACAGTAATCTTCATTGGTTCAAGAGGATATTCCAGGTCTGGATAAATGTTATTTGAACCTTTTTCAATATTCACCTTCTCCTTCTCTTCTTCAACTTCTTTCTACGTTCTAGTTTCTAATTCTCTTCCACTCCTTAATTGAATAGCCTTAAGTTGCTCCTTGTTTTGATCTTTTGGATTGATCTCCACATACTAGGAAGCGTTCCCGAAGGTCTATTATTAAGCGCAGTGAAAATATGTCCCAATTGACTTTCAATATTTTTGATCACAACACCTTGAACTTGTAATTGGTTACCCATATTCAAAATCATTTCATCTGTAGAAAACTTCTTATCCTTAAACTGTAGGTTATTATTAAATCCAGGAGGATAAGATTGTGCTAAAGTTAGTATTTCCTCGGTTGGTTGAGTTTCCAACTGGGTTTATAGAATTGTTTCCCCATTGTGGGTTCACATTAGCATTATTATTATTCCAATTGAAATTTGGGTGATTCTTCCAACCAGAGTTATAATAATTCGAATAAGGATTATTAGGTCTATTAATCGTGTTCAAAGTTTCATAAGGTGTTTGAGATTCAGTTATCTGCCCAAATGAATTTTCCTCTAACACTGGGGGTGGTTGAGAATAATTCATTCCATATTGATCTATTTTCTTAGAAAGTGTTGCTATTTGAGAAACTATCATAGTCATCATGTCAGAATATGAACACTATCTACTCATTTAGGATTTACCCGTTCAGAGGGCCATTAAAAATTATTAGTAGCAATCTCTTCAATTAATGAATATGCTTCATCAAAAGGTTTTGACATTAACAATCCACCAGCAGCAGCATCAATAATTGATCTTAATGATCCCACTAATCCGTTATAAAAAGTTTGAATTATTAACCAATTTGGCAAAGCATGATGTGGACACTTCCTAAGAAGATCTTTAAACCTCTCCCAAGCTTCATATATTGACTCTCCTTCAAACTGACCAAATGATGTGATTCATTTCTTAATTTAGCAGTTTTCGATGGAGGGAAATATTTTGATATAAACTTTTGAGAAAGTTCTCCCAAATTTTGAATAGATCCAGGTGCTAACGAGTTTAACCACCCCTTAGCCTTATCCCTTAAGGAAAAATGAAAAAGTCTAAGTCTGACAACATCATTCGACAATCTGTCATACTTGAAAGTAGCACACAGTTTTAAAAAACAAGCGAGATGTAAATTTGGTTCTTCATTAGGTGTTCCCCCGAATTGATTATTTTGTACCATTTGGATAATAGCAGGTTTAAGTTCAAACAAATTAGCAGCAACATCAGAATTTTGAATAGTTATATGAGTTTCATCTCGTTGTCAGGTTAGCATAATCTCTTAAAGGTCTTGGCAAATTTCCAACATTAATATTCTGATTCTCTTGATTATTCGCCATTTCATAGTAATTTTCAGTTTGTTTTTGTTATTTTCTAATTTTTCTAATAGTACGCTCTAACTCTGAATTGTAAGGTATCAAACCTACAGATCCACTACTACGCATATAAAATCACACTACTAAGTAAATAAGCACAAAAATATACTACACAGTAAAGGTTTTAAGTTACTACAATATCTATAAATTAGTACCGTTTATCTACCTCCCCGGCAAGGGCGCCAAAAACTTGACCGCAACTTTATATATTAAGCAAGAGTTTATGAAGTCGAATTTATATATTTAGAATGATTTAGTAAAGTCACAAATTCAACGCAAGTATACGTATCGTATCAAGTAATACAGGGCTCTAATGGAGTCCTGGTTATCGATCCCACAGGGAGGTGAACGTTCTTAATTCAGATAATATAGCACTAAAATCCAATACCCAATGTAACAATTACTTAAGTGTACTACCACTAGTTAATGCAAAGTATGATAATGCTACTACAATTACTTCTAATTACTGAACTATATTAACTAACAAACACACTAACTTATGTGATTTATAAGATACTTCTATATGAAAAGTGTCTTTCTTCCTACATAAAGATCATGATGTGTGGATGATGAAGAATGTTAATTATCTTATTGTGCCAAATATGAGCATATTTGCTTCTTTAACCTTAAAAGAGTACCCCCTCTTCTAAGCATGTAAAGAACATTGCCATATCTTAAGTTTAGTTACTAAATCTAAGGCTAGGCTGGGAGGATACCGGCTCTCACTACGGAGCTCCCACTCACCCTTCACCCGAAGGCTAACCATAGACTTTAGTTACCAATCTTAAGACCAAATTGGGGATCCCATTCTGTCACCATGAAACCTCCAATTTGAAGTCCATCAAAACTCATTTCCCTATTTATTTGCACTTAATCCCCATGAACTACGCAATTCATTCACGGACATTAAATGGTTCCTACATTCTTGTTGTAGAACATTCAATTCTTTTGGAATTAATGTTCCTCAACATGTTTTAACAATTGAATTGGCCGGATTGAAAAGTAAATTAAGTTCCAAATTAAAGAAACATCATAACTTTTATAACACTTAAAGGGCACATCAATTCCACATCATCACATCATCACTACTTCATGTAAGAAGAAAGGCAAGGGAAACTACTCACAATTCAAGGAGAAGATATAAAAACTCATGGATTTTATATATAAAAGAAGAGTCATACAAACCACAAAAGTAAATACAACTTATCTCTTTCTCTTCCCTAAGCAAATTCCTCAAAGTTCCCTTGATTCATTTTCTCTTCCTTGCAACACTTGATTTCTCCCTTTGGAACAAAGATGAAGAAGCAATCTCTCACTTTACTCCCTCTTCTCCCCTCCTTAGAGAAGAATCTCTCTTAAAATCATAAACCCTAACTCTCTCTTACACTTTCCTCACACTCTCTACAGCAATTCTCTTCTCTTTCTCCTCTCTATTTTCGTCTTGGACACTTAATTTAATGTTAGGAACGAATTCCCCAAGAGTTTCTTCAAGCATCTCTTCAAAAATCTGCCAAAACTTTTGAAGTTGTAGTGAACCGACATAGGGCGCCGGCGGTGCCCTCTTGTGCCAATTAATTTTTGAAGTCTCTGGAATAGGGCGCTGGCAGCGCCAGGGCTGTTTTCCGCCAAATTGCTCAATTTTGCTCCAAATTCAATCCTTTTTGCATCTTTTCACTCCAATCACCTATAATCATCATACCTGCAACAAATCATGAAAAATACCTTCCTTTAAAGTGCAATATCACCAAAAATAGGTAAAAAAATATAGCTAAAAGAGTATAAATTTTTGGTTCATCAGTTAACTTAAGTTCAATATAGGTTGGGTTTAAGTTTGATTTGGGTTTAAGTAAAGTTAGGCTCTAATTAGATTGAACCTAGACTTAAGGTTGACTTAAGTTCAATCTGGGTTGAACTCAAGTTAAGGTTTTGAATTTGGGATCATGTTGTTTTGAATTAAGGGTTGAACTTGAGTTTAAGTTAGGTTGAACCTAAGTTAAAGCTTGAACTTGGGTTCAAGTTGGGTTGAACCTAAGTTAAAAGTTGAACTTGGGTTCAAGTTTGGTTGAACCTAAGTTAAGGGTTGAACTTGGGTTCAAGTTGGATTGAACTTAAGTTAAAAGTTGAACTTCAGTTCAAGTTTGGTTGAACCTAAGTTAACGGTTGAACTTGGGTTCAAGTTGGGTTGAACCTAAGTTCAAGGTTGAACTTGGATTTAAGTTTGGTTGAACCTAAGTTAAGGCTTGAACTTAAGTTTAAAGGTTGAACTTAAGTTAGGTTTATTTTAGGTTTGAATTTGATTAAACCTTAATTGGTTAAGGTTTAATAGTTTAATTAAGTCTAATGTGGTAGACTTAATTAGAGTTTAAGTTTGATTAAACCTTAGTTGGTTAAGGTTTAATAAATTAATTAAGTCTAATGTGGTAGACTTAATTAAATTTTAAGTTGGATTAAGTCTAATTTAATTAAGACTTAATGGTTTAATTAGGTCTAATGGGTTAGACCTAATTAAGGTTTATGTTTGATTAAGTCTAATTTAGTTAAGACTTAATGGTTTAGTTAGGTCTAATGGGTTGGACTTAATTATTTTAGGTTTGATTAAGTCCAATTTATTTAAGACTTAATGATTTAATTAGATCTAATGGGTTTGACCTAATTAGGGTTTAGGTTTGATTAAGTCTAGTTTAGTTAAGACTTAATGGTTTAATTAGGTCTAATGGGTTAGACCTAATTAGGGTTTATGTTTGATAAAGTCTAATTTAGTTAAGACTTAATGGTTTAATTAGGTCTAAAGGGTAGACCTAATTAGAGTTTAATTTGTCTTAAACCTAATGTAATTAGGGTTTAAAGTGTTAATTAAGTTTAAGATGTTCTTAAACTCAATTTAAGTTTGGTTTTGTATTAAACCTAATTTAATTAAGGTTTAATGAATTTAATTAAGTTTAATATGTCATTAAACTTAATTTAATTTTAAATTTTTGTATTAAACCTAATTTAGTTAAGGTTTAATGAATTAATTAAGTTTAATATGTCCTTAAACTTAATTAAGTTTTGATTTTGCATTAAACATAATTTGGTTAAGGTTTAATGAGTTAATTAAGTTTAATATGTCCTTTAACTTAATTAAAGTTTTGATTTTGTATTAAACCTAATTTTGTTAAGGTTTAATGAGTTAATTAAGTTTAATATGTCCTTAAACTTAATTAAAGTTTTGGATTTTGTGTTAAACCTAATTTAGTTAAGGTTTAATAAATTAATTAAGTTTAATATGTCTTTAAACTTAATTAAAGTTTGATTTTGTATTAAACCTAATTTAGTTAAGGTTTTATGAGTTAATTAAGTTTAATATGTCCTTAAACTTAATTAAAGTTTTGATTTTGTATTAAACCTAATTTAGTTACGGTTTAATGAGTTAATTAAGTTTAATATGTCCTTAAACTTAAATAAAGTTTTGATTTTTGTGTTAAACCTAATTTAGTTAAGGTTTAATAAATTAATTAAGTTTAATACGTCCTTAAACTTAATTAAAGTTTTGATTTTGTATTAAACCTAATTTAGTTAAGGTTTAATGAGTTAATTAAGTTTAATATGTCCTTAAACTTAATTAAAGTTTTGATTTTTGTGTTAAACCTAATTTAGTTAAGGTTTAATAAATTAATTAAGTTTAATACGTTCTTAAACTTAATTAAAGTTTGATTTTGTATTAAACCTAATTTAGTTAAGGTTTAATGAGTTAATTAAGTTTAATATGTCTTTAAACTTAATTAAAGTTTTAATTTTGTATTAAACCTAATTTAGTTAAGGTTTAATGAGTTAATTAAGTTTAATATGTCCTTAAACTTAATTAAAGTTTTTATTTTGTATTAAACCCTAAGGTTTAATGATTTTAATTAGGTTTAAGTTGTCTTTAACCCTAATTAATGTTTGATTTGATTTCATTTGAGTTTGGATTCATCATTGGTTTAATCCATTATGAAATGGGTTAAGTGAATGAAAAAAAGGTTTTGAAATATTAATTTATAATTAATAAATCTTAACCTTATTTCAAAATGTCTTTTTAAATTGATTTAATAACTTGAGAATTGTTGTTTTAGGATTGTTGTCTGTCATCCTAAAATTCCTAGCCATTTTGAAATTTAATTTTCCAATTTTCCAAATTTTATAATTATTTTTGGATAAAATATCATGGAAATTAGAAAATCATATCCTAGAGAGTATCCTAGCCTTAGTAAAATCAAGAGATGTGTCTAAGGACTAAAAGGTTCTTCCTTAAGATTTTCATATTTTTCTAATTTTTAAATAATTTTTAATAATTAAAATACTCCAAAGAGTATTTAATTAATTAAAAATTAAATACAGAGAATAAAATTATGATTTTAATTTCATAATTTTCTTCTCTTCAAGAGCTTTCTAGAGGTATTTTTATTTTATTTTAACAGCTTTGTACAAAAAGATTTGATTTTTCAATTTTTTTAAGGTTAAAATGAATTAACCTTAGCTAAGAAATTTGAGGGCATGCCACGTGTCCTCGTACGAATCGAAGGCGGGAGGATCCGCTGCGCCAATCCGAACACTGAACACCCGAACTCTAGATCATCGACGTCCGTTCCAAAACACGGGAACGGACGACTGAAATTAATTCCCAAAAATTCAAAAATATTTCGAACCGTCCAACTTCAAAGCTCAATATCTCACTTATTTCTCAACGAAATTGAGTGATTTTTGAAGCTATGGAATCATCTGGAGAAGTAGATCACATCTATATGGAGATCATAATTTTCTGGGCTAATTTAACCCATGATTTTATTATTATATGAATTATTTTGGACAAATTAAATCCATACCTTGGCCACAATAATATTCAGCTTGATCAGACTTGATGGTCAGTTTCTAGGACTCCCAAAGAAGATCTCTATCACTTCAATTTGGATTTGCAGCTAGCCTTAGTGAGCAATTTTGGCAAAGTGGCTAGGTTTGGGCTGAACTTGGGTTTTGGCCAAATTGGCTTGATTTGGCTGATCCTATGGCTTGATCTTGGTTGGAATAGGTTGCTGAGGTCCTTAGCAAAACTTTTTGTGTTCGGAGCTAAGGGATTTGGGCAGCCTATAGGTTTCTATGGATTTTTTCTCTCTTCCTCAAAATTTAGGCCAAGGGGTCCTTTTATAGCCATGAATGGCTATGTTTCAACCTTGGTTAGCTTAGGATTTGATCATGGTATGATTAGAGCTGTGGAGTACAGCCTCCCCCATGTAATCCAGCCGTCACCTCTTCATTTCCCATGAGAATTTTGCCACTTAAGCAAGTGCAAATTTCATGGCAATTATGGATCAAAATTGTCATGATAAGCTTTTAATCTCTTTGTTTCCATTCCATTGGCTAAGGGAGAGGTTAATGGTGACTCAAATGGTTGAGAACTTCTCCTTGCAACACCTCATTTATCATTTCATGGGGTGGTGACACATTACCTCCCACTCTTAACATTTTTTATAAAATGTTATGATGAGCTAAACCATGGTGTAGAGAATGGTTAAAGCCTTATCTTCTCATCATTGGGTGGCTAGGGAGGTGGCTAAACTCATCTCACCATGGCAAGACACCTCACTTTGCAAAGGGGGTGAATCACACTTCAAACCACCATGGTTTTGTCACCTCACTTTCATGTCATTATGCCCCTTTACCATGGTTAAATATGAGTCATCCATGGGTTGTTTTCTCTTTAATGGGTCATATAGGTTGTGTCTAACCCGTGTGAAGTCATTTGTGATGTCATAAAGGAGTTTTGGAATTTTTAGAAAACCAAAATGTCATAGGTTTAAAAATTCCATTTAATACCCCTCTTGATTTAATTTCCATTTTTAATTAATTATGTCATTAATTAAATGTTGGAAATTATTTTATTAATCAATTATTAATTGGAAATAATTCCAAATTAATTATTTGATTAATATTCAAGTCATTAAAATTGAATTTTGTCTCTTTTCATGACTTTTCAATTTCATTTCATTTCAATTAATTATGTCATTAATTAAAATATGAAAATTAAATAAAGTTTTGATTGGGTTAGGATTAACCATTTTGACCAAAGTTAACTTTTTAGGTCAAAAGGTTGACCTATTGGGTCTACAGGGTTGGTCATTGGGTCAAGATTGACCATTTTGACTAAAGTTGACTTTTTAGGTCAAAAGGTTAACCTATTGGGTCAAAAGGTTAACCTATTGGGTTAACAGGGTTGGTCATTGGGTCAGGATTGACCATTTTGACTAAATTTGACATTTTAGGTCAAAAGGTTGACCTATTGGGTCAACATGGTTGGTCATTGGGTCTGGATTGACCATTTTGACCAAAGTTGACTTTTTTGGTCAAGGGTTGACCTTATCATAAAAACGAGGTTAACAAAATGGCCCCCAATATGTGTGGAATACTGTACAAGTATGCTGCACATATTGGCCTTGACCGAAATGGTCTGAAGAAATGTCTCATGTTTCATATGTTGGTTGTGAGAAGGGTATTTATTGGTAGGCCATAATTTCCGTGTCAGGAAAGGGCTTATATCCAATAATCAGAAAGAGAAAATGGATGTCATATTCCATTTTTGAAATGTCAATGTCGATATTTAGTTAAAGGAAAGTCATGATTTTCGTGTCAGGAAAGGACTTACATCCAATAACCAGTCATATTCCATTTCTCGGAATGACAATGTCGATATTTAGTTAAAAGAAAGTCATAATTTCCGTGTCAGGAAAGGACTTACATCCAATAACCGGGGAGAGAATTGGATGTCATATTCCATTTCTCAAAACGTCGATATTAGTTAGAGGAAAGCCATGATTTCCGTGTCAGGAAAAGACTTACATCTAATAACAAAAAAGAGAGAAAATGGATGTCATATTCCATTTCTCGAAATGTCAATATTAGTTAGAGGAAAGCCATGATTTCTGTGTTAGGAAAGGCTTACATCCAATAACTGGAGAGAAAAAATGGATCTCATATTCCATTTCTCAAAATGTCAATGTCGATATTTAGTTAAAGGAAAGCCATGATTTTCGTGTCAGGAAAGGACTTACATCCAATAACCGGGGAGAGAAATGGATGTCATATTCTATTTCTCAAAATGTCGATATTAGTTAGAAGAAAGCCATGATTTCCGTGTCAGGAAATGACTTACATCCAATAATTGGAGAGAGAGAAAATGGATGTTATATTCCATTTCTCAAAATGTCAATATCGATAATCAGTTAGAGGAAAGCCATGATTTTCCTATCAGGAAAGGACTTACATCCAATAACTGGAGAGAGAGAATGGATGTCATATTCCATTTCTCGAAATGTCAATGTCGATGTTTAGTTAGAGGAATGCCGTAATTCCCGTGTCAGGAAAAGGACTTACATCCAAAAATGGATGTCATATTCTATTTCTCGAAATGTAAAATGTCGATTTCATGTTAAAGGAATGCCATTTCTGTGTCAGGAAAGGACTTACATCCAATAACAAAGGAGAGGATGAGTGTCAAACGTTGATATGTCAAATGTCGTAATGTTGATATGGCAGACGTCGATAACAATTATTGATATATTAAAGGTCGAAATGTCAATGTGTCAAATGTTGATAACGACCGTTGATATGTTGAAATGTCGATATGTCAAGTGTCAAAAGATCGATATCTCAAATGTCGATAACAATTGTTGATATGTCAAATGACAAAAGGTTAATATCTCAAATATCAATAACAATTGTCAAAGGTCAAAATGTCGATGTGTCAAATGTTGATAACGATTGTTGATATGTTAAAATGTCGATATGTCAAATGTCGAAAGATCGATATCTCAAATGTCGATAACAATTATTGATATGTCAAATGTCGAAAGGTCGATATCTCAAATGTCGATAACAATTGTCAAAGGTCAAAATGTCGATGTGTCAAATGTTGATAACGATTGTTGATATGTTGAAATGTTGATATGTCAAATGTCGAAAGATCGATATCTCAAATGTCAATAACAATTGTCAAAATGTTAATGTCGAAATGTTGATATGTCAAATGTCGAAATGTCGATAACAATTATTGATATGTCAATGTTGAAATGTTGATAATGAATGTCAATATGTCAAATGTCGAAAGATCGATATCTCAAATGTCGATAACAAATGTTGATATGCCAAATGTCGAAAGGACAATATGTCAAATGTCGCTAACAATTGTCGATATGTCAAATGTCGAGATATTGATATGTCAAATGTCAAAATGTCAATATTTCAAATGTCAAAATGTCTATCAAATGTGGAGATGTTAAATTATAGGAATGCCATAATTTCCATGGAAGGAAAGGACTTTCATCTGAAAGTTAGAAAGAGAAAATGGATGTCATATTCCATTTCTCAGAAATGACAAATATCAATGTCAAGTTATAAGAATGTCATAACTTCCGTGTCAAGAAAAGACTTACATTTGATAACTGAAAAGAGAAAATGGATGTCAGATTCCATTTTTTAGAAATGTCAAATATTGATATCGAGTTATAGGAATGTCATAACTTCCGTGTCAGGAAAGGACTTACATCCGATAACTGGAGAGAGAAAATGGATGTCATATTCCATTTCTCGGAAACGTCAAATGTCGGTGTTAATTTAGAGGAATGTTATATTCCGTGTCAGAAAAGGACTTATATCCAATAACTAGAAAGAGAAAATGGATGTCATATTCCATTTCTCAAAATGTCAAATGTCGATTTTGAGAAGGAATGATATGTAACTTACATCCTGTCTCAAAATTATAGCTAATGAAGTGCTATATTTCCGTGTCAGGAAGGGACTTATATCCATCAATTAAAAGAGAGTGGCAAACTCAGAACGAAGAGTGTATCCGCTGGGGATTTGACCTTTATTGGTCGAAAGAAGTTATTCATCACAAGTTTTTTTATTATGTCATTTTTAATTCAAAATCCTTATTTTGGCATTTTTGGAACTGTCGATGTATTGTAGACAATTGAGGAAAGAGAGCAAATGTCATATTCAATTTTCTCAAAAAAAATGTCAATGTCAAAACGTCGATTTTGGAATAGGAATGCGTATGAGACTTATATCCTATCCAAAGAAAGATTGCTAAAGGAAAGCCAATGTCATGATGGTCTTATATCCAATAGCGAGAAAGAGAGTAGATGCCATCTTTCATTTAAGGAGGTCTTACACTATCTCTTAGAAATGTCAATGTTGATATGTCAGTTTTGGAATAGGAATGCGTATGAGACTTATACCCTATCCAATGAGAGATTGCTAAAGGAAAGCCAATGTTATGATGGTATTATATCCAATAGCGAGAGAATAGATGCCATCTTCCATTTAAGGAGGTCTTACACTATCTCTTAGAAATGTCAATGTCGATATGTCGGTTTTGGAATAGGAATGCATATAAGACTTATATCATATCCAAAGAAAGATTGTTAAAGGAAAGCCAATGTCATGATGGTCTTATATCCAATAGCAAGAGAATAGATGCCATTTTCCACTTAAGGAGATCTTACACTATCTCATAGTAATGTCAATGTCAAAATGTCAATTTTGGAATAGGAATGCGTATGAGATTTATATCCTATCTAAAGAAAGATTGCTTAAAGGAAAGCCAATGTTATGATGGTCTTATATCCAATAGCGAGAAAGAGAGCAGATGCCATCTTCCATTTAAGGAGGTCTTATACTACCACTTAGAAATGTCAATGTCAAAATGTCGATTTTGGAATAGGAATGCGTATGAGACTTATATCCTATCCAAAGAAAGATTGCTAAAGGAAGGCCAATGTCAAGATGGTCTTATATCTAATAGCGAGAAAGAGAGTAGATGCCATCTTCCATTTAAGGAGGCCTTATATTACTACTTAGAAATGCCAATGTCAAAATGTCAATTTTGGAATAGGGATGCATATAAGACTTATATCCTATCTAAAGAAATATTGCTAAAGGAAAGCCAATGTCATGATGGTCTTATATCCAATAGCGAGAAAGAGAGTAGATGCCATCTTCCATTTAAGGAGGTCTTACACTATCTCTTAAAAATGCCAATGTCAAAATGTCGATTTTAAAATAGGAATGCGTATGAGACTTATATCCTATCCAAAGAAAGATTGCTAAAAGAAAGCCAATGTCATGATGGTTTTACATCCAATGGCGAGAAAGAGAGTAGATTCCATTTTCCATTTAAGGAGGTCTTCTACTATCTCTTAGAAATGTCAATGTTGTTTTCTTTTCATTTTGGTTGTTTGTTTCCCAGTTTACAAAACAAGTCATTCATTTTTGTTTATGTCGAATCTTTTTTAAATACTACCCATTGATTGAGTGTATTATTTCTTCTTGGTAGTCTACTAACTGATAGGATTTCCCCAAATGTGTCTTCTCAACAAGAATATGGGCCCTCCCATGAGGATAGGTGTTTGAAGTACTAAATCCAAATCCCTGATCTGAGTGTCCTAGGGTGAACTAATTTATCATGGGCCCGTATAATTCTTGTCAGTCTTCCAAGCTTCCAAGTTCTCCGAGTTGTAATTTCATATTTTCTTTTGTTATTTCATCTGCTAGTGTCATTTATAGGTAAGATCATTGCACTTCAAGTGGAAGCACAACTTAGGGCCCATGATGTCGGTCATGAGGCTTTCATTAATCACCAATTCTATAAAGATCATTCAGATTGTCTTTCAAAAATCACTTTGACATTTCCAAATTGGGATTGGGGTTGGATCTTTAGAAAATTATGACTTCAGAGTATAATTTCCATTAATCTCCAATAATAAAGCCATTTACCTTAGTTCTTTCATTCTGAGGTCTTAAGAATTTTTCAAAATTTTGATTATGTGATCAAAATATCTTTTATCTTCTAAAGATATGTCTGAACCAATTAATAGTCAAGCAAAAGACGAGATCACTTAATCCTTTCCTGAATATAATATCAGAAGAGTTTTCTTAAGACAGTTTTTCAAGATTTATCAATTAGGGGAGAATTTGGACACCAATTTTTAATTTTATGCTCACCTCAAGCTTCTTCTCAGAAAATTACTATATCCGGTGGAGCATGTTAAGGATTTTGAATTTTTGAATTAAGACACCAATTTTTGATTTTTTGCCCACCTCAAGATTCTTCTCAGAAACATCTTTTCTTTTTTTCTTTTCTTTTTTTTTTGGTAGGGCACACTTTAATGATTTTGAATGCCTGAACTCAATCATAAATTTTTGATTTGGTACTCACCTCAAGCTTCTTCTCAGAGAATTACTATATATGGTGGAGCATTTTTTAATGATTTTGAATGTCCAAACTCCCCTAATTCATAATTCTTAAATATTTCTTAAGACGAATTCTATGATATTATAACTCATTCAGAAGTCAAAACCCCATCACATGGCAGAAGATTAAGAGGCTCAAGACATCTTTAGTCAATTACTTGTATTTTGATCACAATATTATTTTTTTATTTAGGACCCAGTCTGAAGATTTAAGATAAAGGGCCCAGTTATTAGGGCATTAATTTCATTTTCCCCTTGAAATCATAATTTTCTTGTCAAAATGTCAGAATTTTTGTCTTGGATTCTTCCTTTCTGAATTGTCTTTCTGTCAATAGGTGGATGAGAAGAATATTTTCAAAGATATTGAATCCAAAGATTTCAAATTTCATCCCTCTTTGGATTTCTCCACAGAGGACATACTAGTTGACTAGTTCTAAAACTAGACTAAACATAGATTTAATTTCCTTTTCAGTTGATTTATTTCTTTCTGTCAAGCTATCCTAATGAGAAAGGGAAATCCTTGATGGAATTCATCCAAAAGCGATCGTCTTCCAAAATTTTATTAATGATTTTGATAGTAGACTATTTGGTCGATTGACAAATCAGAATCTTGAAGGCAGGAAAAAGATCAACTTTGGGGAATCCAAAGGAGTGGTTCAGAGGATGCAAAAGCATAACCACAAAGAATAGGTTCATAGGCCATGAAGGCATAACCTAGGGGAGTTGTTCAGAGGCTGTAAAAAGGATAACCGCGAAGAATAGGTTCAGAGGCCATAAAGGCATAACTTAGGGGAGTGGTTCAGAGGCTGTAAAAAGCATAACCACGAAGAATAGATTCAGAGGCCATAGGGCATAACCTAACGGAGTGGTTCAAAGGCTGTAAAAGCATAACCACGAGAATAGGTTCAGAGGCCATAAGGGCATAACCTAAGGGAGTGGTTCAGAGGCTGTAAAAAGCATAACCACGAAGAAGGTTCAGAGGCCATAAAGGCATAACCTAGGGGAGTGGTTCAAAGGCTGTAAAAAGAATAACCACGAAGAATAGGTTCAGAGGCCATAGGGCATAACCTAAGGGAGTGGTTCAGAGGCTGTAAAAAGTATAACCACGAAGAATAGGTTTAGAGGCCATAAGAGAATAACCTAAGGGAGTGGTTCAGAGGATGTAAAAAGCATAACCATGAAGAATAGGTTCAGAGGCCATAAGGGCATAACCTAGGGGAGTGGTTCAGAGGCTGAAAAAACATAACCACGAAGAATAGGTTCAGAGGCCATAAAGGCATAACCTAGGGGAGTGGTTTAGAGGCTGTAAAAAGTATAACCACGAAGCCAGATAAATTGAACATGTTTGGCTGAGAAAGTATTTGCCTAAACTTATTCAAAATGATAATATCGATCTGTCTAATAACAGAATCGATGAAAAATCCGTACCTGACCATATTTGAAACATTATGTGAGGACTTGTAATGTAAACTGGGTGGGAAGGGAGGGAACACATGTTGTTTTTGTATGTCATTTATGTCATTTTGGTTTGTCGATTATGGAAATGTAAGATTCTAGGATTTGTTCGTCGTGAACAAATCTTTGAATCGAAAAGGTGTTAGTTCTATTTTACTTGATAATGAGTAAGATATAGAACAAAAGAAAGGATTATTTAGCCTTTCAAAAGACATATTATCATAGTCACGAGGACAAATTGATTAACCAAAGATGGGGAGAGAGAATATCCCCAGCGGAGTCGCCACTCTTTGATGGCGATGAAAATCTCTTTTTTTGTCGACTTACATCGCTATCAATTCCCGTATCATGTCAATGTCAAGGAGTCACCACTCTCTTTCTCTGTCTATCACCCTAATTCTTATCCTACCTAGACTTATTATTATAAGTCTTTGGAGAATTAGTAGAAGGATTAATCATGATAGAGATTGAGAGAAAAAGGAAATCAAATGAAAATCTCATAGAATAAGTCTTTAGATTGTGTAATTACTGAAGTTTTTTGTATGAGAAAATCATATGAAGATCTTGGGTAACCAGAGAGGTCTTGTAGGTGAAATACCTATATTGAGTTCTTTAATCTCCTATAGGAGCAAGCTCCTATAGTTAATTACATCCTGAGCAATTAATACTGCCTAGGAAAACTCCCGATTAAGGTTAACATTTATCCTCGAAAAAGTGTAAGTGTTGTCGTGTTAAGTTTGATTTAGGTTGAACTTAAGAATTATGTCGATTTGTGTCATGTTAAGTTCGATTTAGGTCGAACTTAAGAATTATTTCAGTTTGTATCGTGTTAAGTTCGATTTAGGTCTAACTTAAGAATTATGTCAGTTTGTGTCGTGTTAAGTTCGATTTTGGTCGAACTTATGTCGGTTTATGTCAAATCATGTCGATTTATGTTGAATGTCGAATTATGTTAAATTTTGTTTGAAATGTAAATTAATGTCATTTATTGTCGATGATTGTTGAATTTGGTTTGAAATGTCAATTAATGTCGGTTTATGTTTGATTATGTTTGGAATGTTGATTAATTTCGAATAGTTTCGTTTGAATTTTCGAATTTGTTGAGTTTCGTTTGAAATGTCGGATCTATGTCGGTTATGTCGATTTATGTTTGAAATGTCAAATTTATGTCTTTTATGTTGATTTATGTTTGAAATGTCAAATCTATGTCGATTTATATTTGAAATGTCAGTTTTATGTCAATTTATGTTTGAATGTCAAATTTATGTCGATTATGTCGATTTATGTTTGAAATGTCAAATTTATGTCGATTTATGTTTGAGATGTCAAATTTATGTCGATTATATCAATTTGAGTTTAATTCTATCGATTTAGGTTCAATTTGGATTGAACCTAAGATTTATGTCGATTTAGGTTCAATTTGGGTTGAACCTAAGGTTTATGTCTTGGTTTAGGTTAGACTTAGGTTCTTGTTAGGTTGAACCTAAGTATGATTTGACTTAAGTCTAATATGAGTTAGACTTAAGTTAGGTTTAGATTAGACTTAGGTTCATGTCTGGTTGAACCTACATATGGTTTGATTTAAGTCTAATATGGGTTAGACTTAAGTTGGGTTTAATATGGGTTAGACTTAAGTTGGGTTTAAGTCTAATATGGGTTAGACTTAAGTTGGGTTTAGGTTAGACTTAGGTTCATGTCAGGTTGAACCTAAGTATGGTTTGACTTAAGTCTAATATGGGTTAGACTTAAGTTAAGTTTAAGTTAGACTTAGGTTCATATCGGGTTGAACCTAAATATGGTTTGATTTAAGTCTAATATGGGTTAGACTTAAGTTGGATTTAGGTTAGACGTAGGTTCATGTCGGGTTGAACATAAGTATGATTTGACTTAAGTCTAATATGGGTTAGACTTAAGTTAGAACTAGGTTTGAATTTGATTAAACCTTAATTGGTTAAGTTTTAATAGTTTAATTAAGTCTAATGTGGTAGACTTAATTAGAATTTAAGTTTGATTAAACCTTAGTTGGTTAAAGTTGAATGGTTTAATTAAGTCTAATGTGGTAGACTTAATTAGAGTTTTAAGTTTGATTAAACCTTTGTTGGATTAAGGTTTAATAGATTAATTAAGTCTAATGTAGTAGACTTAATTATTGTTTATGTTTGATTAAACCTTATTTAATTAAGGTGTAATGGTTTAATTATGTCTAATGTGGTAGAGTTAATTAGGATTTAGGTTTGATTAAACCTTAGTTGGTTAAGGTTTAATGGTTTAATTAAGTCTAAAGTGATAGACTTAATTAGAGTTTATGTTTGATTAAACCTTAGTTAAGGTTTAATGGTTTAATTAAGTCTAATGTGGTAGAATTAATTAGAGTTTAAGTTTGAGTTAAACCTTAGTTTATTAAGGTTTAATGGTTGTCAGCATATTTTTAGGTTGTAAGTTTAATTTTAAAAAGGGGTCGCCTACAGAAGTTGTTGGCGAATTTTAGGTTTTAAATTTAAATATATATAATTTAGAAAGTGGCATTTGATTTTAAAAATGATTTTAAGTTTACAAATTTTAAGATATGAAATCAAACCGATCTCACATCCCGAATAGTTTATATAAACGAGCACCACACCACAAACCATGTATCTATCCCGAAGAATAGACACACTGCTTGGTGATTGGGCTCGATTAAATAAACTAGAAGATTTATGACATCCATTTGGTCTGTGAACCAATTTTATAAGCCGACAAGTTCCCCTGCTTAATACAAAGGAAATAAGCAGGGTTTATATTACCTGGGTCCTTAAAGTTCCCTATAAGGGCAAGCCCCTATAGTTAATTACATCTTAAATGACTGGAATCATTTAAGAAAACTCTTAATAATGATCAGTGGTTTTGCTCTCAAGAATTTCAAAGTTTAAGGTTTTCAAAGGATTGAATTTTGGAATTTCAAAAGGGATTAGCTTAAATTTGGAACAATTTATTTTAAGAGTCCAATGGAAGAGAGGTAAGAGAAGTTAAGGATCCAAGAAGAATCTTGGCAACTTCCCAAACTATCATGTTGTTTGGTTTCAATTTGGGAATTTATTTAACGTTTCAATCTTGCCAATTTTAATTAATTACGACTTATATTTGTATGACATGATCATACAAGTAGCCTCGAAGATGTAAGGGTTTATGTCGTACCAAACGACTACCTCAGAGTCCTAAAACCAGTTAGGGCTTAATTTGCATAACATGATCATAGAAATGCCTAACAAAAAGTTGAGGATTTATATTGCACTAGGAAAACCACCTCGAAATCCTATGGCTTGGTTATTTAATTCTAAGGAAGGTTTAGCTGATGTAGACACAAGTTTTGCTGATGACGATGGCCGTGTTGCCCACTATGCTCCAAGCTTCTTGTCGTTGCAGAGGTTTAGTTTTAGAAAGTGAAAATCAGGAAATGAGAGAAGTGTTTCGGTTTAGAAAAGTTTTAAAGTTTAAATGTCTTTAATGTTTTATTAGGGGAATCTTAAAGTTGATTATAACAACACTGGTTAAGATCCCACGGTTCCATCATTCCGGCACCGTTATTTTTATTGGATTCACTTAGTCCAGATAAATTTACTAAGCTCAACTAAATGAGTTATACACTTTCATTTAGACCGTGGGAAATCCCGTTAGCAACACGTAGGTTACATCATCCGAGGTATTCCCGATCATCCAACGAGATGTTTTAATTTAATTGCAATTGTAGTTTTGTTGTTCTATTTGTGATTAAATTTTGAGTTGTTTTATCTTTTGAATGTTGTGGCGGTGAATTTTATCTTGTGTTGATTTTTAATTTAGTTTTGGGTTTCAGTTTTGTGGCTATCTTAAAGGTTTTAGTTCTCATGCAACAATGTTGTTTAACATGCAAGAAGAGTGAAGTGTAGCTCATATAAATAAATTGCAATAAAGTAAATTGCAATAAAATGAAAGCGTACCTGGAGGGTCTTCTCGTCATTCCAAGCTGCACTTAAAACATATGTCAAGGCATTTAAATATTTATAACAAGTACCTAGGTAAAGCTAAGGGAAGGTTTTGGTTGTCTACCAAATTCCTAATCCTATTGCTAGTCATCTCCTATGACGTCTAGTTTCTTGTATTTTGTTTAAGGATGATTTTCTTCATCAAAGAACAATTAAATTCAATTGTTCTTCTAAAACATCCCATCATATTGAGGAAGTGTTTAGGACGAGTCCTAAACATCTTTTCAATATTTTTGAGATTATTTTTGAGTCCAAATGAGTTTTATTGCACAAGTGAATTAATCATCAAAAAATTTAGTTTAGTTTGTTTCTTGCTCAGTGAATTAGGATGTTTGATTATCCTATAAGTAAAGTGACATTTCACTTGATGCTTTACTTAAGAGTTATAATAATGAAAACCTTTAGGGGGCAAATCAGTTTGTTAAGGAATTTAATGATTTAAAATTGGAATTGGTGATTTAAAATGATTTAATTTAGTTATGAAATTTTAATAATTTTAAGTTTTGAATAGTATTCATGTTGTTTCATTCTTAAATGTCTTAAACCATTTGAATTGAAAGAGGAGTTTTAATTTAGACTTTAATGATTTAATTTTAATTTAATTGTAATATTCTAGATTAACTTTTAATTAGTTTGATTTTTTAATTAAGAATCATTTTTTTGAAATTGATTTTGATGTTTCAAGCTTGCTTTAAATTTGCTTTCAAGTTATTTTTTAAAATTAATTTTCTTTTTAATTCAATTTAATTATCAAGTTATGTAATGTTTTAAGTTTTAATTTAATTAAGGTTTAGTTTCCATTTAATTATTTAATTATTAATTTTAAGTATCACTTTAAATTTAATTAAAAGTAAATTATTATTAAAGTGATTCATTTAGGGGTTTTAGTTTAAGTTATTATAGTCTCTCTAAATTATATCCCCATTTTAATAATCCAAATTTTAATTTATTCCTCCAAAATTCAAATTGTTTAATTAATTAAAGTTTACTTTAAATATTTTCAAGATGATTAATGGGTTTCTACCCCTTAATTCTCTAGGTTTCAATCTTCTAGTGAAAAATTTTAAAATCAGATATTTTACCCCCCCTCCACTTTGATTAAACCTAAATGTTAATTAGAGCTAAAATTCTTTAATTACCTTTATGCCCCTTTAGGCTTATTCATTTCATAACTCACTAAATTGAGCTCAAATGAACTTGAAATTTTTATGTCACTTCACTCACATGTCAATTAAGATATTAGAGGAGAAAATGTGATTTTTTTGAATTTAATGTAATTTATATAATTATTTTTGTGAAAAATAAGAGTTTTCAATGAAAATTCAACAACAAGACCAAGGTAAGATTTCTATCCTTAGCAAAATTATGAGATGTTCCTACTGACCAGAGAACCACTTAGACCAATTTTGGTGATTTTTTGAATTATATTTTATTTATTATAATTATTTTGAATTTTGGAGTGTTAATTAATTATAAAATAAAATTAAAGTTGAAAAATGAATTTTATATTTTTCTTAAGCCTCTCTGACCTCAAGGAGGTTAGAAAAATAAATTTTATAATTTTCTGAATTTTCTTTGATTTATTAGAATTAATTTAGTGAAAAGATTTAAAAATTCATTTTTTTTGTATTAAAAATTGTCTTAAACATTTAAAATTCAATATCTTAACCAAGAGACTTGGGAAAAATATTTGGTTTATTCATAAGTGATTAGGAAGTGAAATATGACATTTTTATGATTTTTATTATTTTTGTGATTTTTATTATTTTTTAATTATTTAAAATATTAAAGTATGGTGGAAAATGAAGATTTTTAGAAAATTTAATTTTAATTTTCATAAACTCCCCTAATATCAGATAAGCCCCAAAACCATTTTTGTGAATTTTTAAAATGTATTTTTGGAGTTATGAACTTTTAAAGTTCAATTTTACTCATGTGACTTAATTATTCCATTTAGTGGGGTTAAACATTTCCAATTGATTCCAAATTTTTATGTAAGGTCCCTCTGATCCTAAAGATCAGTGGAGAATTATTTTTAAGTTCTTTTGATGTATGGTTAACCCTAATTAATTAAACTTCAGTTTTGAGTAATTAGGTCAATTAAGGTTGTTCTTAATGAATTAACTCAAAATATAATTATTCTCGGGTCATCTAGTCCTAAGAAACTTCCCCAAATTTTTCTACAATTTTCTAAGCAATATGCTAATTAATGGAATTAAATACCAAAAACAGTGACATAAACTTGAAAAATAGATAACTTGCCATACAGATGGCCTCTGACCTTGAAAAATTCAGGGAATGTTCCCAAGATTAGAGGCTTCAAAAGCGCTATGGTTTCATGCCACGGTGAATTGTCTATGCAAATGGATAATTAAAATACTAAAATGAGTAAATAATTAATTAAAAATAAAATACTCATCAAATTAACTCAATTCTTTTTCCACATTATTCTCCTATGTTCACTAAGCAAGAAGGTATTTTTATTTTATTTTTGTGATTTTTCTACACAAAGATATGGATTTTCTAAGTTCTGGGTATTTAATTAAATAAAAAAAACCATATTTATCTACTTATCCACGCGGCGCTGACTCAACCTCGGCATCTCCGAAAGCCCATGCGTCGCCTCCTCATTCGACGCCGCCATCCGACTCAGCGCTCCGGGGGCCCGCGGTTCACCTACAGTTCTCTGGTCCGACGCAATCTGGACCGTCCACTTGATACACGCGCAATCAGACGACACATGGTCATCTTCTACGACTGGTGTGCACTCGTGACCGTCCACACTAAAACCCTAAGATATCTCTCATCTCTCAACAGATTTTCGTGTTCTTATGCTCTATGGATTCGTCTTAAAGAGACAAACACATCCATACGGTTTACATGCTATGAAATTAAGCAGATCAAAATTGAGAATCACTGGAAGCTCGGGAAGAAGGAGAGGTCTATACCTTGGCTCTGATAAGTGAAGCTTCAATCAGAGAGTTGTGACACCTTCGATTGCACCTAAGGAGGCTTCAGATGAAGTCTCTTGCCTTGTCGAATTGTCTAGGTACAACTTTCACCAAGCCCGATTTCAAAGCTTGGCCGATAGAGAGAATGGCTGGCCTGGTGAGGGGGCTTAGACTGGGGAACTCCTTCTCTTGGTCCTGTGCAGGTGTGGGTGAGTTTAATTTGATTTTGGTGGAGGTTCAAGAGATGTCCTGGTTTTCGGGTGGATTTTTGACTGAGAAATTGAGCTCTGTCAATGGGGATTGAGGCAAAGGGACACTGGGGATCAATTACTCTAGGTTAGGAGAAGGTCCTGGAGCAATTTTGGCAGAGTTTTGTTAAGCTCTGGTTCATCACCTTGTTTGGCCAAGAAGGTTGTGGGTTTAAATAGGCATGGCTGGAGGGCCTCCCAAGGGGAGTTAAGGCTTGGGATCAGCTGCTCTATGCAAGGGAAGAACAACCATGGAGTCCAATTGAGTTGAGACAGCTCAGCCAGGTGAATTTGAATTTTTGAATGCAAAAAAAGCTTTCAGCCATGGTGTTTTCCGGCTACTGTGGTGGCTGGCCGGCCAAGCATGGGTCACTTTCATGGTCAGTGAGGTCAGGGTTTGAATTTGGTGCAAGCAATGGAGATTGGCCATGTGTAAAGTGGCTGAATTGAAATGGAATGGGGGGAGGCTTATTTTGGGTTCAATTTGTTCAACCCATGGTTATAGGCTTGGTGCGCCACCCAAGGCTAGTTTGGACTGAAGAGAAAGTCACTTGGGTGAGCTTGATTAGTGGGGTCAAGTCACAATCCAAGAACAATTAAGTTTAAACATAGGTTAAGGGAAGGATAGGAATGTTTAATCAACTTTAAGGGAATCATTAAAGGGCTCCCTTCTCTTGCCATAAATGGATTGATGACAAGGCCATGCTATCATGGCTTCATATGGCTTGTGAATAACTCCATTGTGGCTTCATTTGGCTTTGCAAAAGTCAAGTCATTTGCATGAAGAAAGATATTGGCATTTTTGATGATTTTAAGGGAGATTTTCATGAGGCCAAGATTGGAATAATTTGATGATCAATTAGAACTTTAGGGATGATATTAATTGAATGCATGATGAAGAAGAGTGTCATATGGACTTTGGATGAATTTTTTTTGGGCTTTTGGATTTGGTAGAAGTGGGCTTTTAGAATGGATAAAGAAAGTGAGCCTTTAGGTTTGAAAAAAAATTGGTGGATGGAAATTTCATAAAGGATTAGGCCAAACAAATCATGGGTTTAGTTTAGGGATGTGTCATGAACATTTTAGAAAAGATTTGGTATCATTTAGAATGGAATTGGATTTAATTTGGGCTTTTTTGGTAAAGGGGATAAAGTGGGTCAAATTGGGCTAACTTGGGCTAAGGTTGGGCTAAGGTTAGATTTGACGTAAAATTAATGTTTAAAAATGTTTATGGGAGTGTTACAAAAAGTTTTCAACTTTGGTTGGGCTTTGATTTTGGGATTTGGGCCCATTTGGGTTAGGTTTGGGTTTAGGCCTAAAATGGGGATTTTGGTTTTGGGTTAGGTTTGGGTGGAGTTTAGGTTCAAATTTGGGACAAATCTTGTTAGTGTTTTGTTTATGGGGATATTAGAAAGGTTTATGAAAAGATTTGGGGTTAATTGGGTTTGAGTTGGGTTGGTTTGGGCTAAGTTTAGGTCATGGGCTAAAATTGGGCCTTAGGCTTCAAATTGAAATTGAATCCAAATTTCTATCAAATTGGACTTGGATTTGGTCTAAATTGATATTAGGGAAATGGAATTGAAGTTTAGAATTGGATTGGATCAACATTGAGGTCAATTGGGTTGATTTGGTTTGACATTGGGTCTATTTAGGTTAAAAATGGGCCAAATTGGGGGTTTTGGTAAAAGTGGGTTAAATTTACAAAATTGGCTTTTGGTGTAGTTGAATAAAATGAAATTGGGAATATTTAGGATTTTCTGAAATTTTCTGGGAATTTTTGGAATTTATAGATTTTTTGGGCTAAAAGGGTATTTTGGGTATTTGGAGGGTATTGAGGGGTATTTTTGGAAATTTTGGTATATTTGGTCATGGATGATCAATTTGAATGGTGGGAAATATTTAGGATTGGTTTTGAGGAGTTTTGAGTAATTTAGGTAATTTTGCAAATTTTGGGCATCTTTAAGGGCATTTGGTAGGTTTGGTGGGTGTAGGGCCCCGGGGGGTCGAAAATTGAAATTTTGGGAAAAAGGAGATTGATCAAGTTTGAGTAGAATGGAATCACTTTGGTTGAGCCATGAAGCCATATCAAGCCAATAAGAGCCATGAGAGGACTCATTTGAAGCATTCACTATGTTGTTCCTAACCCTCTTAGCCAAGGGCCTAGGGGTTGAGGACCATCCATATGAATTACCTACATGAGTCAAGAAGTCAAGCTAGGTATGAATGGTTTTAGGATTTGGAATGTGTGTGAAAGTGTAATGTGTGTAGGTCAAGCCTCATCAGACCAGGCCACCCAGGGTAGCAATAAGGCCAAAGTGTCCTATAGGGATTTCATCCTTTAAATCTCCACATTTGATCTTAACCCTCCCAGTGGTTTGGGGGTTGTTAATCAGGCATGTGGGGTTTAAAGGGATTTAAGAGGTGTTTGAATTCCTAAGTGGTGGGTTCCATTTCTAGTCCACTAAGATAGTCAAAGGGAAAGCCTAAGGCTAGATCCTAAGTACTAAGGAGAGAGGAGAGAGAAGACCTCATCAAAAATGAGGTCAACGATTGGACCCCCAATAGGTGTGGTGTGATAACCAAGCACATCGCGCGTATTGCCGTTGACCGAAGAGATCAACAGAACCAAAACAGACGTTTAAGTGACACACTTAGAACGAAGTATAGAAAAGTTTCCGCTGGGGAGTATCAGGTAAATCTCCAAAACTGAAGATCCCTAAACTCTCGCTGGGAAAAAGGAGGTGAATTCCAGATCACAAGACCCGGGGAGATTTTGGTTTAGATTTCGTTTCATTTTCTGTTTCAAATTTTTTAATGTGTGAGTTTAGATTTTGATCTGTTCTGAGTTTCAATTTTGATTGAGGTTTAATTTAAAATCAATTCAAGGGAATCTGGATTTGAAATGAGAATTGGAACCAAGGTTCCAACCTCGGGATGAGAGAGTTGAAATTTGGTATCAATCTCGGGAAGAGAGTAGGAATTTGGTTCCGACCACGAAAGGAGAGAATTGAAATTTGGTACCAGTCTGGAAGGTTTAAAGAGAACTGGAATCTGGTTCCAGTCTCGGAGGTTTAAAGAGAACTGGAATCTGGTTCTAGTCTCGAAGGTTTAAAGAGAACTGAAATCTGGTTTCAGTCTCGAAGGTTTAAAGAGAACTGGAATCTGGTTCCAGTCTCGAAGGTTTAAAGAGAACCGAAATCTGGTTCCTGTCTCGAAGGTTTAAAGGGTTGAAATTTGTTGTTTGGCGATTTGAGTTTAGCAGAAGATTTGGAATGAGACGTGAAAGTGTTTCACGTCCCACGAGGATCGATCAAAGTCTGATCATTTGGCGAAGGATATGACATCATGCCATCAGAACCAAATCGAAAATTTTTGTGGTTCCGTGTTAGTAGATTCAGTCGACCTTCTCAAAAGAGGGAAGGAAATATGGAGAGTCAAAAAGAGATTTAAGAATAACCGAAGGCTGGGGATTTCAGATTCAGAAATTTGTCTTAGTAGCAATTTGATTTTTAGCTTGATTTTCAATTTAGGGTTCACATTTATTTAGAGTTCGTGTTTATTTGCAGTTTGTTTTGATATTCAGAGATTTTTTTTAAAAGAGAGTTTTTATTTATTATTTTTTTTTATTTTTTCTTTGTTCTTTGTTCGAAGTTCTTTTAATTTAATGGCGTTTCCCAGTCAATTTGCACAAAAAGAGGTGAAGGCAAAACATGACATGGTCACTTTCATTCCAATCTTGTTGAAAATACATCATACAACTTGATCCAAAACATGATGATATTTTCTTTGAGAATTTAATATCTCATACAATCCATATAAATCCAAAACGGATTGTGTAAGATTCTTGCAAATTGTTTCTAAAAGCATCTGTGAAAATAGTTGTCTGAATAGTGAGATACATGAACAATAACATCACCTTCCAAGCCACCCTTGGCAGGAATGCCGTACGGATGTGCATTGGAGGTGTGCTATCTCCCATGTAACTCACAGCTCGTAGGGCCGAGGACTCTCTAACTCTGGATGTAGCTGAAAGTGGAAAGGCATTTTTCTGTCATCCATTCTCCTAAGAGTGACGGAGATTCGTTCCATAGGCACTCCTGGAATGCAATGCTTTGCGATGTCCGCTCCATTCCCTTTTAACACCATGATGGAACCTACCGGTAGTGGTATCTCCAATGGCCCTCAGAATTCTCTGGGGCCTGCTATCCAGAGGTTATATCCGAACATGATATTGTACTGGTTGACAAAAGACACTGTGCAGGTCTCCCTCCTTGTAGATGTTAATGATGCAGCTGTTGGGTATGCAGTCTGCGGGCAATACCCTCCATGTTATCATCCTCTTTACCATTCTTTAAATAATATTCGACATCGGATCCACCTTACTGCGACGGAGTATCCCTGGTGGATTTCCTTTTCTGTCTACCGCGAAGTTGTAGCAACATCCGCATTGGATCGTAACTCTTCCTTTTCCTGGCATCCATTTTTAGGGTTCTGAATAAGTTTTCTCGCTCAGACGACCAGCTCGGCCCATTTTCTGAAGTTCAACGATGCAGTCTACAATTTGCTATTGTTCGTAGTCCGAAAACACATTTGTATGCAGCTCAAGGCCTTCCAAGATGTTAATCCTCTTGCCACGGATTCTTTCAAAGTATTCAAAAGTTTTCTTTTCAACATTCTGCATCTTTTCTAGATCATATTCCGGAATTATCTGCAACTGGCGAGGTATAGTAACATACTGTGGGATGTATGGTTCAACCACAGCACGTTCACCTGCACGTCTCGGCTACTCGGAGATAATCTTTGTCGAGACATTCTCCGGGGTTGCTTTCGTAACAAGACTCTTTAAAACTGGTGCATTTATTTGGCGTCGTGGCACAGATTCTGTTTCTGCTTTCCTTGGGATTTCTTTTATCTTTTCTATTGTTCTTAGAGTTGGTCTCCTCTTTTCTGGTTTCTGATGAGCTAGCTTCTTAGAAGTTCTTGCACTGACGCTAGCAGCTGTCTCTTTACGTTGATTCGCCGCTAGCTGGGTTAGCATCTTGCGAATGAGTCGGTTCTTGTTTCTTCGCTGGGTCGGAGTGAGAGTAGCTCTCCTTACCTCTTAAATTTCTGTGGGCATTGCGCTGACGAGCCTGCCTTCTGCTGTAGCAACCACGGAGTTAACTTTCTTGTCCTCTCCAGTTGCGTGAGCAGTATTTACTTTTCTCTTCTTGCTAGACTTGAGCCACCTAATTTCATCACTGTATGGCTGCGGAGCTCTTCCTGATCAATCGGAGTCCAATCATTTTCTTCATACTGTAGCCCGGCTGGTGTGAAGTCAGAGTCGATCTCAATCACGACTCCATCATTCATCCTCTTTTTATCGAGTGCTAGACTCATGCCATTCTTAAAGTTCAAAACCAACCGCCCGTTCTACATTTCCCTGCGAAAAACAAGGAAAGGATCAGGGACTGTACTAAGAACAAGAACAATAGAAAAAATTAATTTTTTAATAATGAAGAGCTTTTATTCATTTATCAAATTTAAATAGGAGTAGGAAAAGATGAAGAAAGATCAAGAGTGAGACTCGATTTGAAAGGAAGGATAAAAACTTTATTATCATGATTTCACGTGTTTTCTTTTAACATTTTTTTTAACGATTTTCTTTGTCATCCACTTTTTTTTATATTTTTGGGTTCAGCCCAGTCATAAGTAATTACTATGCTCGTGCTTCTAGGAATGAGGATTCATCCTTCGAAACATCAGGTTGCGTAATACTTCTTTAGATATCGTCCATTAATTGGAAGAATTGGTCGTTCTCCACGGCAATTTATCAGTTGATATGAACCTCCAGAGTAGACTGTCTTGACCACGAATGGCCCTTCCCAAGTCGGTTTAAATTTACCACCTATCTTGCGATGTGCAAGAATAGGTCTTCTGAGAACCAAAACCAAGTCACCGACTTTGAATGTCCTTGGACGGACTAATTTATCATGGGCCTGGATCATCTTGGCTTGTTACAGTTCCAAATTCTGCTGTGCTGAAAGTATCTTCCCTTCCAAGCTTTCCAATTCTTCTAGTCGTAGTTTGGCATTTTCTTCTGTAGTGATCTTGTTTGCAACTGCAATTATGAGAGACGGAAGCTGAACCTCTAAGGGTAGAATGGCCTCGGACCCGTACACTAAGGCGTAAGGCGTATACTGGGTGGGAGTTCTGAAAGTCATCCTATAGGTCCATAAGGCTTCTAACTACTTCTCGTGCCAATTTCTCTTATTATCGTCCAAAGTTTTCTTTAGGATTTGGACGAGAGTTTTATTAAAAGCCTCAACCAAGCTGTTCTCTCTTGGGTAGTAGATTATTGAATAGCGCCAGTCGATCCCGTGTCTTCTGACAAAATTATTGATCTTCGTGCTTCTGAATGCGGACCCGTTATCTGAGATAATTCTGCGCGTTACCCCAAAACGGTAGACGACTTAATTCTTGAAGAACTGCAGCACGTGATGTGCTTTCACTTCTCTGAGCGGTACTGCTTCTGCCCACTTAAAAAAGTAATCTGTAGCTGCAAGAACGAAGCGATGTCCTCTTGAAGAAGGCGGTTTTATCGGACGCACAATATCTGTACCCCAACACTCAAACGGCCACGACGCGATTGTCGGATGTAGCACATTTGGAGGTTGATGTATAACCACTCAATGCACTTGGCACTGGTGACAACTTTTGGCAATCTTCATGCAATCGATCATCATCGAGAGCCAGTAGTACACTAGCCTCTTAATCTTTATTTTCATTTTCGGACCCGACTGATGAGCGCCACAAAGTCCTGAGTGTACTTCTTTAACAATTTCACGAGCCTCAGACCCGCTTAGGCACCTTAGCCACATCTGATCAAAAGACCTTCTGTATAACGTATTGTTTATTTATGCATAAGACAGAGTTCTTTTCTTGATTTGATGAGCTAACGACTTATCGTTCGGTAGGTTTCCTGTTTGCAGGTAGTCTATTAATGGTTGCCGCAAATCTTTTGTAACTTCTATTACTGCTACAACTGATTCTTTTTCTTTTCCTTCTGATTTGTGTATTGTATCCATGTCGAGCTGCGATAGGACCTGTCTTCCTTGAACTGACATTTCAATTGACTCATCCTGTAGGCAGGCAAATTCTTTTGCAAGGTGGGCTAACGCATCTGCGATAGCATTTTCCCTTCTGGGAATCTTGTAGATCGTCACATTCAGAATCTGCTCTAACAATTTCATGGCGTATTGGAAGTACTGCTCAAGTCTTGGTTTAAAAAATCTTGTACTGTCCAGCGACCTGTTGAATGATCAACTGGGAATCTCCATAGATGTTGATGTCTGTTATCCCCATCTGAATGGTTAATTCCAGTCCGGTTAAAAGGGCTTCGTATTCTGCCTCATTGTTTGTACACGGTTCTGTTAGATGGTAGGAATACCTTAACATTCCCTGCTCCGGTGTTATAAAGATTAGTCCGATTCCTGTCTTACTGGGCACTATCGTTTGAGATTCTTTGTCTTTCTGTGTTGAGGATTCTCCATCGAAGTACAATTCCCAACGTTGATCATTGGGGTCTTCTAGGCTCATTATTTGCTCGTCTGACAAATCATCATTGAGAGGCGATTCCGCCGGTAAAGGGTGTGCTGCAAGGAAGTCTGCTAGGACTTGTCCCTTTATAGCACGAAGGGGAACGAAAGTTATATAGAATTGCAATAGTATCATCGACCACCTAGCAAGTCTGCCGCAAAGCGTCGGTCGGTTCATCAAATATTGCAACGAATTAAAATTCGAAATAAGGTTGACTTTATGAGAAAGCATGTAATGCTTGAGCTTTTGAGTGGCGAAGATCAGGGCCAAACAATGCTTCTCAATCGAAGGATACTTTACTTCCGTCGGAATTAGACGACGACTTATATAGTAGAGAGCATTTTCTTTTCCCTCATCATTGACTTGGGTTAGCAGGGCTCTGAGAGAGTCGTCTAAAGCCGCGGTATAAAGTATCAATGGTCTACCTCAGACTGGGGCTGCTAAAACAAGAGGTGTCATTAAATACTGTTTAATGTCATCGAAGGCATGTTGACATTTGGAGTCCCAAGTAAACTTGGCATCCTTCTTAACCAAAGCAGAAAAAGGCTGACACCTTCCTGAAAAATTCGAGATAGAGCGTCGAAGATATGCCAATTTCTCTTGAAAGGATCGTAGTTGTTTCATGGTTTTGGGAGGCGGCATTTCTAAAATAGCTTTAATCTTCTCCGGATCGATTTCAATTCCACGATGTCGAACAACAAATCCTAAGAATTTCCCAAAGGTGACGCCGAAGGCACATTTTAAGGGATTCATCTTAAGGTTATATTGTTTTAACCGCTCGAAAACAATTCTCAAATCATAAAAATGATCTTCTTTTAGTTTGCTCTTGATGACTACATCATCCACGTAGCACTCGACTTGGTTGTGAATGAGATCATCAAAAATCCTTGTCATTGCTCTTTGATAGGTTGCTCTTGCATTCTTTAATCCAAACGGCAGCACTGTGTAGCAGTATACCCCGATCGGCGTTCCGAAGGCTGTAAGCTTTTCATCTTCTGGTGCCATCTTTATCTAGTTGTATCCTGATGATCCATCCATGAATGAGAAGACTTCATGTGTTGAAGCAATGTTGATCATCAATTCTGGAATGGGTAGCGGGAATTCGTCCTTTGGACATGCTTTGTTCAAATCTCTGAAATCCACGCAGATTCTGATCTGGCCATTCTTCTTTCTGACTGGTACCACATTGGCTAACCAAGCTGGGTATTTTTCCTCACGGAAAAATTTAGCATTTATAATCTTCTTAACTTCAGCTATAACTTGTTATTCAATCTCCGGACACATTCTTCTCGGAGCTTGTCTGACTGGAACGGCAGTGGGATCTACTCCTAACTTGTGAACTGCGACCTCTGGAGCTAATCCTGGCATTTCATCATAACTCCAAGCAAAACTGTCCTTGAATTCCATTAATAACTTGATTATCTCTTCGGAGTCTTCTTTATTGAGTAAGGATCTAACAAAGGTCGGCCTAGGCTCTTCGCTAGTACCTAAGTTAACTTCCATTAACTAGTCTATTGTAGATTTCATTTCTTCTTCGAATTCTGGTGGAGCATTTCCAATTGGTCCTCGAGATCATCTGAAGCTTCCAGGCAACTTTCATCACACTCGTGAGTGACAACTAAGCAAAATCCCGAATCATCAACAGACCCTACTGTGCCGAATCCGAGACCATGTTTTGAATTGGGAGGCCAACTGACATTGTTCCATAATTTTTCAAAGTGTTGTGATCGACCTTTTGTCCATTGTTTAGGTAAGACACCACGTTGAATTAAATTTTGAACACAGGGAGAGTACCACTCAAAAGGAAATTCCATTAATTCAGAAGAAGTAACATCTTCAAATTGTACATCTTTTTCAGTATTAGAAGAAGAAGCATCACTGTAGAATTTGATCGGCTTAGTACCACCACGTACTTCCTTGATCACCATACCCTCGATCTTATTAGAATGGATCGGGTCAGGGTCATACTATGTACATAATGGTTAATCTTCTCGTACATTGATTTGTATTCTTCATTCTTTCATCTTTGAGAGAGATCTTGAACTGAGGTTTCTTTTGATTTATTGTTGTTGCTTCTTTCTTGATTTCTTCTTCTTCGGAACAGTTCTCCCAATCAACGTCGATGACCGGTTTATTCTGTCTAAGTGTTCCAACATTTCTTCCTCGACCTCGTCCCCGGCCTCGACCTCGGGTGCGAGTTCTAGAGAAACCTTCACCATCTCTTTGTAAGGGAGTGGTGAGTAACTGTTGGACTAGAATTTCAGGTTCTTCATCATCTTGCACTTATTTTACTTCGTTTGGTATGGTGTTTTTGGAGAATATTGTTTTCTTCAAAGGCGTGTAGTAGACTGCATCTTTATGAATTCCAATCTCGTGTACGGAGAATGGTTGCAAGTCACCTTTGATACACTATTCTCCTCCTTCATAATATTTTATGCACTGGTGCAGAGACGACGGTACCATCCAGTTCTCATGGATCCATGGCCGACCCAGTAAAGCGTTGAATGATGTTTCAGAATCAATTATATGGAATTTTGCGGTTGTCTTTGCTAAATCACGGGTCTTCATTAACAGTGTTATTGATCATAGTGCTATTTCTCCTTTCTGATTGAACCCTCTTAATAACATCTTGTCTACTTCAAGCTCGCGAGCATCAATTTCCAAATATGCTAACGTTCGAAGGCTCATTATGTTGATTGATGCTCCCGGATCAACTAACACCCTGGAAAGCGTAAACTTTCTGATAGTGACTGAGATGTACAATGGTTGATTGTGATCAGCTGTTCCGAGTAGTAGATCATTGTCCGTGAAGGTAATACCTCACTGTTCTTTTAACGAGCAAACCTCGTCTAAGGAATTACCGGCCATTTGAGTTAAACAAATTTCTGGATCAAGTAAAGCCTTGATCAGAGTCTTTCTCATCTCCTTTGACAGGATCAGAGTGTCGTAGATGCTCAATTTGGCTGGTAGCTTCCTAAGATGGGCTAGCACATTATAATCCATTTTATTACCAGGCTCTTTAATTTCTTCCCGAATGGGCAGTTCTTCTGCTGGGGTTGGCTCTTCCTGAGCAACCACCTGCTTTCCTTTATCTTTTGGACCCATTCTCGGGGCTAGAACTTTTTCTCTTCTTAAATTAACTTCTGTTATTTCTTCTGCATCTGGTACTGAATCTGCCAGTGTATCCTCTTGAATTGGAATGACTGGCTCTTCTGCAGTTGCTTCAGAATCTGATGACTCTAATTCTATCACAATCGGAGCTCCTCGAAATTCACAAATAGACTTGTCGCTTGTTGAGCTTTCGTAGCCATCCTTGTGAACGTCTTCTCCTTCGTCGTGGTCATTGAGGTTTAGTATGATTTGAGAATCGTTATTTATATCATAATCGAGATCCGGATTAGCTTGGTTTTCGTTAGTTACGTAATCGTTAGAAACAGTCAAAGCGTAGCCAACACCAAAACTCTTATCATTATAAGATCCCACCGGGGCGAGCAAATAATCATATAGAGTCAGAGGTTCGAGAGATTTCTCCCCCAAATCAGAAACAACTATCTTAGGATAAGCAGCCCCTAGTCTACTCTTTGGAGCCTCGGTCTTCTTCTCTTCTACGATCTTCTCTTCCTTCTGGGGCGGTTCTTCAATCGCAAGCGATACAGACCGGCTCGACAGGTTTCAAACTTTGAGTTGAAGCGTGCACCGAAGCGTTCTGGATGTGATCCAAAATTTTCTTTGAAGAATTTCTCCAGACGGCACTCCATCCATCATGGGTCGTGTAAGGGTCTATCAAAACAATAGGATCCGTTGAAATATCATTGACGGAACCTCCCTTTTAGGGTTCCTTCATGTATTCCTTTGGGATTGTTATGTTCCCTTTCTGGAGATTGTCGTCAAGCCAAATCTTAAAAGTGATGCAATCCTCTATCTTATGCCCGAGCATCCAGTGGTAAGGGCAATAGTTTGGATGATCTCTCTTATTGACTTCTTCCGGCCACTTAGGCTCTGGTAGCTGAAAATCGGGTGTCTTCATTAAACTGCGGAACATCTTTGATACTGCTTCAGTCTTGAATGGATAATCCTTATTCAAAAAATCTTTCAGGGTACGTTGTGGACGAGGCGGTTGATAACCCTACTGAGGTTGTTGGTAAGTACGTTGCGGTGGTTGATAGCTAGGTGTGGCCTCTCTAGCTGTATCTGTACTAGCTGCTTGCCCTTATCTACTGCCGGACGATTTCAGACTTCTTTTTGGATGTTTTCACTGGTTTCTGTTTATCAGTCTTGTCCACAAAACTTAGCTGCTTTGCTTCCTCTTGTAAGCTCCCGGCCTTGCTAAGAAACTTCTCGAAAGTCTTGATTGTAAATCCTTTAAGGAGAAGTGCTATCGGGTTGTGGATACTTTTCAGCAAAATACCGATCGCATGTTGTTCCTGTATATGTGGTTCACACTTCATGCTTAAATTTCTCCATCGAAGTATGTAATCCACCAAAGTTTCGTTCTATTTTTGTTGCTCCACCACTAAATCACCGATAGTGATTTGGTGGCGAGCTCCAGCAAACCGCTTAACGAAGAGGTTTTCTAACTCTGAAAAGGTCTTAACTGAGCCATTTGGCAATTCTGCATACCAGTCGAAGGAAATCCCTGACAAATTGTTGACGAACTGTCGAAAGAGTAAATCATCGCTCCCACCGGCATTGCAACAACTAGAACGAAAATGTGCAACATGCTACCGTGGGTTCCCTGTGCCATCAAAAGTCTTGAACAGAGGTGGTGCGAAGCCTTTTGGGTATTGGACGGCATCAAATTCTTCAGGGTAAGGTCTACCCGTCTGAATAGATGCTCCACTCTTGGATTGTGCTAGGGCTTCTCGCAGCTGCTGTTCTACCATGTTTTTGTTGTCTTTTTCAGGAATCATGCTCTGTGCAGAATCCTTCTTTGGTTGCTCATCTCCGTTAACGGATGTGATCTCTTTCCCTCCATCTACAACATAAATGATTTCTGGGTGTGTTTCTTTCTGAGGTTGCACCTGACTTTTTAGAGTGACTAAAGCAGCAGCCATCTCTTCCATCCTCCTTGCCATCTGGGAAATTGTGTCATCTCTTTCCCGAAGCTATGCTCTCATTACTTCCTGTTCATCTCTTTCCACAGCTGCCGGAGCACCTTGCGAAGTTGATGATGCTCGTGTTTCAACCATGTTAATCTCGGCGTACTCTTCATCCATAAATTCTGATGAATCAACTTCATTTTCTAACTTTTCCCCTCTTTCTTTTGCCAACCGTCGGATATCCGTCCTTAACGTTCCTATAGAATCCTCTAGTGGCCTTTTCCACACAGTCTCGCGGTTGTCGTGTGACGATTGTTGAACTTCTTTTTCGGGAGTTTCTTTTATTGTAGTAGCACTTCCTTCAGATTCAAGCCTCCCGACGAGACTTTTCTTCCCAGAATGCTCTGATGGTTTTGGTTCACCAATAATAGGTTGCCACACCATCCTTCTCGCAGTATGTGGCCTAGGACCAGATGGTCGGTTAACCATGCGTAGGTTGGTGGTGTCCTCCCTAATATGGTGTCCCGATACGATAACAGGCAAACTCCTTTCGTTGGCTCGTGCCTTTTTTCCTTAGGTTTTCCTTAACAATAACCGAGTTTACTCACGGTCCAAGGCGGGATTTGGCTGGCACCCGTCCCATTCTCCTCAGAATCTCAGATACGGGGCATCTCTCTTTATTTGCTAACTTTTCTACTACAGCTTGCAGTCGAGTGAGCGGTGTAGCCCTAGCTCTTTTTCTTTTGTTGTCACTGTAATATGCAGGTCGGGGTAACGCAGCAGCGATCCTCCAGGCATCTTCTTCATCAGCTGCAAGCGAGAGAGGGTGGAACCTACTTCCTCTTAATAGTGGTGAATATTCGAGCAGCTCTTCTCTTTCCTCGGGAATTTCCTCTAGAAAAGCAACTTCAGCAGCTTTAGCTTTCTCGATCCTGGCGATCTTTCTGCCTCTGTTTCTTCTCTGAGTCCGAGTCAGGGGGTGTAAACTTTGAACTGGACCCGATTTTAAAGACAGATGGTATTCCAGCAAAATCCGTACCCTCCACGGTGGCAGGCTCATTATAAAATTGGACTCCCTTCCCTTTCAGTTGGGCGGGAATTGAGGCAGGTGTAAAGACGACTAGACCGGTGGGGGTAGAGATTACAGTCCTCCTACGAACAGTGGTATCTTTTTTAGCTGGAACCCTTCGTAGGGGAGGAAATTCTTGAGTCGATTTCAGGTTGAACTCAAGCATGGGTTTCTCAGTTTCTGGTGCTTTGTCCATTAGTGTAAAAAGAGTGACGTCAGCGAACTTGATTTCTGTATTGTTAAATCCTTGTCCAAAACGAATGATCCCATTTTCAAGCAGCTCATCCTTGTAAATGACGAAGTCTATTCCGTTGGTGAAGGAGAAGATTAACTTTGGGGCTGACATTTTTTGCAGGGTAGATTCTGAGTATTAGTCCTGAATTATGCTTCCTTTTGTCACAAAATTTAGGACGAAAAAGAAAGAGTCCAAACACATTTTCTTTTATCTTAATGCATTTGCGATCTAAAAGAGTTTGTTTATTAAAGGGTTGTTTATTAGAAGATTTGTTTGTTAGGAATGAAATGTTTAAAGAACATAGGTTTATAGAAAAAGAAAGGGACCCGGTTCGGAATTGAAAAGGGAGAGAAATTCTCGTAAGGCTTCTCAATCCGAAGGACCGCTCCTAAGCTAACACCTATTGGGGGTCCACCCCACCTCTTAAGAGGTAAATGGATTTCGGAACCTCTCTGTTTAGAGGTGTCTAAACAGTGGCTCCTAAATCCAAAAGGGAGTCGACTATACTTGCTCAAGACAGAAAAGAGCGAGGTATGCCAACGGAAGAATGATAGTATGGTCCACTAGGGATATGGACTCACTATCAATTTATGAAAGCAAAATCATCTGATCAGGATGGAGAGAAGAACTAATCCCCAACGGAGTCGCCAGAAGTTGTCGGCATATTTTTAGGTTGTAAGTTTAATTTTAAAAAGGGGTCACCTACAGAAGTTGTCGGCGAATTTTAGGTTTTAAATTTAAATATATATAATTTAGAAAGTTGCATTTGATTTTAAAAATAAATTTAAGTTTAAAATTTTTAAGATATGAAATCAAACTGATCTCACATCCCGAATAGTTTATATAAACGAGCACCACACCACAAACCGTGTATCTATCCCGAAGAATAGACACACTGCTTGGTGATGGGGCTCGATTAAAAAAATTAGAAGATTTGTGACATTCGTTTGGTCTGCGAACCAATTTTATAAGCCGACAAGTTCCCCTGCTTAATACGAAGGAAATAAGCAGGGTTTATATTACCTGGGTCCTTAAAGTTCCCTATAAGGGCAAGCCACTATAGTTAATTACATCTTAAATGACGAGAATCATTTAAGAAAAATCTCGATAATGATCAGTGGTTTTGCTCTCAAGAATTTCAAAGATTAAGGTTTTCAAAGGATAGAATTTTGGAATTTCAAAAGGGATTAGCTCAAATTTTGAACAGTTTATTTTAAGAGTCCAATGGAAGAGAGGTAAGAGAAGTTGAGGATCCAAGAAGAATCTTGGCAACTTCCCAAACTATCCTGTTGTTTGGTTTCAATTTGGGAATTTATTTAACGTTTCAATCTTGCCAATTTTAATTAATTACGACTTATATTTGTATGACATGATCATACAAGTAGCCTCGAAGATGTAAGGGTTTATGTCGTACCAAACGACTACCTCGGAGTCCTAAAACCAGTTAGGGCTTAATTTGCATAACATGATTATAGAAATGCCTAACAAAAAGTTGAGGATTTATGTTGCACCAGGCAAACCACCTCGAAATCCTATGGCTTGGTTATTTAATTCTAAGGAAGGTTTAGCTGATGTAGACACAAGTTTTGCTGATGACGATGACCGTCTTGCCCACTATGCTCCAAGCTTCTTGTCGTTGTAGAGGTTTAGTTTTAGAAAGTGAAAATCAGGAGATGAGAGAAGTGTTTTGGTTTAGAAGAGTTTTAAAGTTCAAATGTCTTTAATGTTTTATTAGGGGAATCTTAAAGTAGATTATAACAACACCGGTTAAGATCCCAAAGTTCCATCATTCCGACACCGTTATTTTTATCGGATTCACTTAGTCCAGATGAATTTGCTAAGGTCAACTGAATGAGTTCTACACTTTCATTTAGACCGTGGGAAATCCCATTAGCAACACGTAGGTCACATCATCCGAGGTATTACCGATCATCCAATGAGATGTTTTAATTTAATTACAATTGTAGTTTTGTTGTTCTGTTTGTGATTAAATTTTGAGTTGTTTTATCTTTTGAATGTTGTGGCGGTGAATTTTATCTTGTGTTGATTTTTAATTTAGTTTTGGGTTTCAGTTTTGTGGCTATCCTGAAGGTTTTAGTTTTCATGCAACAATCTTGTTTAACATGCAAGAAGAGTGAAGTGTAGCTCATATAAATAAATTGCAATAAAGTAAATTGCAATAAAATGAAAGCGTACCTCGAAGGTCTTCTCGTCATTCCAAGCTGCACATAATACACATGTTAAGTCATTTAAATATTTATAACAAATACCTAGGTAAAGCTAAGGGAAGGTTCTGGTTGTCTACCAAATTCCTAATCCTATTGCTAGTCATCTCCTATGACGTCTAGGTTCTTGTATTTTGTTTAAGGATGATTTTCTTCATCAAAGAACAATTAAATTCAATTGTTCTTCTAAAACATCCCATCATATTGAGGAAGTTTTTAGGACGAGTCCTAAACATCTTTTCAATATTTTTTAGTTTATTTTTGAGTCCAAATGAGTTTTATTGCACAGGTGAATTAATCATACAAAAATTTAGTTTAGTTTGTTTCTTGCTCAGTGAATTTGGATGTTTGATTATCCTATAGGTAAAGTGACATTTCACTTGATGCTTTACTTAAGAGTTATAATAATGAAAACCTTTTAGGGGACAAATCAGTTTGTTGAGGAATTTAATGATTTAAAATTAGAATTGGTGATTTAAAATGATTTAATTTAGTTATGAAATTTTAATAATTTTAAGTTTTGAATAGTATTCAAGTTGTTTCATTCTTAAATGTCTTAAACCATTTGAATTGAAAGAGGAGTTTTAATTTAGACTTTAATGATTTAATTTTAATTTAATTGCAATATTCTAGATCAACTTTTAATTAGTTTGATTTTTTAATTAAGAATCATTTTTTTGAAATTGATTTTGATGTTTCAAGCTTGCTTTAAATTTGCTTTCAAGTGATTTTTTAAAATTAATTTTCTTTTTAATTCAATTTAATTATCAAGTTATTTAATGTTTTAAGTTTTAATTTAATTAAGGTTTAGTTTCCTTTTAATTATCTAATTATTAATTTCAATTATCACTTTAAATTTAATTAAAAGTTAAGTATTATTAAAGTGATTCATTTAGGGGTTTTAGTTTAAGTTATTATAGTCTCTCTAAATTATATCCCCATTTTAATAATCCAAATTTTAATTTATTCCTCCAAAATTCAAATTGTTTAATTAATTAAAATTTACTTTAAATAATTTCAAGATGATTAATGGTTTCTACCACTTAATTCTCTAGGTTTCAATCTTCTAGTGAAAATTTTAAAATCAGATATTTTACCCCCCACTTTGATTAAACTTAAATATTAATTAGGGCTAAAATTCTTTAATTACCTTTATACCCCTTTAGGCTTATTCATTTCATAACTCACTAAATTGAGCTCAAATAAACTTGAAATTTTTATGTCACTTCACTCACATGTCAATTAAGATATTAGAGGAGAAAATATGATTTTTCTGAATTTAATTTAATTTATATAAATATTTTTGTGAAAAATAAGGGTTTTCAATGAAAATTCAACAACATGACCAAGGTAAGATTTCTGTCCTTAGGAAAATTATGGGATGTTCCTACTAACCAAAGGACCACTTAGACCTATTTTGGTGATTTTTTTAATTATATTTTATTTACTATAATTATTTTAAATTTTAGAGTGTTAATTAATTATAAAATAAAATTAAAGTTAAAAAATAAATTTTATATTTTTTTAAGTCTCTCTAACATCAAGGAGTTCAAAGAAATAAATTTTATAATTTTCTGATTTTTCTTTGATTTATTAGAATTATTTTAGTGAAAAGGTTGAAAAATTCATTTTTTTATATTAAAAATTGTCTTAAACATTTAAAATTCAATATCTTAACCAAGACACTTGGGAAAAATATTTGGTTTGTTCCTAAGTGATTAGAAAGTGAAATATGACATTTTTATAACTTTTATTATTTTTGTGATTTTTATTATTTTTTAATTATTTAAAATATTAAAATATGGTGGAAAATGAAGTTTTTTAGAAAATTTTAATTTTAATTTTCTTACACTTCCCTAACATCAGAGAAGCCCCAAAACCATTTTTGTGAATTTTTAAAATGTATTTTTGGAGTTATGAATTTTTAAAGTTTAATTTTACTCATGTGACTTAATTAATCCATTTAGTGGGGTTAAACATTTTCAATTGATTCCAAATTTTTATGTAAGGTCCCTCTAATCCTAAAGATTAGTGGAGAATTATTTTCAAGTTCTTTTGATGTATGGTTAACCCTAATTAATTAAAGTTCAGTTTTGAGTAATTAGGCCAATTAGGGTTGTTCTTAATGAATTAACTCAAAATATAATTATCCTAGGGTCCTCTAGTCCTAAGAAACTTTCCCAAATTTTCCTAGAATTTTCTAAGTAATATGCTAATTAATGGAATTAAAATACCAAAAATAGTGACATAAACTTGAAAAATACATAACATCCATAGAGATGGCCTCTGACCTTGAAAAATTCAGGGAATGTTTCCAAGATCAGAGGCTTCAAAAGCCCTATGGTCTCATGCCATGGTGAATTTTCTATGGAAATAGAGAATTAAAATAGTGAAATGAGTAAATAATTAGTTAAAAATAAAATACTCATCAAATTAACTCAATTCTTTTTTCCACATTATTCTCATCTATTCACTAAGCAGGAGCTTATTTTTATTTTATTTTTGTGATTTTTCTACATAAAGAAATAGATTTTCTAAGTTCTGGGTATTTAATTAAATAAAAAAAATCATATTTATCTACTTATCCACGCGGCGCTGACTCATCCTCGACAGCTCTGAAAGCCCACGCGTCGCCTCCTCATTCGACACCGCCATCCGACTCAGCGCTTCAGGGGCCCGCGGTTCACACACCGTTCTCTGGTCTGACACAATCTGGACTGTCAACTTGATATACGCGCGATCGGACGGCGCATGGTCATCGTCTACGACTGGTGTGCACCCGTGACCGTCCACACTAAAACCCTAAGATCTCTCTCATCTCTCAACGGATTTTTGTGTTCTTATGCTCTATGGGTTCGTCTTGAAGAGGCGAACACATCCATACGGTTTACATGCTATGAAATTAAGCCAATCAAAATAGTGAATCACTGGAAGCTCAGGAGGAAGGAGAGGTCTATACCTTGGCTCTGAGAAGTGAAGCCTCAATCCGAGAGTAGTGGCACCTTTGATTGCACCCAAGGAGGCTCCAGATGAAGTCTCTGGCCCTGTCGAATTGTCTAGGTACAACTTCCACCAAGCCCGATTTCAAGGCTTGGCCGATAGAGAGAATGACAGGCCTGGTGAGGGGGCTTCCACTGGGGAACTCCTTCTCTTGGTCATGTGCAGGTGTGGGTGAGTTTAATTTGATTTTGGTGGAGGTTCAAGAGATGTCCTGGTTTTTGGGTGGATTTTTGACTGAGAAATTAAGCTCTGTCAATGGGGATTGAGGCAAAGGGACACTGGGGATCAATAGCTTTAGGTTAGGAGAAGGTCCTGGAGCAATTTTAGCAGAGTTTTGTTAAGCTCTGGTTCATCACCTTGTTTCACTGAGAAGGTGGTGGGTTTAAATAGGCATGGCTGGAGGGCCTCCCAGGGGGAGTTAGGGCTTGGGTTCAGCTTCTCTATGCAAGGGAAGAACAACCATGGAGTCCAATTGAGTTGAGACAACACAACCAAGTGAATTTGAATTTTTGAATCCAAATAAAGCTCTCGGCCATGGTGTTTTCCGGTGACTGTGGTGGCTGGCCGGCCAGGCATGGGTCACCTTCATGGTCAGTGAGGTCAGGGTTTGAATTTGGTGCAAGCAATGGAGATTGGCCATGTGTAAAGTGGCTGAATTGAAATGGAATGGGGGAGGCTTATTTTGGGTTCAATTTGGTCAACCCATGGTTTTAGGCTTGGTGCACCACCCAAGGCTGGTTTGGGCTGAAGAGAAAGTCACTTGGGTCAGCTTGATTAGTGGGGTCAAGTCACAATCCAAGTACAATCAAGTTTAAGCATAGGTTAAGGGAAGCATAGGAATGTTTAATCAACTTTAAGGGAATCATTAAAGGGCTCCCTTATCTTGCCATAAATGGATTGATGACAAGGCCAAGCTATCATGGTTTCATATGGCTTGTGAAGAACTTCATTATGGCTTCATTTGGCTTTGGAAAAGTCAAGTCATTTGCATGAAGAAGGATATTGGCATTTTTGATGATTTTAAGGGAGATTGTCATGAGGCCAAGATTGGAATTATTTGATGATCAATTAGAACATTAGGAATGATATTAATTGAATGAATGATGAAGAAGAGTGTCATATGGACTTTGGATGATTTTTTTTTTGGGCTTTTGGATTTGGTAGAAGAGGGCTTTTAGAATGGCTTAAGAAAGTGAGCCTTTAGGTTTGAAAACAAATTGGTGGATAGAAATTTTGTGAAGGATTGGGCCAAAAAAATGTTGGGTTTAGTTTAGGGATGTGTCATGAACATTTTAGAAAAGATTTGGTATCATTTAGAATGGAATTGGATTTAATTTGGGCTTTTTTGGTAAAGGGGCTAATGTGGGTCAAATTGGGCTAACTTGGGCTAAGGTTGGGCTAAGGTTAGATTTGATGTAAAATTAATGTTGAAAAATGTTTATTGTAGTGTTACAAAGAGTTTTCAACTTTGTTTGGGCTTTGATTTTGGGATTTGGGCCCATTTGGGTTAGGTTTGGGTTTAGGCCAAAAATGGGGATTTTGGTTTTGGGTTAGGTTTGGGTGGAGTTTAGGTTCAACTTTGTGACAAATATTGTTAGTGTTTTGTTTGTGGGGATGTTAGGAAGGTTTAGGAAAAGATTTGGGGTTAATTGGGGTTGAGTTGGGTTGGTTTGGGCTAAGTTTAGGTCATGGGCCAAAATTGGGCCTTAGGGTTCAAATTGAAATTGGTTCCAAATTTCAATCAAATTGGACTTGGATTTGGTCTAAATTAATATTAGGGACATGGAATTGAAGTTTAGAATTGGATTGGATCAACATTGAGGTCAATTGGGTTGATTCGATTTGACATTGGGTCCATTTAGGTTAAAAATGGGCCAAATTGGGAGTTTTGGTAAAAGTGGGTTAAATTGACAAAATTGGCTTATGGTGTAGTTAAACAAAATGAAATTAAGAATATTTGGGATTTTCTGGAATTTTCTGGGAATTTTTTGAATTTTTGGAATTTTTTTGGTTAAAAAGGGCATTTTGGGTATTTGGAGGGTATTGAGGGGTATTTTTGGGAATTTTGGTATATTTGGTCATGGATGATCAATTTGATTGGTGGGAAATGTTTAGGATTGGTTTTGAGGAGTTTTGGGTAATTTAGGTAATTTTGCAAATTTTGGGCATCTTCAAGGGCATTTGGTAGGTTTGGTGGGTGTAGGGCTCCAGGGGTCAAAAATTGAAATTTTGTGAAAATGGAGATTGATCAAGTTTGAGTAGAATGGAATCACTTTGGTTGAGCCATGAAGCCATATCAAGCCCATAAGAGCCATGAGAGGACTCATTTGAGGCATTTACTATGTTGTTCCTAACCTTCTTATCCAAGGGCCTAGGGGTTGAGGACCATCCATATGAATTACCTACATGAGTCAGGAAGTCAAGCTAGGTATGAATGGTTTTAGGATTTGGAATGTGTGTGAAAGTGTAATGTGTGCAGGTCAACCCTCACCAGACCAGGCCACCCAGGGTAGTCCTAAGGCCAAAGAGTCCTATAGGGAACTCATCCTTTAAACCTCCACATTTGATCTTAACCCTCCCAGTGGTTTGGGGGTTGTTAATCAGGCATGTGGGGTTTAAAGGGAGTTAAGAGGTGTTTGAATTCCTAAGTGGTGGGTTCCATTTTTAGTCCTCTAAGATAGTCAAAGGGAAAGCCTAAGGCTAGATTCTAAGTACTAAGGAGAGAAAAGAGAGAAGACATCATAAAAAATGAGGTCAACAATGGTTTAATTTTAAGTCTAATGTGGTAGACCTAATTAGTATTTTAGGTTAGATTAAACCTTAGTTAGTTAAGTTTTAATGTTTTAATTAAGTCTAATGTGATAGACTTAATTAGAGTTTAAGTTTGACTAAACCTTAGTTAGTTAAGGTTTAATGGTTTAATTAAGTCTAATTTGGTAAACTTAATTAGAGTTTTAAGTTTGATTAAACCTTAGTTGGTTAAGGTTTAATAGATTAATTAAGTCTAATGTGGTAGACTTAATTATGGCTTAGGTTTGATTAAACCTTAATTAATTAAGGTTTAATGTTTTAATTAAGTCTAATGTGGTAGACTTAATTATGTTTTAAGTTTGATTAAACCTTAGTTGGTTAAGGTTTAATGGTTTAATTAAGTCTAATGTGGTAGACTTAATTAAAGTTTGGGTTTAAGTTAGATTCAAGTTAGGTTGATTCTAAACTTATGGTTAACTTAAGTTCAATATAAGTTTGGTTTAAGTTTGATGTGGGTTTAGGTTCAAATTAGATTGAACCTAGACTTAAGGTTGACTTAAGTTCAATATGGGTTGAACTCAAGTTAAGTTTTTGATGTTGGGTTCATGTTGTTTTGAATTAAGGTTTGAACTTGAGTTTAAGTTGGTTGAACCTAAGTTAAAGGTTGAACTTGGGTTCAAGTTGGGTTGAACCTAAGTTAAAGGTTGAACTTGTGTTCAAGTTGGGTTGAACCTAAGTTAAAAGTTGAACTTGGGTTCAAGTTTGGTTGAACCTAAGTTATGGTTTGAACTTGGGTTCAAGTTGGATTGAGCCTAAGTTAAAAGTTGAACATGGGTTCAAGTTTGGTTGAACCCAAGTTAAGGGTTGAACTTGGGTTCAAGTTGGGTTGAACCTAAGTTCAAGGTTAAACTTGGGTTCAAGTTTGGTTGAACCTAAGTTAAGGGTTGAACTTAAGTTTAAAGGTTGAACTAAAGTTAGGTTTATTTTTGGTTTGAATTTGATTAAACCTTAATTTTTTAAGGTTCAAAAGTTTAATTTAGTCTAATGTGGTAGACTTAATTAGAGTTTAAGTTTGATTAAACCTTAGTTGGTTAAGGTTTAATAAATTAATTAAGTCTAATGTGGTAGACTTAATTAAAGTTTAAGTTGGATTAAATCTAATTTAATTAAGACTTAATGGTTTAATTAGGTCTAATGGGTTAGAACTAATTAGGGTTTAGGTTTGATTAAGTTTAATTTAGTTAAGACTTAAAGGTTTAGTTAGGTCTAATGTGTTAGACCTAATTAGGGTTTAGGTTTGATTAAGTTTAATTTAGTTAGGATTTAATGGTTTAATTAAATCTAATGGGTTAGACCTAATTAGGGTTTAGGTTTGATTAAGTCTAATTTATTTAAGACTAAATGGTTTAATTAGGTCTAATGGGTTAGACCTAATTAGGGTTTAGGTTTGATTAAGTCTAATTTAGTTAAGATTTAATGGTTTAATTAGGTCTAAAGTGTTAGACCTAATTAGGGTTTAATTTGTCTTAAACCTAATGTAATTATGGTTTAAAGTGTTAATTATGTTTAACATGTTCTTAAACTCAATTTATGTTTAGTTTTGTATTAAACCTAGTTTAATTAATGTTTAATGAATTTATTTAACTTTAATATGTCCTTAAACTTAAATTAATTTTTGATTTTTGTATTAAACCTAATTTAGTTAAGGTTTAATGAATTAATTAAGTTTAATATGTCCTTAAACTTAATTAAGTTTTGATTTTGCATTAAACCTAATAAACTTAAGGTTTAATGAGTTAATTAAGTTTAATATGTCCTTAAACTTAATTAAAGTTTTGATTTTGTATTAAACCTAATTTAGTTAAGGTTTAATGAGTTAATTAAGTTTAATATGTCCTTAAACTTAATTAATGTTTTGATTTTGTAGTAAACCTAGTTTAGTTAAGGTTTATTGAGTTAATTAAGTTTAATATGTCCTTAAACTTAATTAAAATTTTAATTTTTGTGTTAAAACCTAATTTAGTTAAGGTTTAATAAATTATCTAAGTTTAATATGTCCTTGAACTTAATTAAAGTTTGATTTTGTATTAAACCTAATTTAGTTAAGGTTTAATGAGTTAATTAAGTTTAATATGTCAATAAACTTAATTAAAGTTTTGATTTTGTATTAAACCTAATTTAGTTAAGGTTTAATGAGTTAATTAAGTTTAATATGTCCTTAAACTTAATTAAAGTTTTGATTTTTGTGTTAAACCTAATTTAGTTATGGTTTAATAAATTAATTAAGTTTAATATGTCCTTAAACTTAATTAAAGTTTTAATTTTGTATTAAACCTAATTTAGTTATGGTTTAATGAGTTAATTAAGTTTAATATGTCCTTAAACTTAATTAAAGTTTTGATTTTTGTGTTAAACCTAATTTAGTTAAGGTTTAATAAATTAATTAAGTTTAATACGTCCTTAAACTTAATTAATGTTTGATTTTGTATTAAACCTAATTATGTTAAGGTTTAATTAGTTAATTAAGTTTAATATGTCCTTAAACTTAATTAAAATTTTGATTTTATATTAAACTTAATTTAGTTCAGGTTTAATGAGTTAATTAAGTTTAATATGTCCTTAAACTTAATTAAAGTTTTGATTTTGTGTGAATCCCTAAGGTTTAATGATTTTTAATTAGGCTTAAGTTGTCTTTAACCCTAATTAATGTTTGATTTGATTTCATTTGAGTTTGGATTCATCATTATTTTAATCCATTATGAAATGGGTTAACTTAATGATATAAAGGTTTTGAAATATTAATTTATAATTAATAAATCTTAACCTTATTTCAAAATGTCTTTTTAAATTGATTTAATAGCTTGAGAATTGTTGTTTTAGGATTGTTATCTGTCATCCTAAAATTCCTAGCCATTTTGAAATTTAATTTTCCAATTTTTCAAATAATTATTTTGGAAATAATTATAAAATATCATAGAAATTTGAAAATTATATCCTAGAGAGCTATCATAGCCTTAGAAAAATCAGGAGATGTGTCTAAGGACTTAAATGTTCTTCCCTAAAATTTTCATATTTTTCTAATTTTTAAATAATTTTTAATAAATAAAATACTCTAGAGAGTATTTAATTAATTAAAAATTAAATACGAAGAATAAAATTATGATTTTAATTTCATAATTTTCTTCTCTTCAGGAGCTTTCCATAAGTATTTTTATTTTATTTTTAGGAGATCTGTACAAAAAGATATGATTTTTCGATTTTTTAAGGTTAAAATGAATTAACCTTAGCCCAAAAATTTGAGGGCGCGCCACGTGTCATTGTACGGATCAAAGGTGGGAGGATCCGCTGCGCCAATCCGAACACTGAACACGCAAACTCCAGATTAGCGTCGTCCGTTCCAAAACACGGGAACGGACAACTGAAATTAATTCCCAGAAATTCAAAAATATTTCGAACCGTTCAACTTTAAAGCTTAATATCTCACTCATTTCTTAATGAAATTGAGTGGTTTTTGAACCTATGGAATCATTTGGAGGAGTAGATTACAATTTTCTGGGCTAGTTTAACCCATGATTTTTCGATTATATGAATTATTTTGGACAAAATAAATCCATACCTTGGCCACAATAATGCTGAGCTTGATCAGACTTGATGGTAAGCTTCTAGGACTCCTAAAGAAGATCTCTATCATTTCAATTTGGATTTGCAGCTAGCCTTAGTGAGCAATTTTGGCAAAGTGGCTAGGTTTGGGTTGAACTTGGGTTTTGGCCAAATTGGCTTAATTGGGCTGATCCTATGGCTTGATCTTGGTTGGAATAGGTTGCTGAGGTCCTTAGCAAGTCTTTTTGTGTTGGGAGCTAAGGGATTTAGGCAGCCTATAGGTTTCTATGGATTTTTTCTCTCTTCCTCAAAATTTCGGCCAAGGGGTCCTTTTATAGCCATGAATGGCTATGTTTCAACCTTGGTTAGCTTAGGATTTGATCATGGTATGGTTAGAGCTGTGGAGTACAGTCTCCCCCATGTAATCCACCCATCACCTCTTCATTTCCCATGAGAATTTTGCCACTTAAGCAAGTGCACATTTCATGACAATTATGGATCCAAATTGTCATGATAAGCTTTTGATCTCTTTGTTTCCATTCCATTGGCTAAGGGAGAGGTTAATGGTGACTCAAATGGTTGAGACCTTCTCCTTGCAACACCTCATTTATCATTTCATGGGGGTGATGACACATTAGCTCCCCCTCTTAACATTTTTATAAAATGTTATGACGAGCTTAACCATGGTGTGGAGAATGGTTAAAGCCTTATCTTCTCACCATTGGGTGGCTAGGGAGGTGGCTAAACTCATCTCACCATGGCAAGACACCTCACTTTGCAAAGGGGGTGAGTCATACTTCAAATCACCATGGTTTTGCCACCTCACTTTCATGTCATTATGCCCCTTTACCATGGTTAAATATGAGTCATCCATGGGTTGTTTTCTCTTTAATGGGTCATATAGGTTGTGTCTAACCCGTGTGAAGTCATTTGTGATGTCATAAAGGAGTTTTGGAATTTTTAGAAAACCAAAATTTCATAGGTTTAAAAATTCAATTTAATACCCCTCTTGATTTAATTTCCATTTTTAATTAATTATGTCATTAATTAAATGTTGGAAATTATTTTAATTAATTATGTCATTTTTAATTAATTATGTCATTAATTAAATGTTGGAAATTATTAATTATTAATTTCCATTTTTAATTATTCATGTCATTAAAATTGAATTTTGTCTCTTTTCAAGAATTTTCAATTTAATTTTCATTTTAAATAATTATGTCATTAATTAAAATATGAAAATTAAATCATTGGTTAATTAATTAATTAAAAAAAATTTTGGAATTAATTATTTAATTAATTCCATCATTTTTAATTAATTTGTGCATTTTATGGCTTTTGAATATAATTTTTCATTTTAATTAATTATGTCATTAATTAAAATTTTAAAAATTAAATCATTAGCCAATTAATTAATGAAAATAATTTTGAGATTAATTATTTGATTAATTTTGTCATTTTCATTTCATTTTGGTGCATTTTGTCATTTTATGACTTTTAATTTAATTTTCATTTTAATTAATTATGTCATTTAATTAATTAAAATATTGAAAATTAAATTATTTATCAATTTCATTTAATTAATAAAAATAATTTTGAAATTAATTATTTGATTAATTTTGTCATTTTGGGGTTTTAAACATGTCATTGGGTCAATATTTGGTCATTTGGTCAAAAATTGACCATTTTGACCAAAGTTGACTTTTTAGGTCAAAAGGTTGACCTATTGGGTCAACATGCTTGGTCATTGGGTCAGGATTGACCTTTTTGACCAAAGTTGACTTTTTAGGTAAAAGATTGACCTATTGGGTCAACATGGTTGGTCATTGGGTCAGGATTGATCATTTTGATCAAAGTTGACTTTTTAGGTCAAAAGTTGACCTATTGGGTCAACACGGTTGGTTATTGGGTTTGAATTGACTATTTTGACCAAGGTTGACTTTTTAGGTCAAGGGTTGACCTTATCATAAAAATGAGGTCAACAACTTTAATATTTTATTTTTCAAATAAGAGCAATCCTATTCTGTACCCTCTTCCGAGTGCATAAAGAACATTGGCTAGTCCTAGATTTAGTCCCTAAAGGCTGGGAGGATACTAGCTCACTCCAGAGTTCCCACTTCCCTTCGCCTGAAGGCTAACTCTCGCTTTAGTTTCCAAACACTAGGACAAAATTGGGGATTTTAGTCAGTCACCCTAAAATCTCTAATTATACGCCCATCAAAATACATTTCCTAATTTATTTGCACTCAATCCCTATGAACTTCACCATCAATGTAATTTGAATGTGGTTCCACTTTGTTGAGAACTACACTGCCCTCTCATGTCTTAGCGCAATTACAACGAATTTTAACACTACAACGAGCTCTTTTTGTAATGTAAATGAAGCGCAAGTAAAAACCATTACATTTATAATTAAAACTTCTTCTAGTATGCATCCTAATATCTTAAACATGAATCCTACTCATTGCAAAAGAAAAGTAGAATGAAAATAATGGAATAATCTTCTTATGCTACCATTTCCAAATAAGAAGAAAGAGTAAGAGAAAGACATCACAAAGCACGAAGAAAACCTAACGAAAAACCTCATTTCATCAAAACAAATCCACTACATAAGTGTTTACAAAATCATAATATAATGGAGAACACAATACTTAGCTTTTTCCCTTTGAAAGACAGATGAAAATCTCTCTCATCGATCCATGCAATGATAGTACAAACCCATACAGTTTCTCTTAAAAGCCCCTTACCAATCTCTCCAAAAATGTAAAATTCTACATTTCTACTCCTATTCTAAGATCTCTAAACATTCTCCAAGTTTTTCCTAACATTCCTATCACTCTTTTGACATAAAAAGCATTCTAATATAGTGTAAGGATGAATTTCCTAAGAGGTGTTTCAGGAAACTTTCCAAAAAGCATCCAGATTCAATGTATATGGATAATAACCGTTCCTGGTGCCGTCGGTGCATTTTTGGGCACTTTCGGCGCCCTATTTTCGTTGCTCTCAAGTTTCTGGCGTCGCTGGTGCCCATTCTATGCAACTCCACCATTTTGCTCCACTTGGCTTCATTTTAGCCTAGTTTCGCCCCGTTTCAGTTGCATTGCATTCCTAATAGTTAGACCTACAAGATAAGCATAAAACAACTTTTCTTTAAAGTGTAATGTCATTCAAAAATATGCAAGAAGTGTAAAAGATATTAAGCATAGAAAGACTTATCGAAATGTGCCAAGCCAAAATTTGCTTTCTTGCTCATTTTTGCTCCAAATTGCACCATTTTTGCTTCTTTTTCTCCAAGAGTCCATTTATTGTACCTAACACCAAAAACATACAAAATACATTCCTTTAAAGTGCAATATCATTAAAATAAAACATAAAATGTATATGTAAAATCAAGCATTTTTTAGGCTTATCACATATCTAATCTCCATTCCAAAAAGTTTTGGATGAGATACTCTCTAAATTCATCACAACAGAAGACAAACTTACATTAAACACTTAAAACAAAAAAACACAAACAAACAAACATACAAACCAAACATAGAACTTAATTCCATTCTCCATTAGGTGGAATATATCATTGACCTTCAGTTGTTCCTTCTGAACCATTTGGCCCATAGATTTGATAAAACGGATGATGCTGAAGAACTCTGATATAATCTTTTTTAATCCACTTGTTTTTCTGATACATCGCCTTGTCTGCTTCTTCAATATAACTTGAATGGCTGAATTGCATTTTGAGTTTCCAACCAATATGCGCTAAATGTACGTTAGTTTCATTTACCTTTGCCTCAGTTAATGCCACATCAGCCTCAATTTTTGCAATCTTCTCTAAATGCTTTCAATACTAACGGCTAGAAATCTATTATATAACTCTTGCGCACTTTTACTTACGAAATTCTTCTTGATGGATTCATCCTTTTTTTTTCAATCATTCTCCCAAGAAGACATCTTTGCTATCTTAATACTCCTTAAACAACTAAGATCTTCCTTCTCCCAGACTTAAGAATGAAAATTTTGAAAGGGGCAACTTCCCTCTTCTTTTCCATGTTATTTATAGACTTTAGTAGAGCCTATACCCACTTCCATCTTTTAAAAACCACCAAATAATGTTCAAGGCCACTTTCTCATGTTTAATTTTTCTAGAACATCATTTAGACACATTTTTATAACTCCGACGCTTACGCCCCAGTTTTGGGCCCTTAGGCTCCAGTGCTCAGTTAAGCACAAATCAGCTTAACATCTAAATACTCATTCTTACACATCTAAGACATCATTCAAAGTCTTAAATTATCACCACAATTTTAAAATACTACCACAACTCTCCAAAAACAAACATAACAACAACAATAATCAAAACAAAAGCACGCCGAAAAATTATGGGTTGCATACTACAGAGTGCTTGCTTTTACGTCGTTAGCCTGACGTATTGATGCACCAAAAATATATACTATTTTTGCTATAATTTTACCCATTTTTGGTGATATTGCACTTTAAAGAAAGGTATTTTTCATGTTTTATTGCAGGTATGATGATTTTAGGTGATTGGAGCAAAAGAAGAAAAAAAGAACGAATTTGGAGCAAAAGAAACAAAATGAGAGAAGACAACTTCTGTTGCCACCGGCGCTAAATTCCAGAGACTCCAGAATTAAATGGGCGGTAGAGCACCGCCAGCGCCCTATGTCGGTGCAATTCAAAAATGAAGAGTTTTGGTGACTTTTTGAAGGGATGCTTAAGGAAACTCTTAGGAGTTCATTTCTAACATACATGTAACTATTTTTGAACAAAATTTGAGAGAGGAAGGAGAGGGAGAAAAGAGTGTAGAAGTAGAGAGAGTGTGAGTTTAGAATTAGGGTTTGGAAGAGTGAGTGTAGAAGTGAAGATTTGAGAGGGATTCTTCTCTAAAGAGTGAAGGAGAAGGAGTAAAGTGAGAGATTGCTTCTTCCTTTCCATTCTAAAGAGGAAATTGAGTGTTGCAAAGAAGAGAGAAAAGGATTCAAAGGAACTTCAAGGGATTTGCTTGGGGAAGAGAAAGAGATAAGTTGTATTTGCTATTGTGGTTTGTATGACTTTTCTTCTATATAAAAAATCCAGGTTTTATTGTGTCTTCTCTATGAATTCTAAGTAGTCTCCTTTGTCTTTCTTCTTACATAGAGATGTGTGATGTGATGATGTAGATTTGAAGTGCTTTTAAAGTATTGAAGAAATTATGATGGTTTTTCATTTCGAACTTAATTTACTTTTTAATCTGGCCAATTGAATTGTTAAAATATGTTGTTGTACATTAACTTCGAAAGGATTGAGTGTCCTACAATAATAATGAAGAATTCATTCAATGTCCATGAATGAATTGCGTAGTTCATGGGAATTGAGTGCAAATAAATAGGGAAATGTGTTTTGATGAGTTTCAAATTGGAGGTTTCAGGGTGACAGTCGAGATCCCCGATTCGGTCCTAAGATTGGTAACTAAAGTCGAAGGTTAGCCTTCGAGTGAAGGGTGAGTGGGAGCTCCGTAGTGACAGTGGTATCCTCATGACTCTAGCCTTAGATTTAGTGACTGAGCTTACAAAATTTCAATGTTCTTTACATGCTTAGAAGAGGGCGTACTCTTTTGAGGGTAAAGAAACATTTATGCTCCTATTTTACACAATAAAATAAATAATCATTCTATATCATTCACACATCATATACTCATTGCAAGAGGAAAGAACTTTTCATATATATCAAAACCTTTCAAATACAAAGCTTAGTGTGTGTGTGTGTTAGTTAATTATGTTTAAAAATATTAGAAGTAATTGTGGTTTTCTTAACTGTTACTGTTTTCTGCATCTTGTTATTAGAAGTAAACTTAAACTTTAATTGCTATTTGAGCATTGGATTTCAGTATTACGCTATCTATTGTAAGGAACATGCCTTCTCTGTGGGATAGATAACCAGGGCTCCATTAGAGCCCTGTATTATTTGATACGACACATATACTTACATTGAAGTTTGGACTTTACAAAATTCATTATAAATATATAAAATTGGGTTCATAAGTTTTTATATAATTAAAAGTTTGCATCAAGTTTTTGCACCGTTGCCGGTAAGGTATAAACGGTATCTATTGATAATATAGTAACTAAAAACCTTTACTTTGTAGTGTGTAATTGTATGTTTGTTTACTTTTTAGAGTATTTGTGTGATTTTATATGTGTAGTAGTGGATCTATAGGTTTAGTACCTTACGATTTGGAGTTAGAGCGTACTGTTAGAAAAATTAGAAAACAACAAAAATAAACTGATAATCCTTGCGAAATGGCGAATAACCAAGATAATCATAAAAATGATATTGGAAATTTGCTATGACCTTTAAGAGATTATGCTAACCCAATAGCAGATGAAATTCATGTCACTATTCAAAATCCTGATGTTGCTTCTAATTCATTTGAGCTTAAACCTACTATTATCCAAATGGTACAAAATAATTAATTTGGAGGAACACCTAATAAGGATCCAAATTTACATCTCGCTAGTTTTCCAGAACTATGTGCTACTTTTAAATATGACGGAGTGTCGAGTGATGCTTTCAGACTTAGACTTTTTCCTTTTTCATTAAGGGATAAAGCTAAGGCGTGGGTAAATTAATTAGCACCTGGATCTATTAGAACTTGGGGAGAACTTTCTCAAAAGTTTCTATCAAAATATTTCCCTCCATCAAAGACTGCTAAGCTAAGAAATGATATCACATCTTTTGGTCAGTTTGAAGGGGAATTAATATATGAAGCTTGGGAAAGATTTAGAGATCTTCTTAAGAAGTACCCACATCATGCTTTACTAGACTGGTTAATAATTCAAACATTTTACAATGGATTGGTGGGATCATTGAGATCGATTATAGATGTTGTTGTTGGTGGATCGTTAATGTCAAAACCTTTTGATGAAGCATACTCATTAATAGAAGAAATGTCTAGTAATAATTTTCAAGGGCCCTCTGAATGGGTAAATCCTAAGAGAGTAGCAAGTGCTCATGATTTAGATATGATAACTATGATGGTTTCTCAAATTGCAGCCCATTCTAAGAAAATAGATTAGTATGAAATGAATTATTCTCAACCACCCGAAGTGTTAGAGGAAAATTCATTTGGACAGATAACAGAATCTCAAACACCTTATGAGACTTTAAATGCTATTAATAGACCTAATAATCATTATTCGAACTATTATAATCTTGGTTGGGAGAATTACCTAAATTTCAACTTGAATAATAGCAATACCAATGTTAACCCTAAATGGGGGAACAATTCTATAAATCCAGTTGGAAATTTGAACAATCAAGGAAATACCAATTTTAGATCTTCTTATCCTCCTAGATTTAATAGTAACGCGCAATTTAAGGATAAGAAGTTGTCTACTGAAGAAATTATTCTGAATATGGGAAATCAACTACAAGCTCAAGGTGTTGCGATGAAAAATATTGAAAATGAATTGGGGCATATTTTCACTGCACTTAATAATAGACCTTCCAGAACACTTCCAAGTAATGTTAAGATCAATTCAAAAGATTAAAACAAGGAACAACTTAAGGCTATTCAATTAAGGAGTGGAAAGGAATTAGAGAAAAGAGTACAAAAAGAAGTTGAAATAGAGAAAGAGAAGGTGGATATTGAAAAAGGTTCAAACAAGATTTATCCAGACATGGAATATCCTCTTGAACCAATGAAGATTACTGTTGAAAAACCACCGCCTCCATTTCCTTAAAGATTGAAGCAACAAAATAGGGATAACATATTTGGAAAATTTTTGGAGATCCATAAAAAATTAACAATAAATATTCCTTTTGTTGAAGCATTAGAACAGATGCCTGACTATGCCAAGTTTATGAAGGATATTCTCAAAAAGAAAAGAAAGTTCATAGATCATGAAACTATTTTACTTAGCGGAGAGTGGAGTGCAATTATTCAGTAGAAGCTTCCGAAAAAACTTAAAGATCCTAGTGGTTTCACTATCTCGTGTGCTATAGGTGAAATTTTTTTCAGAAGAGCCTTATATGATATGGGAGCTAGTATTAATCTTATGCCTTTATTAACTTTCAAAAGGTTGGGAATAGGAGAAATTTCTCCTACATCTGTGACTCTTTAGTTGGTCGATCGTTCCATTACTTACTCTAAATGAGTGGTTGAAGATGTGTTAGTGAAAGTGGATAAATTTATCTTTCCCGTGGATTTTATTGTACTTGATATGGAGGAAGATAAAGAAATTCCAATAATTTTGGGAAGACCATTCCTTGCTACTGGGAGAGCAGTGATTGATGTTCAAAAAGGAGAATTAACTATGAGGGTTAATGATTAAGAGGTGACCTTTAATATTTTTAATTCTATGAAGTATCCCTCGATGGAAAAAGTTGATGAATGTTTAGGATGGAGGTCTGTGAATATTTGAGAAAGGATCATTTTGAAAATATATTAGAAAAGGAAGTGAATTATGAAAATATGTTTAAAGAATGAATTGAAAATGATGAAAATTCATATAGTAAGAAGAATGAAGATTTGGAGTATGTTTAGGAGAGATTTGAAGTATTAGACACTATGGAAGGTGGAGATAAAAGCTTAATTCCATCTATAATAAAATCTCCTAAACTTGAGATGAAAATTCTCCCTAATCATTTGAAGTATATGTTTTTAGGAGAATCATCTACCCTACCAGTTATTGTATCTTCGGAGTTAAACGAATATCAAGAACAAAAATTGTTGGAAATTTTAAAAAGATATAAAAAGGCTTTTGGATGGACTTTAGAGGATATTAAAGGAATCAATCCTTCAATTTGTATGCATAGGATTTTATTAGATGAAGAACATAAATCGAGAGTTGATCCACAGAGGATATTAAATCCAATAATGAAAGAAGTAGTTAAGAAGGAGATTTTAAAATGGTTGGATGCTGGAATTATTTATTCTATTTTTGATAGTGCTTGGGTGAGTCCAATACATTGTGTACAGAAAAAGGGAGGACTGGCTGTTGAAGTTAATTAAAGGAATGAAATTATACCCACAAGACAAATTAATGGATGGCGAATTTGTATTGACTATAGGAAATTAAATGCCGCCACCCGAAAAGATCACTTTCCTCTTCCTTTTCTCGATTAAATGCTGGATAGACTTGCTGGAAACAAGTATTACTGCTTTCTGGATTGATATACTGGTTATCATCAAATACCTATTACTCCTGAGGATCAAGAAAAGACAACATTTACTAGCCCTTATGGAACCTTTGTTTTACAAAGAATTCCTTTTGGACTGTGTAATGCACCTACAACGTTTTGGAGATGTATAATGTCTATCATCAGCAATATGATAGATAATGGAATAGAAGTTTTCATGGATGATTTCTCTGTATTCATGACTTCATTTGAAATCTTTTTGGAAAACTTAGCAAAAGTTTTAGAGCTTTGCGAGAAAACAAATTTAGTTCTGAATTGGGAGAAATGTCAATTTATGCTTGCAAGAGGTATTGTGCTTGGGCATAAAATTTCTGAATTTGGTATGGAGGTCGACCCTGCTAAATTTCGAGTGATTAAGAGATTGCCACCACCCACAACCATGAGAGAGGTAAGGAGTTTCTTAGGACACGCTGGATTTTACAGGCGATATATTAAAGATTTTTCTAAAATTACCAAACCTTTGTGTCGACTTCTAGAAAATGATAGAAAATTTGATTTTAATGATGAATGTTTGTGTGCTTTTGAATTATTGAAAGAGAAATTAATCACTAAACTTATAATTGTTTCACCTGATTGGGAGAAACCATTTGAACTTATGTGTGATGCTAGTGATTATGCGATAGGAGTAGCGTTGAGGCAGAGGCATGATAAAGTTTTCAAAGTCATTTACTATGCTAGTAAAACTCTTAATGAAGCTCAAATTAGTTATACCACGATTGAAAGAGAATTATTAGCTATAGTATTTTCTTTTGAAAAGTTTAGACCTTATTTAACTGGAGCTAAAAGTATTGTGCATACAGACCATTCAGCTATCAAATATTTAATGCAAAAGAAGGATGTCAAACCTAGATTGATTATATGGATACTTCTTCTGCAAGAATTTGATTTTATGATAGTTGATAGGAAGGGATCTGATAACCAAATGGTTGATCATTTGTCGAGATTAGAATATGATAAATTATATGAATTTGAGAAGGAGGTTACAGAAACATTCCTTGATGAATAACTTTATACTATTACGGGAAGAAATTTTCCTTGGTATGCTGATATTGTGAATTATATTGTGAGTGATATTGTACCACCTGATTTAACAAGGCAACAACAAAAGAAGTTTAAATATGATGCAAGATTTTATTTTTAGGATGAGCCCTATCTATATAAATAGTGTAAGGATCTGATTATTAGGAGAAGTGTGCCATAGGAAGAAACTAATTTAATTATTCAACGATGTCATGATTCTGAATTTGGAGGTCATTTTGGTGTTGATAAAAGTGCTTTTAAGATTTTACAATATGGATTTTATTAGCTTACTCTTTTTACGGATGTATACAAATATATTAAATCATGTGATTGATGTCAAAGAGTAGGTAATATCTCCACAAGAAATGAAATGCCTCTAAACTATAATTTGGAAGTTGAAATTTTTTATGTATGGGGATTTGATTTTATGGGACCATTTACTTCTTCATTTAGGAATTTATATATACTGGTTACAGTTGATTATATCTCGAAATGGATTGAAGCTATTGCTTTACCAAGATGTGATGCTCGGAGTGTTTCAAATTTTTTAAAGAAAAATATATTTGCAAGAATGAAATGCCGAGAGTGATTATAACTGATGGTGGATCCCATTTCAGGAATAATCAAATTAAGAGATTGATTGAGAAATATAATATTATTCATAGAATCTCTACTGCTTATCATCCCCAGACTAGTGGTTTAACATAAGTGTCTTACCGTGAAATTAAATTTTTTTTGGAGAAAACTGTGGATAATCACAAATTAGATTGGTTTGCTCGATTAGATACTGCATTATGGGCTTATAGGACTTCTTTTAAGACCCCTATTGGAATGTCTCCTTATAGACTAGTGTTTGGTAAGACTTGCCAATTACCAGATAAATTAGAGCATAAAGCATATTGGGCTATAAAAAAGTTGAATTTTAATTTGAAAAATGCTGGAGAGAAAAGATTTATGCAATTGAATGAATTGGAAGAAATTAGAAATGCATCTTATCACAATGACATGATCTACAAAGAGAGAATGAAATTGTGGCATGATCGGAAGATATTGATAAAGAAATTTGAACATGGACAGAAAGTTTTGTTATACAACACAATACTGAAATTATTTCCTGGAAAGCTCAAGTCTAGATGGTTAGGACCTTTTACAGTTGTAAAAGTTCATTCTTTTAGAGCTGTTGATATTGAGGATCCTGATATTGGAAAGAATTCAAGGTTAATGGGCATCAATTAAAGCCTTACTTTGACGGGTTCCAACCTGACTTCAAAGAGGTTTTAATGCTGAGTCATCTCGATTAACTGAATGGTTTGTCGGGCTGACGATGTTAAACCAAGCGCTTTATGGGAGGCAACCCATATGTATCTTTGTGGTGTATTTGCTTGTTTGTTGTAGTTGTGCTTTTAGATAGTTATTTTGGAATTATAATCACTCCTAAATACTTTTAAAAATTGATAAATATTGAATTGAATTGAAATATTGGAATATTTCAGGCCAAACGAAGTTCGGTGAAATTTTTGACCCCTGACACCGCCGACGCCCAAGTATAGACTGTATGCTGAACTTCAGGATTTGAGCGCTGCCGGCGCACTATCGACCGCTGCTGGTGCTCAAATCCTGGTGACGGTTATTGGAGTTTAAAAATTCGATTTTCAGTGGTTTTGAGCGGGATCTTCTTCCTTATAACCCCCAAAACTCTATTTTAAACCTCTAACCACCAGAAAAATGAAAACTTCCTTTCCCAATTCGCATAGCATGGATTCCTACTCCATAGAACCCCCTCGATCTCGCATTTTCAACTGACGAAAGTTTATCAGTTTTGAGGTGCAGTGATTATTCACCAAGGTGATGATGAAGAGGAGGATTATCAAGGAGAGAGGCTTTATTAATCGAGGTTTGGATAATCCTACTGCAAGAGTTGAAGAGATAATAAAGAAAAGGCGTTGGGAAGTGCTATGTTACACTACCGCTGCCGTAGTCATTTCGGTTGTGAAGGAATTCTATGAAAATCTACATGGGATCATTCAAGGATTTGTCTATGTGTGAGGTAGGTTTGTGCAATTCACTCCTGCGAGAATTAATGATCTCTTTATGATTGAGGATGTACCTACTGCCACTATTCCAATTTTAATGCGACAAGCGATGATATTAATGAAGTTTATCGTTATTTGACGGATGAAAATGAAGTTTGGGAAGTAAGAGACAATGGATATATTAGTTTTCCTTCTGCATCTTTAAAACCAATGTCAAAATAGTGGCATTATTTTATTTCGGCGAATTTATTTCTAACTTTGAAGATTAGTAAAGTAACCAAGGAAAGTGCTATTTCAAATTTATGTATTCAAACTGGAAGGCCGATTGATATTGGAAATATAATTGTGAAATCTATTTTAGGATTGATAGTTCATGGGTCTAAATATGGGCTTGGACACCCGTCCACCATATTTCTGTTTTGTAGTCAATCACAAGTTCCGTATAAGAGTTGGGAAAAGGTTCTTCTTCCCTGGAGGCCTGATGAGTTTGGACTTTTATACTGCAAGAATCTATGAACTCAAATTTATATATATTTATAATGATTTTGTAAAGTACAAGCTTTCAATGCAAGTATATGTATCGTAACAAGTAATACAGAGCTCTAATGGAGTCCTGGTTATCGATCCCACAGGGAAGTGAAGAAGTAAAAAAGTAAGATTTTCACAGTAGATAATGTAGTACTGAATTCCAATACTCAATTTGCAATTAATGTTTAATGTTTACTTTTACTACCAAGATGCAGAAAAGAATAACAATTAAGCAAACTATAATTACTTCTAATATCTTCAAAACAGAATTAACTAACAGACACACACTAAGTTATATATTTGAAAGGTTTTGATATATAAGAAAAGTATCTTCCCTCTTGCAGCGAGAATATGATGTGTGGATGATATGGAATGATTATCTTTGCTATTGTGCCAAATAGGAGCATAAATGTTTCTTTAACCTTAAAAGGGTACCCCCTCTTCCAAGCATGAAAAGAACATTGACATATCCTAAGTTTAGTCACTAAATCTAAGGCTAGGCTGGGAGGATACCGACTCTCACTACGAAGCTCCCACTCACCCTTCACCTGAAGGCTAACCTTCGAGTTTAGTTATTAATCTTAGGACTAAATTGGGGATCTCAGCCTGTCACCCTGAATCCTCTAATTTGAGGTCCATCAAAACACATTTCCCTTTTTATTTGCACTCATTTCCCATGAACTACGCAATTCATCCATGGAAATTGAATGGATTCTTCATTATTGTTGTAAGACACTAAATCCTTTCAGAGTTAATGTTCAACAACATATTTTAACAAATCAATTCGCCAGATCGAAAAGTAAATTAAGTTCGGAATGAAAAACCATCACAATTTCTTCAATACATTAAAAGCACTTCAAATCCACATCAACACATCATCACTTCTCTATGCAAGAAGAAAGACAAAGGAGACTACTCAGAATTTATGAAGAAGATACAATAAAACATGGATTTTATATATAAAAGAAAAGTCATTCAAACCACAAAAGAAAATACAACTTATCTCTTTCTCTTCCCCAATTCAATTCCCTTGAAGTTTCTTTGAATCCTTTTCTCTCTTCTTTGCAACACTCAATTCCCTCTTTAGAATGGAAAGGAAGAAGCAATCTCTCACTTTACTCCTTCTCCTTCACCCCTTAGAGAAGAATTCCTCTCAAATTCTCACTTCTACACTCTTCTCTCCTAAGCCCTAACACTCAACACACACTAGACTCTCTAAAACACACATGACACACACTAAAACCACTCACTTTTCATCTAATAACAATTACTTATAAGGTAGAGACAAAATCCCAAGACTTTCCATAGGCTTCCCTTCAAAAAGTCGCAAAAAATCTTCAAATTTAAAGTCCATCGTCGGCGGTGCTCTATCGTCCAAATATTGCTGAGCTCTCTGGAAAATGGCGCCGGCCGCGCCAGAAGCTGTTTTCCTCCTTTTTGCTCCTTTTTGCTCTGATTTCATTCCTTTTCTCTTCTTTTTGCTCCAATCACCTAAAATCATCATACCTGCAACAAATCTTTGAAAATACCTTTCTTTAAAGTACAATATCACCAAAATTGGGTAAAATTATATAGCAAAAATAGTATATATTTTTGGTGCATCAAAATCCCCCAAACTAACTATTACTTGTCCTCAAGTAATCCTTTTACTACATAAAAATTTAACTCTAGGCAATGCACTTTTCATTTGTAAGACACTAAAATTTTTCATTCAAAAGAGTAGATTGGTTAGATCTTTAGAAAGAAATTTAGTAACTCAGGTCAACACTACAGGTATAAGAATATTCAGCAATCAAGTCTAAGGGTTCTAGTCTTCTATTTATTTCAAGATAAACCATAATTTGTCACATTAAGAATGCCTTGAAAGAATGTGAAAAAGGATTTCATGCAAACTTCATCAGAATGTAGGCCAATACTTTAAATATAAATTCATAAATGAAATCAAGTTCTCCCTTTTGGGTGACTCAAGTGAAGCCAATTTTTGATTAGGCATCTCCTCATACTTACTTTTTTTTCTTTTTCTTTTTTTCTTTTTCCTTTTTCTTTTTGGGATTGTTTTTCAATCCTTCTTTTCTTTTCTTTCCTTTTTTTAATGAGGATTACTATATCTGGATAGCCTTTAATGATTTTGAACTTCACTCTCCTCTTTCTAAAGTTTAAACTTGAGACACCTCCTTACTTTATAATTTGGTACAAATTTTATTATTCATCATAAAGTCACAATCTCTTCTTAACGAACAATACTTTAAGTCTCTTAACATTTCAAAAATATAGTTTTCTTTACTTTAAATGGTTAACTATAATCAAATCCTTTCATACCAAATATCTTACTTCTATAAAATTAACCTTTATACTAAAAACTTTCATCCAATCCTTCCATAAGATTCAACTGAAATAAAAAAAGTTTTAGTTACCTACAATAAGGTTCAACTGCCAGACGTTATGCTAATAATTTTTGAAAAATATAATAATTGAGAATAAATAAGAGTTAATATTTTTCTACCCTCCCCTAAACTTAAATTTTTTAATAAATTTGAAACAATGGAGAGTAAAAGAAACTAACCTTTTTGTGCTGGGATTTTGAAATCTTCAATAGCTATTTGGTATTAGTCAAAATTTACAACTAGCATGCATGAAACAGTTAGTAACAGTGATATTTAAAAATTTTGCATGGTGAAGAGAAATTAACTTTAAATATCTAAACATCAAGCAAAACATCACAAAACTAAACAAACTATCACATCATGACACAGTTCAATTAACAATTTCAAATTTTCAATACAACATAACAGTAAACCAACAAAGTTACACATCACATGAAAAGCAAATAACTACTACATCAAAACAATACAACACAGCACAACAAGAAAAATAGAAACAGAAACAAATAATTTACCAATCTTCATCACCAGACTCATCAGCAGGGTCAGAAGGATCAGGTCTATATGGTGTATAGCTGGGGCAAGTAAGAAATATCACATCAGTCTCCCCCTCATGAATCTGACCTGAGCATCATAATAAGCAATATCGAACTCAACTCTCCTCCTCAAATAATCTTCATTCACATCACTTCTGGCCTTAAACACATCCATCCTACCATGGAGTCTATCTACACTAGCACTCTGTAATCTCAGCTGCTCCATAATATCAGATAATGTAGGGGGCTTGGATGTAGATGGAATGTCATAACTCGTAGTAGGAATATCAGTACTCCTACTCTCATCTCGAGCTCCCACATGAGACTCATAAGTACGGATAATAGTCTTTGTAATCAGTCTCAGCAGTATAGTTACTTCTTCAGAACTGCTGAACACTACTACAAACTGAACATACAGGGCATGAACTAAGGCAGAATGTCTTAATCCACTAGTGTTCTCGCCTCTAGCAATAGTTTGAATGTTCTTGAAGAAAATAGACCCAATATCAATCTTTTTCATCTTCTGAATACAATAGTTTAAAATTGCTCTATCCCTTGTAACTTCACTATGGTGAAAAGAAGGTAATAGCTTTGCAGAGATGAAATAGTGCCAAACTTTTGATGCAACATTTAACTTGGAAGCAGGGAAGTTAATCATCTATTTTTGACTTACTTTCCATTCCCCTCTTCCAACTGTCAGAAAAGAAATCACTTCTCTCATATTTGCCTCTCGAGTATCAAAGTTTTCATATTCACAAACAAATGGCTCCTGAGTCTGATAGAATGCATTAATACGCTAAGGAGTAAACTAAACCATTTTTCCTCTAACTAACACATACCCAGTCTCAGTCAAGGGCACATTTGAATAGAATTCTCTAAAGCCCATAACAACATTTGCAGTAAAATAACAAAATCTCTCCCAGTTCCGTTTTGCAATTAACTGTTCTACAGATCCACCAGGATTATCAAAAGCTCGATCCTGGATACACTTCTTATTGTAAAGGTAAGAGTTAAAGCGAAATTGTGCTTTAACTTTAATAAATTTTTCTTCATCAAAATCCAATTTTCTCTTCCCTTTACTCATCCTTGGAGCCATGCGATTTTTTAAAAATTTGCAAGAAAATTCCAATAAATCCCAAATTCACAATGTAACAATCTCCAGATACTATTCTAAACAAGTAAGAGCAAATTCGTCATAGGAAATCTCAAAATTTCTTCAAAAATCCAATTTCATTCTTAGCAATGTGAGATTTTCATGGTGAAAATAAAAAAAAATATTAACTTAAAGTAAAGCTCCTACCAAGAGAAGTGTAGACCCGGTCTCGAAAAGCTTTGAAATCACTTCAAATTTGAGATCTAACAAACCATAGGTCCTTAAAATCGCGAAAATGGAGGAAGACGAAAGCAATGGAAAACTGCGGGTCCCAGGGTCAAAATCACGAAATAAAGGGTTTTTGGCATTTTTCTATACTTGGGTGTCGGCGGCACTCGATAGGGCGCCAGCGGCGCTCGATAGGGCATCGGCGGCGCTCGATAGGGCATCGGCGGCGCTCGATAGGGCATCGGCGGCGCTCGATAGGGCATCGGCGGTGCTCGATTTATTAAAAATGCCAGAACTCTCTAGATTTGGGCGCTGGTGGCGCCAGTCCAAAATTTTTTCTGGGTCTGAAATTTTTTTCTAAATTTCAATCGTTTCGACCTCCACAATGACATTTAACACTTCATTAAGCATCTACTTCATCACACAAGTAATAACTAACACAACTCTTACATAAACAACACACAACATACTTTTATATATAAAATCCATGTTACATTATAAACACTAAATATGTTAATTCAAACAAAACCAACTCTTAGATATTTAGTGTTGCAAGTACGCTATGATAAGAAAACACTCAAATCTAAGCACACAATGCAAATAAGCATAGAAAATCCAAATTCAAATTACAAAGCAAAGCAAAGTCAATACCAAACACACCAAACAGAATTAAGCAAAGTAAACTAAACACACATCAAACATAAGTAGAATCCAGTAATCACTCCACATCAGTTTCAGAACTATCTTCCTCTTTAATATCTCCAATAGATTGCTGAAGCACGAATAAATTGTAGAATGAACAAAATGGGAATTCATCAGATGAATCCTCAGAAATCACCGCGTTCTTTTTCATCAGATTAATCAGGCCCATCTCAATCTGACCAGTGTGATCAAATTGTTCCTTTATCCTCCAATCTATATGATCAAATAAATCAAAAATATTATTGATTGCATTCATAACATTATGTACCTCTTTCTCCAACTGTTTGATCCTCTTCAGTATCATTCTAGAACTTTCAGGAAAATAGGGCTGAATCGGTTATGAAGTCTGTGTTAGTTAATCAACAAGCAGATTCATATCATTTTCATCTCCTACTGTTTGGTAGTCATAAAGATTAGTTGGATCAATAGGCCTCCTTGGAAGAAGAACCTTTTCCCAACTCTCATATGGAACTTGTGATTGACTACACAACAGAAATATGGTGGACGGGTGTCCAAGCCCATATTTAGATCCATGAACAATTAATCCCAAAACTGATTTCACAATTATATTACCAATGTCAATTGGCCTCCCAGTTTGAATAAAGAAATTCTAAATGACATTTTCCTTGGTTACATTGCTAATCTTCAAATTTGGAAATAACTTTGCCGAAATAATGTAATGCCATTGCTTTGACACCAGATTTAAAGATGCAGAAGGGAAACTAATATATCCATTTTCTCTAACTTCCCAATCTTCATTATCATCGGTCAAATAACGATACACATCATTCATATTATCACTTGTGGTATTGAAATTAGAATAATGGCAAATAGGTACATTCTCAATCATAAAGAGATCATTAATTCTTGCAAGAGTGAATTGCACAAACCTACCTCACACAAAGATGAATCCTTGGTTAATCACGTGAAGATTTGCATAGAGTTCCTTCTCAACCGGAACGACTACTGCAGCGGTAGTGTAGCAAAGCACTTCCCAATTCTTTCCTGAATTATTTCTTCAATTCTTGTAGTAGGATTATCCATACCTCGATTTATAAAGCCTCTTTCCTTGATAATCCTCCTCTTCATCATCACTTTGTTGAACAATCGCTGCGCCTCAAAACTGATAAACTTCCTTAGGTTAAAAATGCGAGATCGAGGGGTTTTTATAGAGTAGGAATCCATGGGATGTGAATTGGGTTTCATTTTTCTGGAGTTTGGAAGTCTAAAATGGAGTTTAGGGAGTTATAAAGACAAAGATCCCGCTCAAAACTGCCAAAACTCGCATTTTAAAACTCCAAAAACCGTCAACAGGATTTGGGCACCGGTGCCGCTCAAACCCGAAATTCAGCAAACTTCTCTGTAATTTGGCGCCGACGGCGCCAGTGGTCAAAAATCTCACCGAACTTCGTTTGGCCCAAATTACTCCAATATCTCAATTCGATCCAATATTTATCAATTTCAAAAGTATTTAGGAGCGATTAGGATTAAAAAATAACTATCTAAAAAGCACAACTACAACAAACAAGCAAACACACCACAAAGATACATATGGGTTGCCTCGCATAAAGCGCTTGGTTTAACATCATCAGCTCGACAAACCATTCAGTTAATCGAGACGACTCAACATTAAAACCTCTTTGAAGTCAGGTTGAAACCCGTCAAAGTAAGGCTTTAATCAATGCCCATTAACTTTGAAAATCTTTCCAGTATCAGGATCCTTAATATCAACAGCTTAAAAAGAATGAACTTTTACAACAGTAAATGGTCCTAACCATCTAGACTTGAGCTTTCCAGGAAATAACTTCAATCTTGTGTTGTATAACAAAACTTTTTGTCCAAATTCTAATTTCTTTTTCAATATCTTCCAATCATGCCACAATTTTATTCTCTTTCTATAGATCTTGTTATTGTGATAAGATGCATTTCTAATCTCTTCCAATTCATTCAATTGCATAAATCTCTTGTCTCCAGCATTTTTCAAATTAAAATTCAACTCTTTTATTGCCCAATATGCTTTATGCTCCAATTCAAGTGGTAAATAGCAAGTCTTACCAAACACTACTCTATAAGGAGACGTTGTAATAGGGGTTTTAAAGGCAGTTCTATAAGCCCATAAAGCAGTATCTAATCGAGCAGACCAATCTAATTTATGATTATCCACAGTTTTCTCCAAAATACTTTTAATTTTATGATTAGACACTTCTGCTAAACCACTAGTCTAGGGATTATAAGCAGTAGAGATTCTATGAATAATATTATATTTCTCAATCAATCTCTTAATTTGATTAATCCTGAAATGGTTTCCACCATCAGTTATAATCACTCTCGGCATTCCATATCTCGTAAATATACTTTTCTTTAAAAATTTTGAAACACTTCGAGCATCACATCTAGGTAAGGCAATATCTTCAATCCATTTCAAGACATAATAAACTATAACCAGTATACATAAATTCCCAAATGAAGGAGTAAATGGTCCCATAAAATCTAATCCCCATACATCAAAAATTTCAACTTCCAAATTATAATTTAGAGTCATTTCATTTCTTCTAGAGATATTACCTACTCTCTGACATCGATCACATGATTTAATATATTTGTAAACATCCTTATAAAGAGTAGGCCAATAAAATCCAGATTTTAAAATCTTAAAAGCAGTTTTATTAACACCAAAATGACCTCCAAATTCATAATCATGACATCGTTGAATAATCAAATTCGTATCTTCTTGTGGCACACATCTTCTAATAATCAGATCCTTATACTGTTTGTATAGATATGACTCATTCCAAAAATAAAATCTTGCATCATATTAAAATATCCTTTGTTGCTGCCTCGTTAAATCAGGTGGTACAATATCTCTTACAATATAATTCACAATATCAGAATACCAAGGCAAATTTCTTCCCATAATAGTATAAGTTGTTCATCAGGGAAAGTTTATGTAACTTCCTTCTCAAATTAAGATAATTTATCATACTCTAATCTTAACAAATGATCAGCTATTTTGTTATTAGATCCCTTGCTATCAATTATCATAAAATCAAATTCTTGCAGAAGAAGTATCCATTTAATCAGTCTAGGTTTCGCATCCTTCTTTTGCATTAAATATTTGATAGCCGAATGGTCTGTATGCACAATACTTTTAGCTCCAATTAAATAAGGTCTCAACTTTTCAAAAGCAAATACTATAGCTAATAACTCTCTTTCAGTAGTGGTATAATTAATTTGAGCTTCATTAAGAGTTTTACTAGCATAGTAACAGACTTTGAAAACTTTATCATGCCTTTGCCCTAATGCGACTCCGATTGCATAATCATTAGCATAACACATGAGTTCAAATGGTTTCTCCCAATCTGGTGAAACAATTATAGGTGCAGTGATTAATTTCTCTTTCAATAATTTGAAAGCACTCAAACATTCATCATTAAAATCAAACTTTCTATCATTTTCTAGAAGTCGACATAAAGGTTTAGTAATTTTAGAAAAATCTTTAATATATCGCCTGTAAAATCCAACGTGTCATAAGAAACTCCTCACCTCTCTCACGGTAGTGGGTGGTGGTAATCTCTCAATCACTTTAATTTTAGCAGGATCGACCTCCATACCATGTTCAGATATTTTATGCCCAAGCACAATTCCTCCTGCAACCATAAATTGACATTTCTCCGAATTCAAAACTAAATTTATTTTCTCGCAAAGCTCCAAAACTTTTGCTAAGTGTTTCAGGTAAATTTCAAATGAAGTCTCGAATACAGAGAAATCATCCATGAAAACTTCTATTCCATTATCTATCATACTACTAAAGATAGACATCATACATCTCTGAAATGTTGCAGGTGATTACACAGTCCAAAAGGCATTCTTCGAAAAGTAAAGGTTTCATAAGGGCTAGTAAATGTTGTCTTTTCTTGATCCTCAGGAGCAATAGGTATTTGATGGTAACTAGTATATCCGTCCAGAAAGCAGTAGTACTTGTGTTCAGCAAGTCTATCCAGCATTTGATCGAGAAAAGGAAGAGGAAAGCGATCTTTTCGGGTGGCGACATTTAATTTTCTATAGTCTATGCAAATTCGCCATCCATTAATTTGTCTTGTGGGTATAATTTCTTTACATTCATTCACTTCAACTGTCACTCCTCCCTTTTTTGGTACACAATGTATTGAACTCACCCAAGCACTATCCGAAATAGGATAAATAATTCCAACATCCAGCCATTTTAAAATCTCCTTCTTAACTACTTCTTTCATTATTGGATTCAATCTCCTTTGCGGATCAACTCTTGGTTTATATTCTTCATCTAATGAAATTATGTGTATACAAATCGAATGACTGATTCCTTTAATATCTGCTAAAGTCCATCAAAAAGCTTTCTTGTATCTTTTTAAAATTTCCAACAACTTATGTTCTTGATAATCGTTTAACTCCGAAGATACAATAACTGGCAGGGTAGATGATTCTCCTAAAAACATATACTTCAAATGATTAGGGAGAATTTTCATCTCAAGTTCAGGAGGTTTTATTATAGATGGAATTAAGCTTTTATTCACACCTTCCATAGTGTCTAATACTTCAAATCTCCCCTGAACATACTCCAAATCTTCATTCTTCTTATTATCTGAATTTTCTTCATTTTCAATTCCTTCTTCAAATATATTTTCATATTCTACTTTTTTTATAAATATATTTTCAAAATGATCATTTCTCAAATATTCACAGACCTCCATTGTAAAACATTCATTATCTTTTTCCATTGAGGGATACTTCATAGATTTCAAAATATTAATGGTTACCTCTTGATTATTAACTCTCATAATTAATTGTCCTTTTTGAACCTCAATCACTGCTCTTCCAGTAGCAAGGAATGGTCTTCCTAAAATGATTATAATTTCTTTATCTTCCTCCATATCAAGTACAATAAAATCCATAGGAAAGATAAATTTATCCACTTTCACTAACACATCTTCCACCACTCCTTTAGGGTAAGTAATGGAACGATCGGCCAACTGGAGAGTCACAAATGTAGGAGAAATTTCTCTTATTCCCAACCTTTTGAAAGTTGATAAAGGCATAATTTTGATACTAGCTCCCAGATCACATAAGGCTCTTCTGAAAAATTTTTCACCTATAGCACATGGAATAGTAAAACTACCAGGATCTTTAAGTTTTTCCGGAAGATTCTTCTGAATAATTGCACTTCACTCTCCACTAAGTGCAACAGTTTCGTGATCTATAAACTTTCTTTTCTTTATCAGAATATCCTTCATAAACTTGACATAGTCAGGCATCTGTTCTAATGCTTCAACAAAAGGAATATTTATCGTTAATTTCTTAAGGATCTCCAAAAATTTTCCAAATCTATTATCCCCGTTTGTTTCTTTAATCTTTTGAGGAAATGGAGTTGGTGGTTTTTCAACATTTATCTTCATTTGTTCAAGAGGATAATCCAAGTCTGGATAAATCTTGTTTGAGCCTTTTTCAATTTCCACCTTCTCCTTTTCTATTTCAACTTCTTTTTTGCACTCTTGTCTCCAATTCTTTTCTACTCCTTAATTGAATAGACTTAAGTTGTTCCTTGTTTTGATCTTTTGGATTAATCTCAACATTACTTGGAAGCGTTCTAGAAGGTCTATTATTAAGTGCAGTGAAAATATGCCCCAATTAATTTTCAATATTTTTCATGGCAACACCTTGAGCTTGTAATTAATTTCCCATATTCAGAATCATTTCTTCAGTAGACAACGTCTTATCCATAAATTGCGGATTACTATTAAATCCAGGAGGATAAGATGGTCTAAAATTAGTATTGCCTTGGTTATTCGAATTTCCAACTGGATTTATAGAACTGTTCCCCCAATGTGGGTTAACATTGGCATTACTATTATTCCAATTGAGATTTGGGTTATTCTTCGAAACAAGATTATAATAATTTGAATAAGAATTGTTAGGTCTATTAATAACATTCAAAGTCTCATAAGGTTTTTGAGATTCTGTTATCTTTCCAAATGAATTTTCCTCTAACACTTGAGGTGGTTGAGAATTATTCATTCCATACTGATCTACTTTCTTAGAAAGGGCTGCAATTTGAGAAACTATTATAGTCATTATATCGGAATCATGAACAATGGCTACTCTTTTAGGATTCATCCGTTCAGAGGGCCATTGAAAATTATTAGTAGTCATTTCTTCAATTAATGTGTATGCTTCATCAAAAGATTCTGACATTAACGATCCACCAGTAGCAGTATCTATAATTGATCTCAATGATCCCACTAATCCATTATAAAATATTTGAATTATTAACCAATCTGGTAAAGCATGATGTGGGCACTTCCTGAGAAGATCTTTAAATCTCTCCCAAGCTTCATATATTGATTCTCCTTCAAACTGACTAAAACATGTAATATCTTTTCTTAGTTTAGCAGTCTTTGATGGAGGGAAATATTTTGATAGAAACTTTTGAGACAATTCTCTCCAAGTTCTAATAGATCCAGGTGCTAACGAATTTAACCACGCCTTAGCTTTATCCCTTAATGAAAAAGTAAAAAGTCTATAAGTCTGACAACATCACTCGACACTCCATTACAATTAAAAGTAGCATACAATTATAGAAAACTAGCGAGATGAAAATTTGGATCCTCATTAGGTGTTCCTCTAAATTGATTATTTTGTACCATTTGGATAATAGTATGTTTAAGTTCAAATGAATTAGCAGCAACATCTGGATTTTGAATAGTTATATGAATTTCATCTGCTGTTGGGATAGCATAATCTCTTAAAGGTCTTAGAAAATTTCCAATATCATTTCTCTGTTTATCTTCATTATTCGGCATTTCACAAGGATTTTCAATTTGTTTTTTGTTTTTTTCTAATTTTTCTAACAGTATGCTCTAATTTAGAATCGTAAGGCACTAAATTTATAGATCCATTACGACACATATAAAGTCACACAAATACTTTAATAAGTAAACAAACACACACTTACACACTACAAAGTAAAGGTTTTTAGTTACTATATTATCAATAAATACTGTTTATACTTCCTTCCTTCCTTTCTTCCTTAATTACTTACTTACTTAGTTACTTAGTTGCTTAGTTACTTCCCCAACAATGGCGCCAAAAACATGATTTGGTCGGACTTTTATATTGCAATAATCTATGAACTCAAATTTATATATATTTATAATGATTTTGCAAAGTCCAAGCATTCAACACAAGTATACGTATCATATCAAGTAATACAGCGCTCAAGCATTCAACACAAGTATACATATTGTATCAAGTAATACAGGGCTCTAATGGAGTCCTGGTTATCGATCCCACAGGGAAGTGACGAAGTAAAAAGTAAGAGTTTCACAGTAGATAATGTAGTACTGAATTCCAATACTCAAATTGTAATTAAATTTTAATGTTTACTTTTACTACTAAGATGTAGAAAATAATAACAATTAAGCAAACTACAATTACTTCTAATATCTTCAAAACAAAATTAACGAACAGACACACACTAAGTTATATATTTGAAAGGTTTTGATATATAAAAAAAGTATCTTTCCTCTTGCAACGAGAATATGATGTGTGGATGATATGGAATGATTATCTTTGGTATTATGCCAAATAGGAGCATAAATGTTTCTTTATCCTTAAAAGAGTACCCACTCTTCCAAGCATGAAAAGAACATTGACATATCCTAAGTTTAGCCACTAAATCTAAGGCTAGGTTGGGTGGATATCGACTCTCACTACGGAGCTCCCACTCACCCTTTACCTGAAGGCTAACCTTCAATTTTAGTTACTAATCTTGGGAACAAATTGGGGATCTCAGCCTGTCACCCTGAAACCTCCAATTTGAAGCCCATCAAAACACATTTCCCTATTTATTTGCACTCAATTCCCATGAACTACGCAATTCATCCATGGAAATTGAATGGATTCTTCATTATTATTGTAGGACACTAAATCCTTGCAGAGTTAATGTTCAACAACATATTTTAAAAATTCAATTGGCCAGATCGAAAAGTAAATTAAGTTCGGAACGAAAAACCATCACAATTTCTTCAATACATTAAAAGCACTTCAAATCCACATCAACACGTCATCACATCTCTATGCAAGAAGAAAGACAAAGGAGACTACTCAGAATTCATGAAGAAGATACAATAAAACATGAATTTTATATATAAAAGAAAAGTCATGCAAACTACAAAAGAAAATATAATTTATCTCTTTCTCTTCCCCAATGCAATTCCCTTGATGTTCCTTTGAATCCTTTTCTCTCTTCTTTGCAACACTCAATTCCCACTTTAGAATGGAAAGTAAGAAGCAATCTCTCACTTTACTCCTCCTTCAACCCTTAGAAAAGAATTCCTCTCAGCTTCTCACTTCTACACTCTTCTCTCCTAAGCCCTAACACTCAACACACACTAGACTCTCTAAAACACACATGACACGCACTAAAACCACTCACTTTTCGTCCAAAAATAGTTACTTATAAGTTAGAGACGAAATCCCAAGAGTTTTCATAGGCATCCCTTAAAAAAGTTGCCAAAACTCTTCAAATTTGAAATCCACCGACATTGGGCACCGGCGGCGCCTGATAGGGCACCGACGGCGCTCTATCATCCAAATATTGCCGAGCTCTCAGGAAAATGGCTCCGGCGGCGCCCATTCTGGCGCTGGCGGTGCCAGAAGCTGTTTTCCTCCTTTTTGCTCCTTTTTGCTCCTTTTTGCTCCGATTTCGTTCCTTTTCACTTCTTTTCGCTTCTTTTCACTCCAATCATCTAAAATCATCATACCTACAACAAATCATAAAAAATACCTTTCTTTAAAGTGCAATATCACCAAAAATGGGTAAAATTATATAGCAAAAACATTATATCATCAAGGCCTATTGATCCAACTAATCTTTATGACTACCAAACAATAGGAGATGAATGTGATATGGATCTGCTTGCTGATCAACCAACTCAGATTTCACAACCCATTCAGCCTTTCTTTCTTGAAAGTTCCAGAGTGATTTTGAAGAAAATCAAGCAGTTGGAAAAAGAGGTATAAAATGTTTAGAATGTTATTAATAATATTTCTAATTTATTTGATCACATAGACTGGAGGATGAAGGAACAATTTGATCACATTGGTCGGATTGAAATGGGCCTGATTAATGTATTGAAGAAGAATGTTGTGATTTATAAGGATTCATATGATGAATTCCCATTTCGTCCCTTCTATAATTTGTTCGTGCATTGTCAATCTATTAGAGATATCAGAGAGGAAGATAGTTTGAAGACTGATGAGGAGTGACTACTGGATTCTGCTTGTGCTTGATGTGTGTTTGCTTTGCTTTGCTTAGTTTTGTTTGGTGTGTTTATTATTTGCTTTGCTTTGCTTTGTAGCTTACATTTGGATTTACTTTGCTTAATTTCGTTGTGTGTGCATAGATTTTAGTGTTTGCTTGTCGTAGTGTACTTGCAATACTAAAAATCTAATGGTCGTTGATTTGATTTGATGAACATGTTAGTGTTTATGTTGTAATATGGATTTTATATATAAAACTGATGTTTTGTGTTGTTTGTGTAAGAATTGTGTTAGTTTTTGCTTGTGTGATGAAATAGATGCTAAATGAAGTATTAAATGAGATTATGCAGGATGAAACGATTGAAATTACAAAAAAATTTTCAGACCCAGAAAATTTTTTGCACTGGCGCCTCCAGCGCCTAAATACAGAGACTTTTGGTTGATTGGAATAAATAGAGAACCATCGGAGCCCTATCGAGCGGCGCCAGTGCCCTATCGAGTGCCTCCTGTGCCTGAATACAGAAAAAAGGCCAAAACCCTTCTATTTCGTGATTTTGACCCTGGGACCCGAAAATTTCTCCCTTGCTTTCATCTTCCTCCTCCATTTTCATGACTTTGAAGGACTAGGGCTTGCTAGATCTTGGATTTGAAGCGATTTGAAGGCTTTTCGAGACCGGATCTACACTTCTCTTGGTAAGAGCTTCACTTTAAGTTAAAATTTTTTTATTTTCACCATAGGAATCTCTCACATTGCTTAGATTGGAATTTTGAGATTTTTGAAGAAATTTTGGGATTTCCTATGATGAAATTTGCTCTTACTTGTTTAGAATAGTATTTGGAGTTTGCTACATTGTGGATTTGGAATTTATTAGAATTTTCTTGCAATTTTTAGAAATTCACATGGCTCCAAGAATGAGTAAGGGGAAGAGAAAATTTGATTATGATGAAGAAAAATTTGTCAATGTCAAGACACAATTTCATTTTAATTCTCACCTTTACAATAAGAAGTGTTTTTAGGATCGAGCTTTTGACAATCCTGGTGGATTGGTTGAACAGTTAATTACCGAGCGGAAATGGGAAAGATTTTGTTATTTTACTACAAATGCTTTTTTGGGTGTTGTAAGAGAATTCTATGCAAACTTGCCCTGGACTAAGACAGAATATGTGCTAGTTCGAAGAAAAATGGTTGAATTCACTTCTCAGCGTATCAATGCATTTTATCAGACTTGGGAACCTTTTGTATGTGAATATGAAAATTTTGATACCTGAGAAGCAAATTTGAAGGAATTTATTGCTTTTCTGACAGACGGAAAAGGGGAATGGAAAGTGAGTCAAAAACAGATGATTAATTTCCCTGCTTCCAAGTTAAATGTTACATCTAAAGTCTGGCACTATTTCATCTCTGCAAGACTGTTACCTTCTTATCACCATAGTGAATTTTAAGGGATAGAGCAATTTTGAATTATTGTATTCAGACTATGAAGAAGATTGATATTGGAGCTATTGTCTTCAAGAACATTCAGTCTATTGCTATTGGAGAGACCACTGGAGGATTAGGACATCCTACCTTGATTCATGCCCTGTGTGTACAGTCTGGAGTAGAGTTCAATAGTTCTGAAGAGGTAACTATACCACTGAGACCGATTACCAAGACTATCATTCGTACTTATGAGTCTCAAGTGCGAGCACGAGATGAGTGTATGAGTACTGATATTCCTACTACGAGCTACAACATTCCATCTACGTCTGAGCCCCCTACATTTTCCGATATTATGGAGCCGTTGAGATTACAGAGTGACAGTTTGGATAGACTCCATGGTAGGTTAGATTTGTTTAAGGCTAGAAGTGATGTGAATGAGAATTATATGAAAAGAAGAGTTTAGTATGATATTGCCTATCATGACGCCCAGGTCAGATTCATGAAGGGGGAGACTGATGTGATATTCCCTACTTGCCTCAGCTATACACCGTATAGACCTAGTCCTGCTGACCCTACTGATGAAGCTGGTCATGAATAGTGGTAGTTTGTCTGTTTCTGTTTATGTTTTTCTTTATATGTGTTGTGTTTTTGTGATGTAGTAGTTATTTACTTTCTATGTGATGTGTGAGCATGTTGATGTACTGTAGGGTCGTAATGAAAAGTTGAAATTGTTAAATGAAATGTGTAGTGCTGTGATAGTTTGTTTAGTAGTTGTGGTGTTTTGTGGGATGTTTAAATTTTTAAAGTTGATATCTCTTTACCCTGAAAATGTTTAAAAATTTTATATCACTGTTACTAACTGTTTCATACCTGCTAGCTATAAATTTTGACTAATACCATATAGCTTTTGAAGATTTCAAGATCACGACACAAAAAGGTTAGTTTCTTTTACTCTCTACTATTTCAAATTTATTGAAAATTTTAAGTTTAGGGGAGGGTAGAAAAATATTAACTCTTATTTGTTCTCAATTATTATATTTTAAAAAAAAATTATTAGCAAAACTTCTGGCAGTTGAACCTCACTTTAGATAACTAAAACTTTTTATTTCAGTTGAATATTATGAAAGGATTGGATGAAAGTTTTTAGTAATAAAGGTTAATTTTATAGGGTAAGATATTTGGTATAAAAGGATTTGATTAGAGTTAACTATTTAAAGTAAAGAAAACTGTATTTTTGAAATGTTAAGAGACTTAAAGTATTATGTGTTAAGACGAGATTGTGACTTTAAGATGAATAATAAAGCTCATACCTAATTATAAAGTAAGGAGGTGTTTCAAGTATGAACTTTAGAAAGAGAAGAGTGAAGTTCAAAATCATTAAAGGATATCCATATATAGTAATCCTCATAAAAAAAAGATCAAAAGAAAAGAAAAGAAAAGAAGGATTGAAAAACAATCCCAAATGAAAAAAGAAAGAAGAAAAAATAAAGAAAAAGAAAGAAAAATATTTATAAGGAGAAGCTTGAGGAGATGCTTAATAAAAAATTGGCTTCACTTGAGTCACCCTAAAGGGAGAACTTGATTTCATTTCTAAATGTGTATTTAAAGTATTGGCCTACATTCTCATGAAGTTTATATGAGCTCCTTTTTCATATAGTCTTTCAAGGCACTCTTAATGTGACAAATTATGGTTTATCTTGAAATAAATAGACTAGAACCCTTAGACTTGATTGCTGAATATTCTTATACCTGTAGTGTTGACCTGAGTTACTGAATTTCTTTTTAAAAGTCTTACCAATATATTCCTTTGAATGAAAAATTTTAGTGTACTACAGGTGAAAAGTACATTGCCTTGAGTTATATATTTATGTAGTAAAAGGATTACTTGAGGATAAGTAATAGTTAAGTTTAGGGGATTTTGATGCACCAAAAATATATACAGTTTTTGCTATATAATGTTACTCATTTTTTGGTGATATTACAGTTTAAAGAAAGATATTTTTAATGATTTGCTGCAGGTATGATGATTTTAGGTAATTTGAGAAAAAAAAAGGAAAAAAGGAACGAATTTAGAGTAAAAAGGAGTAAAATGGGAGAAAACAGCTTCTAGCACTGCAGGCGCCAGAATGGGCGCCGCTGGCGCCAAATTTCAGAGACTCCATAATTAAATGGGTGTTAGAATGAAGTGTTTTGACAACTTTTTGAAGAGATTCTTATGGAAACTCTTGGGAGTTTGTTTCTATTATATATTTATAACTATTTTTGGACGAAATTTGAGAGAGGAAGGAGAGGGGGAGAAGAGTGCAGAAGTAAAGAGAGTGTGAGTTTAGAGTTAGGGTTTGGAAGAGTGAGTGTAGAAGTGAAGATTTGAGAGGGATTCTTCTCTAAGGAGTGAAGGAGGAGTAAAGTGAGAGATTGCTTCTTCCTTTCCATTCTAAAGAGGGAATTGAGTGTCGCAAAGAAGAGAGAAAAGGATTCAAAGGAACTTCAAGGGATTTGCCTGGGGAAGAGAAAGAGATAAGTTGTATTTGTTATTATGGTTTGTATGACTTTTCTTCTATATATAAAATCCATGTTTTATTTTGACTTCTCTATGAATTCTGAGCAGTCTTCTTTGTCTTTCTTCTTGCATAGAGATGTGATGATGTGATGATGTGGATTTGAAGTGCTTTTAAAGTATTGAAGAAATTGTGATGGTTTTTCATTTTAAACTTAATTTACTTTTTGATCTGGCCAATTGAATTGTTAAAATCTGTTGTTGTGCATTAACTCCAAAAGGATTGAGTGTCCTATAATAATAATGAAGAATCCATTCAATGTCCATTAATGAATTGCGTAGTTCATGGGAATTGAGTGCAAATAAATAGGGAAATATGTTTTGATGGGCTTCAAATTGGAGGTTTTAGGGTGACAGGCTGAGATCCCCAATTTGGTCCTAAGATTGATAAATAAAGTCGAAGGTTAGCCTTCAGGTAAATGGTGAGTTGGAGCTCCGTAGTGACAGCCGGTATTCTCCCAGCCTAGCCTCAGATTTAGTGACTGAACTTAGAATATGTCAATGTTCTTTACATTCTTGGAAGAGGGGATACTCTTTTGAGGGTAAAGAAACATTTATGCTCCTATTTGGCACAATACAATAAATAATCTTTCTATATCATTCACACATCATATACTCATTGCAAGAGGAAAGATACTTTTCATATATATCAAAACATTTCAAATACAAAGCTTAGTGTGTGTGTGTTAGTTAATTCTGTTTAAACATATTAGAAGTAATTGTGGTTTGCTGAACAGTTACTGTTTTATGCATCTAGTTAGTAGAAGTAAACTTAAACTTTAATTGTGATTTAAGTATTGGATTTAAGTATTACACTATCTATTGTAAGGAACATGCCTTCCCTATGGGATCGATAACCAGGACTCTATTAGAGTCCTGTATTACTTGATATTATACGTATACTTGCGTTGAAGTTAGAACTTTACAAAAATCATTATAAATATATAAATTTAGGTTCATAAGTTCTTACATAATTAAAAGTCTGTATCACGTACCTAAGGCTTATTTTGGGTGACCCAACATCAAAACTTCATTCATTTTTATCTGATCCCCTAATAAATATGGTTTAAGTCTATGACCATTCACTTTGAAAAATTTCAGGGTTTTAGGATCCTTATTATCCAAAACTACATAGAGACAAACTTTTATCACAATAAATGGGCCCATCCATCTGGACTTAAGTTTGCCTTAAAATAACATCAATCTTGCATTATAAAGCAAAACTTGTTGTCCTAGCTCAAAATTTTTAGTAAGAATCTTCCGATCATGCAATTTTTTCATCTTATCTATATTAATCGTAGCATTTTCATAAGACTCATTCCTTATCTCTTCCAGCTCATTTAATTGCATTAATCTCTTTTGTCCAGCATCCTTCAAATTATAGTTAAATTCTTTAGTAGTGCAATAAGCTTTATGCTCAAGTTCCACTAATAAATGGTAAGCTTTTCCATAATATAACCTGAATGGTGACATTCCTATAAGAGTTTTGTATGTAGTTCTATAAGCCCACAAAGCAAAATTAAGTTTGACAAACAATCCATTTTTGTTGGATTTATAGATTTTTTCCAAAATTCTTTTGATTTCTTGATTGGAAACTTTAGCCAAACTGCTTGTCTGAGGATGATAAACAATATAAATTCGATGATAGATACGATATTTCTTCAATAATTTTTTAATTAATACATTTTTGAAATGACTACCTCATCATTTATGATAACTCTTGGCATTTCAAATCTGCAAAATATGTTTATTTTTAAGAACTTTGCAACACTTTGAGCATCACATCGAGGTAAAATATTAGCTTCTATCCATTTAGACACAGTCTGCTGCTAACAATATATATAAATTTTTGAAAGATGGTTTAAATGGTCTCATGAAATATAATTCCCAAACGTCAAATATTTCAACTTCCAAAATATAATTGAGGTTCATTTCTTCTAAAAAGATTGCCTACACGTTGGCACCAAACACAATTTTTAATATAAGCATTAATATCTTTAAAGATAGTAGACCAATAAAATCCAGATTGTAATATTTTATATTTTGTTTTATCCACACCAAAATGTCCCCCAAAATCAGAATCATGACATTTTTAGATAATTTTAATAGTCTCTTCAAAAGGCACACATCTTCGAATAATTAGATCTTTCCCCTATTTATACAAAAATGGGTCGTCCCAAAAATAAGTCTTGACTTCAGATAAATATTTCCTCTTTTTTTGGTGTGTCATACCATAAGGGAAAATGTTACTAACAATAAACTTCACGATGTCTACATACCATGGCACACACCATTCATTATTATTAAATAATTTTTCATCTGGAAAATGTTCATTAATTTCTTCTTCAAAACAAAGTGATTTCTCAGAGTTAAGCCTGGATAAATGATCAGCATATTGATTATCAGCTCTCTTTCTATCTATTATTTCAAGATCAAATTGCAAAAGAAGAACCCATCTTATCAGTCTTGGTTTTGCATTATTATTTTTCATTAAGCACTTAATAGCAGAATGATTTTTATGCACCACACATGTAGTTCTAATTAAATAGGATCTAAACTTTTCAAAGGCAAATACTATTGCTAATAACTCTTTCTCAGTTGTGGTACAATTACTTTGAGTTTCATTAAGAGTATTACTAGTATAGTAAATTATTCTGAAAATTTTATCTTATTTAAGTCCTAAAACAGCTCTAATAGCATAATAATTTGCATCACACATTAATTCAAATGGTTTTTTCCAATCTGGTGTAGCTATTAGCTTTTCTTTTAAAAGTTCAAAAACTTTTTAGCAATCCTTATCAAAATTGAAAATCACATCATTCTCGAGCAAATGACATAGTGACTTGGCAATTTTTGAAAAATCTTTAATGGAGAAAATGGTCAATCCTTAACCCATTGACCAACCCATTTACCCAATAGGTCAACTTTTGACCAAAAAGTTAACTTTTGTCAAAATATATTGCCTATAAAATCCAGCATGTCCTATAAAACTCCTAATTTCCCTCACACTTGTTGGACGAGGTAAATTAGTAGTCACTTGAATTTTAGCAGGATCTACTTCCATACCTTTCTCTTAAATGTAATGTCCTAAAACAATTCCTTTTACTACCATAAACTGACATTTTTCTCAATTAGGGACAAAATTTATTTCTTCATAGCATTTAAGAAAAATAAATGTTCAAAACATGATTCAAATGAAGTTTCAAAGACTGAAAAATAGTCCATAAAAACTTCAATTCCGTTTTCAATTAAATCACAGAAAATAGCCATCATACATCTTTAAAATGTAGCAGGGGCATTGCATAAAACAAAAAACATTCTTCTAAAAGCAAAAGTACCATAAGGACTGGTAAACATTATTTTCTCTTGATCCTCTAAAGAAATTTGTATTTGGTATATCCATCTAGAAAAAAAAATTATTTATGCCCAGCTAGTCTATCCAACATTTGGTTCAGAAGGGTAATGGAAAATGATCTTTCCTTGTGGCAAGGCTTAATTTTCTATAATCAATGATTATTCATCATCCTGCAACTTTTCTTGATGGTATTAGTTCATTCTTTTCATTAATATTTACAGTTACTCAATTCTTTAGAACATAGTGGATTGGACTAACACATGCACTATCTGAAATATGATAGATAATCCCAGCAAATAACCACTTTAAAATTTCTTTCTTGATAAATTCTTTCATAATGGAATTTAATCTCCTTCGAGGATCAGCCCTGGGTTTGCAATTTTCTTCCATCAGGATTTTATGCATACAAATTGAAGGACTGATTTCTTTAATATCAACAATTGACCATCCAAAGGCTTTCTTATATTTGTTCAAAATTTTTAGCAAACACTTCTTCTTCTGAAGTTAAGTTCAAGAAAATTATAACTAGATAAGTTGAAGAATCAACTAAAAAGGCATATTTTAAATGCTTCGAAAGTAACTTCAATTCAACTTCAAGAGGTTTCTCAATTTATGGACAATAAGATTTGTCTTTTTCTATCATGTCCAAAACTTCAAAACTTTCTTGAACAAAATTTGAATCTTCTTCAATAAAATCATTAATATGTTATAATTCCTCTTCTTGCTCGTGTTATAATTCTTTTATTTCTGGATTTTGTTCATAAGTTGTTTTGAAATGACATTCACTAAGATATCTCATTACATCCATCCTGAAAAATTCATCATCATTACCTTTTACAGGGTATTTTATTGATTTGGAAATATTAAACATAATCATTTGATCATTAACACGCATATTTAATTCCCCTTTTTGCACATCTATCATTGCTCTTCCTGTTGCTAGGAAAGGTCTCCCTAAAATGATAGGTATCTATTTGTCTTCCTCCATATCTCGTATAATAAAATCAATAGGAAACATAAATCAATCCACTTTCACCAAAACATTTTCTACAACTTTCTTAAAATATGTTTTAGAATGATCTGCTAATTGCAAGCTTACAGTTGTAGGAGATATTTCTCATAATCTCAGTCTTTTAAATATAGATAATAACATAAGATTAATACTTGCACCCAAATCACATAAAGTTTTTCCAAAAAAATATATTTCCAATTGCACATGGAATTGTCAAGCTTGCAGGATCTTTAAGCTTTTCAGGAAGTTTTTTCTGAATTAGAGCACTGCACTTCTCACTAAGTGGAACAGTCTCATTATCTTCAAACTTTATTTTTATGTTGAGAAAATCCTTCACAAACTTCACATAACCTGGCATTTTTTTTAAAGCTTCAGCAGAAGGAAAATTAATTGTAAGCTTTTTAATGATTTCCAAAAAATTTGAAAATTATTTATCCAACTTTTGTTGACAATGTCTTTGAGAAAATGGAGCAGTGACGGTATTTCTAAACCAATCTTAAGTGTAGAAATAGGTTTCTCAAAACCTTTTGGAGCGTCCTCTTTAGGTTCTTTAATTTCTTCTTTCTTTACTTCAATCTCTTTTTGAACTATGCCTTCCAACTCTCTTTCACTTCTAAGTTGAATAACCTTTATTTGCTCTTTATTCTGGTCTTTAGGATTAACCTCTGTAATACTGGGAAGTGTTTCTTGGGTTATATTACTTAATGAATTTGCAAATTATCCCAAATGATTCTCAATATTTTTATAGTAGCTCCTTAACTTTGTAACTGATTTCCCATTTGTAACATCACTTCTTCTAGAGACAACTTTTTATGCTTAAATTGTGGATTATTATTGAAACCTGAAGGATAAGTAGGTCTCTAAATATTTTACCTTGGTTGATTGAGTTCCCTAATGGGTTACTTGGTTGCTTTCTCATTGCTGATTAGTACCATCTAAATTGTTATTTCAGTTAAAGTTAGGATGGTTTTTGCAACCTAGATTATAGTGGTTTGAATATGAGTTATTCGACATGTTATTTATAGCATTTAAAGTCTCAATTGATGCTTGAGAATCTACCATTTGGCTTAAAGAATTCTTTTCAATCATTGGAATTGGTTGAGAAAAATTCATTCCAAATTTGTCTATCTTCCTTGAAGTTGTAGCAACTTGATTTGCTAACATAGAAAAAGCTTAAAAATCATGACTATTGGCTACTTTCAGGATGTACCCTTTCAGAAGGCCATTGAAAATTATCAGTATTCATTTCCTCATTTAAATCATAAGCTTCATGAAATGGTTTAGACACCAATGAACCACCAGTAGCGGCATCGATAATAGATCTAAGAGATCTGGCTAACCCATTATAAAAAGTTTAAATAATTAACCAATCTAGCACAGCATGGTGTAAACTCTTCCTTAGAAGTTCTTTAAATAGTTCCCAAGCTTCATAAATAGATTCCCCTTCAAACTGACAAAAAGATGTAATATAATTTCTAAGCTTCGCAGTTTTAATTGTGGAAAATATTTTGCAAGGAATTTCTATGATAAATCACCCTAAGTTCTGATAAATCTAGGTGCTAAAGAATTCAACCATATCTTAGCATTATCCCTAAGTGAGAATTGATAAAGCATAAGCCTAATACATTATCAGAAACACCATCATATTTAAATGTAGCACACAATTTTAGAAAATTGGCAAGATGTAAATTTGGATCTTTAGTTGGTGATCACCCAAACTGATTATTAGATACCATTTGGATATTAGTAGGTTTATGTTCAAATGAGTTAGTAGTTATAGCAGGATTTTGAATACTACCATGAAGTTCATCCACTGTAGGGTTTGCATAATCACTTAAATGTCATAATTCATGATGAATTTCAGCATATTAATTTGATTTGCCATTTCTTGAAATTTTTAAATTTTTCTGTATTTTTAATTTTTTAAATTCTTCTAATATTTCGTTCTAATACAGAATCATAAGGTGTTAGTCATTCAGAACCTTAACTTCGCAAAAAATATTACAACACAAAAATAAAAATAAAAATAAAATTAAAACATTATAAACAGATAAGGTTTAAATATGATTTTTTTTAAAAAAAAATATTTTATTTTTCAAAAATTATTTTAATTTTTCTTTTAAATTCAAATCCAAAGAATATTCAATTTGATTTTCCCCGGTAACAGAGCTAAAAACATGATCATGATTCTTTTTTACTAACAGATGAATACTGATAAAATTATGCTTGTAGTAATTTGATTATACTTATATTTTTGATATAAAAATATCCTTCTTTACAACAATGCCAAAAAAATTTATTTTGATGTAAGTAAGAAAAAAGACAGTGATATTTTAATTTACACAAGTGTACATATTGTTATCAAGTAATATAGGACTTTCTGATTAAGCCCAAAAATATCGATCCCACGGTGAAAATTATGGATATTAAAAATAAAAAGGTTTTTAGATCACAAATTTTATTTAGAAAGACTCTTAAACTGTTTCATATAATAGAAAACTTTAAAATGCGAATCTTTTTGGTATTTTCTTAAATTATGAAATAAAGTAAATAATTTACTAACTATAACAAGATTACTGTAAGATTAAAGAAGTATAGATAAAAATATCTTTTTCCTTATCATGAATGAGTAATAAGTATAGGAATTCTGTTGCTGAAATATTCAAAATGGGTTGGGCCAAATATGAGCAATTTTATTCTTTACCCTTATTAGAGATGTTATAAAGAACATTGACTAGTTTAATGTTTAAATAGTTTTGAAGACGGGAAAGGTAGGGAAGATACTAGCTCTCACTCTAGAGTTCCCTCCTTTTCCTCCACCTGGGGGCTAACTCTCACATCAAAACCTAAAACAATAAACCAAATTAGGGGCTTTAGTCTGTCACCCTAAACACTCTAATTCTACACCCATCAAAGTATATTTCCTTATTTATTTGCACAAAATTATATGAATTACTTTCTCATCCATACAATCCCATGTGATTCCTACCTATTGTTGATCAAGACAGCACTTACTAGAATCTTAAATGCTCTCACAACAAATGTTAACATCTTAATTGGTCATATCAAGAAGTAAATGAAGTGCAACGTTTAAATCAACACAACTTCTTCCAAAACTTTAATCCAACACTTAATACTTTTCATTTTAAGGAAAAATATAAAGAAGACTACTCAGAATCCATGGAGAAAACACAACAACAATTAGTTTTAAAACTAAAAACCATGTAGAAAACACAAGAAGCCTCAATTAAAAACAAATGAAGTACATAGATAAAACTTATCTCATGTTCCTCCCCACCAAACACTTGAAGTTCCTTTGAATCTCTTCCTTTATCTTACAAGACTCCCTTGGACTAGTCGCCCAGCACAATAGGGTTTGAATCTCTCTCTACAACAATGGATTTTTTCTTAAGAATCCTTACACACTTTATCTTTCACTAGGAATGAGAAAAGTGTGAAGAAACCCTAAGTAAGAATCCTACTACTTTTTAATCTCAAAACTCTGTAAAACACACTAATTCTACTTTATAACAGCCTCTCTATACACGCCCACACTTCTCTTTAAGGCCTTCTTTTATATTTTCTCAAAAGGTGTCTTGGTGTCTCTTCAAAATGTGTTCATATTCAATGAATCTACCCAAGAGATGAAGTGCAATATCATCAAAAATAGGTATAAAATGTTCATAAAAATATTATATGTTTTAGGTATGTCATTGTATGAGCTATGATAATATCTGTAAGCTACAGAGGCAGAGTTGGAAGTCATGAGCTCTGATGATGTTTGAGGGTTGTAGAGCTCGAATTTCAGAGTTGCACTAGATGTGATGACGTCCGTAGATCACATAGGCCAGATTCAAAAGTTGTACGAGCTATGATAATGTTCGTTTACTGTAGAGGCTAGAATCAAGAGCTACACAAGCTATGATAATGTTTATAGGTCGCAAAGTCTGAAGTTAGAAGCTACAAAAGCAGTGATAAAGTCCTTATGCTACAGAGGTTCGACTCGGGAGCTGCATGAGCTGTGATAACGTCCATAAATAAAAAAGGCTAGAGTTGGGAGCTGCACAAGTTATGATGACATCTGTAGGCAAATGCTAGAGTTGGGAGCTGCACAAGTTATGATGACATTTGTAGGCAGTAGAGCTTAGATTTGGGAACTGCACAAGCTGTGAAGATATCCCTGGGCTACAAAGGGCGGTGTAGAGAGCTGTATGAGCTATGCTAACATTTGTGGACTGCATTGTGATAATGTCTATCAGCCACAGAAGCCAAAGTTGAGAGAATCACCAGTTGTGTTAACGTTTGTAGGCCTTCACTTTTGTGAGGATCATTTCTAAATTATATTGAGAGAGAAAGTCTACCAACACTGACCTTCTAAACCTTACCAATGGTCATCAAAACCCTAATGTCTAAGGTAAAACCCTAATGAAGACTTTTAAACCAAGATTTTAATGACATCTTAAATTGATCAAATCAGCAATGATAAAACTTGATTTGATCACACATTGACCAAACTGGTAAACCTTTGACCCAAATGGTCAACGTTGGTCAAACTGGTCAATCCTTGACCCAATGACCACCATATTAGACTTATGGTCAGACATTGACCTAATCAAGTCAACATTGGTCAGAGTGACCAATGTAAAACCAAAAAGTCACCATATTGACTATCGGGTCTAACAAACCCTAAAATTGGTCAACATGACCAAATTAAGGAGGTGTTTGGAAGCCCAAATTCGCGGTGCGGCGCTTCCCCGCACCGTGAATTTGCGATAATTTTGGCGGAATCCCTCAGCTTCGCTTTCCGGGGCCGCGAAGCGGTGATGAAAGCGGACCGCGGGTTATACCCCGCGGCCCCGACTTTCAACCAGCTTCAGCCTCCAAAATCTCCTGCGTGCCCTCGCCCCGCTGCTCTCCCCGAACCCTTCTCTGCCCTAGCCCTTCTCGCGACTCGACTGCTCTTGCGGGAAGATTTCCCTGGAAGAAAAAACTTGTCTGTCCTAGCACTTCTTGCGACTCGACTGCTCTTTCATCTTCCTCGACTATCTTCTTCCACGACTCATCTTTACCCCCGTGCCTTGGGTAAGAAGTGCTTGTATCCGCTTCCATTATTTGGGCTCGGTTTTGGTGTTTGTTTCATTCTATTGCTTTTCTTGGTGTGGCTTGGGTTTGCTTCACTTTACTCGACCCCGTTTCTTCTCGTTGTTTAGCTATCGGTCGGGCACTCATGTGCCGTGAGATGGATTATTTGCTTAAATTTACGGGTGTTTATTACTTAAGCATGTGAAAAATAGAGATGTTAGCATGTTCTAGTAGTTGGCTTGATCGATTGCTTAGAATGGTATGCTTATGGCTACCATTTGATTCTGCACTGCACTGCACTACACACTACTTTTATATGGCTATCATTTCAATTGGCATGGTTAATGATGATTATAGGCTTCTTTTGTTCAGAAGATCAAGGTATGAATTATAAAGTTCATTGTTTAAAAAATAAGAATGTTTGGATGAAGCATGGTAAATCTATGAAGCATAATAAGATAAACCCATTATTTTTTAAATGTTTCGAAGTATAAACCGTCAGATGGTGGGGTCTAAGGAAGAACTTGAGTATTTCGATGCCAAACTAATTTAATATTTTATCATATATAGTTTGAACACGACTCGAGCCTTAATTTTGATTATGGTTTATTTTTTCTTATTGAGTTCGATTTGAGGTTGATTCGGGATTCAGTTTTTCTAGTAGTGGGTTTGACGAGAATGTTTGTGACATAAAACCATATAACCTTATTAGCTCATTAAGATTTAAGCATACTTGTTCATAAAGCTCAACACCGTTATGTCGGTTCGTTTTGATTTTTTTTATGGCTCGGTGTTAACAAAATGGACAGGTTAGTCAGCCAATTAATTGTCGATTTTCTTAGGAAGAGATTTGAATTTTGCTTGCATTTGCTAATTATCTTATGTAAAACGTAGATGATGGAAACGAACCTTTAACAAACAAGGTTTTGTTAGCAAAATATTACATTTGCTTCAACTAAACCACCAAGCACATGTTGACTTGGTGGATTGCCCATCTTCAATACTTTTAGCAAAATATTATTTTAGATAATACAAGTAGATGCTCCTCTAAAATTTTTTTCTATTAAGGGTATGGTGAAGAAAGGTGAAGTGGCACAAGTTGCAATAATGATAAGACCAAACTATGCGATGCTATATAAATGAGTTCATGAGACAAGCTATGATGATTGATGTTTATTGGATGATGTGTTTGTTGTTGAAAGACAAGCGAGGGTTGAACAACGAGTATCTTCAAAATCTTCTACTGTTCATTGTCAATAATGTCAAAATCTTAATCAAGCAATTATACTTGTCATGAAGATCAAGAGAAAATAAGAATAATGTGGCAATCCCTCTATTAATAATGTGTGCATTGTGTGTGATGTGTAGTGTAGTGCTTGTGTGTTTCGTGGAAGTGCAAGTGTGTGTGTGTTTTTGCGGTGCAATGTGTGTGAAGTGCGAGTCTTGTGTGAAGTGTAGTGCGGTGCAATGTGTTCGGGTGTAGTGCGTTGTATTGTGTAGTGAAGTGCGGTGCGGCTTGTGGTGCGATGAAGTTTGTGAACTCGTTTAGTGTATTGAGTTGTGTGGTGCAGATGCATCGAAGTGTAGTCAAGTGCGGTGCATTGAAGTGTAGTGAAGTGCATTGTGTGGTGCCTGTGTAGTGTGCATTGTGTGTGATGTGTAGTGTAGTGCCGTGTGTTTACGTGGAAGTGCGGTGTGTGTGTGTTTTTGCAGGTGCAAGGCTTGTGTGAAGTGCGATCGTCGTGTGAAGTGTAGTGCAGGTCAATGTGTTACGGGTGTGGTGCGATGTATTGTGTAGTGAAGTGCAGGTGCAGCTTGTGGTGCGATGAAGTTTGTGAACTGTTTAGTGTATTGAGTTGTGTGGTGCAAGTGCATCGAAGTGTAGTCAAGTGCGATGCATTGAAGTGTAGTGAAGTGCATTGTGTGGTGTCGTGTAGTGTGCATTGTGTGTGATGTGTAGTGTAGTGCTGTGTGTTTCGTGGAAGTGCAGTGTGTGTGTGTTTTTGCAGTGCAGTGCTGTGTGAAGTGCAGTGCTGTGTGAAGTGTAGTGCAGGTACGATGTGTTCAGGTGCGAGTGCAGTGTATTGTGTAGTGAAGTGCGGTACGGCTTGTGGTGCGATGAAGTTTGTGAACTGTTTAGTGTATTGAGTTGTGTGGTGCGAGTGCATCGAGTGTAGTCAAGTGCGGTGCATCGAAGTGTAGTGAAGTGCATTGTGTGGTGTCGTGTAGTGTGCATTGTGTGTGATGTGTAGTGTAGTGCTGTGTGTTTCATGGAAGTGCAGTGTGTGTGTGTTTTTGCGGTGCGGTCGTGTGTGAAGTGCGAGTCTTGTGTGAAGTGTAGTGCGGTGCGTGTGTTCAGGTGTGGTGCGGTGTATTGTGTAGTGAAGTGCGGTGCGGCTTGTGGTGCAATGGAAGTTTGTGAACTGTTTAGTGTATTGAGTTGTGTGGTGCAGGTACATCGAAGTGTAGTCAAGTGCAGTGCATTGAAGTGTAGTGAAGTGCATTGTGTGGTGTCGTGTAGTGTGCATTGTGTGTGATGTGTAGTGTAGTGTTGTGTGTTTCTGTGGAAGTGCGATGTGTGTGTGTTTTTGCAGTGCAATGTGTGTGATGTGCGAGCTTGTGTGAAGTGTAGTGCAGAGTGCAATGTGTTCGGGTGCAGTGCAGAGTGTATTGTGTAGTGAAGTGCAATGCGTGCTTGTGGTGCGATGAAGTTTGTGAACTGTTTAGTGTATTGAGTTGTGTGGTGCAGTGCAGCATCGAAGTGTAGTCAAGTGCAGGGTATCGAAGTGTAGTGAAGTGCATTGTGTGGTGCTGTGTAGTGTGCATTGTGTGTGATGTGTAGTGTAGTGCTGTGTGTTTCTGTGGAAGTGCAGTGTGTGTGTGTTTTTGCAGTGCAGTGCTGTGTGAAGTGCAGTGCTGTGTGAAGTGTAGTGCCGTGAAATTGAAGTGCGGTGAGTGAAATTGTGTGAGTGAGTGAAGTTGTGTAGTGAAGTGCAGTACAATGTGTGTGATGTGTAGTGCAGTGAACTTGTGTGTGAAGTGTGTGGGTGTGTGATTCCAGTGGGCCGTGCAGTGAAGTGTGTGTGTATTGCAATGTGTGAATAGTGTTGAATTGGGTGTGTGAAGTGCAGTGAATTTGAAGTGCAGTGAAGTGTGTGGGTGTGTGATTCCAGTGGGCCGTGCAATGTGAACCTGTGTAGTGTAGTGAAGTGTGTGTAGTGTAGTGCAATGTGTGAAGTCAAGTGTGTGTAGTGCAGAGTGCAATGTGTGTGCGATGCAGTGAACCTCTGTAGGTGAGTGCCGTGCATTAAATTTGAAGTGCGATGAAGTGTAGTGTTGTATAGTGTTTGTAAAAACCTATGTAACCGTTCAAAAGTTTCATTAATGAAAATAAAGTACTCACTTCCCGTGGACGTAGGTCAATTTGACCGAACCACGTAAATTTACGTGTTCCTTTACCTTAGTAGCATTTTAAATTTCTGTGTTTCTTTACTTTAGTAAGCATATTAGCCTAGACTTTCATATGTTCGTTTATTTATTTCATATTTAAAGATATTGCTGACTTGTCTCCTATTATTAGTATGGCAAGTAAGAACAAAGAAGTCGCCACTCCCGCAATGTGGGAGAAGGACATAAAATTAATTTTTTGTGATATATGCATTGCGGAAATCGAAAGAGGCAATAGACCGAACTCTTTTTTCGACGAGGAAGAGCTGGCAAAACATAGTAACAACTTTTAGGGAGGTGACGAGCAGGGATTACGACAGGCTGCAGCTTAAAAATAAATGGGACCAGCTAAAGAAAGAATTGAAGCTATGGAAGGACCTAAAACATGGATTTACTGGTTTGGGCTGGGATCCGTCGAAGCGAACTATTGCTGCTACAGAAGAATGGTGGACTGAAAGGCTAGCGGTAAGACATAATTGAATTAGTTTTGCTTGTGTTTGCACCACTGCTAATAAAAATTATTTATTCTTACAGATTTATCCTACGGCGAGGAAGTTCAAAACAGCTGGGATAGAACCGAATTCGAGGAGAAACTCGATCGAATGTTTGGTGGGACAATAGCCGCGAGGAAATACGCAGTTGCACCTAGCCAAACAATGGTTGATACAACCCCGAGGAGGTCGCCGTAGAACTTTCAAACGATTCGACGAGAACTCCGCATATACGATCAAGCCGAAATGCAATCTACAAACCGAACGAAGCGGCCCCGGATCGATAAGAAGAGGAAAAGTATCGTTGGAAGTATGAAAGAGCAGCTATCATTACTTGTGGAATCAGCAAATGATGCTCCACATAAAGTTAAAAAAACGCTGTCCACGAGGTTGTTAGGCTTCTAAAGGAAGACCCAGAGATTATAGGGAATCGACCACTTTTCTTCTTTGCTATCGACCTCCTCCGGGACTCTCTCCACCGAGACTTTTTCACTGCAGTTGATAGAGAGCTACGCTTAGAATACATTCGATATTATTTTGATCGACGCACCTTGTGATATGATATGGAAATGTTGCTTTTATTTCATCTATTGTTATTGTTGTTATCGATGTTGTACGGACAATTTTTATTTTGAATGGTTGAATGTTTGAGTTATTTCCTTTCTTAATGTAGTTCATTCATATGTTTCGCTAAGGTACATGTTGATTTCTATAGAGAGTAACATGTTTTCTTTGAAAGGTGCAGTTTATACCGTCATGAATCCAGAGGAGATCCGACGTCATAGGAGAAACGCAGCGATAAATATAATGCTGCAATACTATAATACATACGTCGATCGTGAACCTTGTTACACTTCATCTCAGGTTGGAGAACATTGGATGGGTGAAATGATTTCAGGACACCCAACGAGATTTCGTAACATCTTCAGAATGTCACATGAGGTTTTCAGAGATCTTCTAGTTGACCTAAAAACATCTCATGGACTCCATGGGTCTTATAGGACAACAGACCGTGAAGTGTTGGGCATCACACTTTTTATACTGTCACAGAACGAGTCCATGAGGGGAGCCGTGGAACGTTTCCGACATTCGTCGGAAACAATTAGCCGATATTTCTCGGTTGGTTTGGCTTCTCTTGTCGGCTTAGCAAATCATGTACTAAAACCAACCGATCCAACATTTGCGAGGACCCCGACAGAGATTCTTAACGACGAACGATACATGCCATATTTCAAGGTACAAATGTTAAATAAAACAAATTTTTATGGAATGGTTTGCATATTTATATGATTATTTTTTCCTTAAGGATTGCATCGGCGCAATAGATGGAACGCACGTTCATGCTATAGTGCCGGATAACGAGAAAGTAGCTTATATCGGCCGTTCTGGGAGGACAACTCAGAATATTATGGCCGTTTGTGATTTCAACATGTGCTTTACATTTGTATTGGCTGGATGGGAGGGCAGCGCACATGACAGTAGACTCTTTAAAGTTGCAACAAGAAAGCCGGAGTACAATTTCCCTCACCCACCTCCCGGTAAGGTCATTTATAATATTAAAAGATGATGTTTTTGGTCATACACCTAACTATACTTTCTATCATTACGGGGAAGTATTATTTGGTAGATGCCGGCTACCCCATGCGGAGGGGGTATCTTAAACCATATCCGGATACAAGATATCATATTCCGGATTTTCAAAGAGCTAGTAATCGCACAAGAACTAGAAAGGAGACTGTTTAATAAGAGACATTCATCCTTGCGAGGCGTTATTGAGAGAACATTCGGAGTTTGGAAGAAGAAGTGGGCCATTCTTCGGGATATGCCTCCTTATCCGTTCCCCAAACAGTGCGAGATAGTGTTGGCAACTATGGGCCTTCATAACTATATCGGGCGGCATCCAACTCGGGCCGATGTTGATTTTGACGAGGTTGCTACGGTCGACGGTTTACAGGACCGCATTGAACCGTCTCGACCACGGGAGGATGACAATAGTGCACCAATCCGTACAAAAGAAGGGGAGGGTGCAAATGAAATGGCAGCACTTCGAGCGAACATTACTCGATTGTTAGTTGGAGAGTGAGTGTTTTTGCGGTGCGATGTATGTCTTTTACATTCTTTTTGAGCACTTTACTTCACATTATTTACAATTCAACACTCTAGATTGATTCTTTTCATTTTGTTTGACCATTTTATACTCAAATTAATTAAGGCTGCATGTGTGCTTGTATTACGGGTAAATATGAGCTCCGGCACGTCGGCTACCTCTCGCCGATCGCTATGTCGCCGTGGGTTGCGGTGCATCTCTTTTGACATCACGTCGCCGCATAGCTTTCGACGAAAGTTTTATGCCCGTCCTCGGGACATTCCGCATCGCTGTCGTTTCTTCCGATGGGCGGATAGTTTACAGATTCTCACGAGTCCGACGCTGGGGAGAGTACGACCACAACGGAAGACGCAGTGAAACGGGAGTTACAGATTATGAAAACTAAAGTGAACATTATTTTATTGTTGGTTGTTGTTGGAATAGTCCTTCGGTTTTTTTTCACTCTACTCGTCGTCGCCACGTGTTTGAGAGTAGTATATGTTTTGTTGTATGACTTCTATGACTATTTTGAGATTTGCAATCGCGTAGAACTCTATGACTATTTTGAGATTTGGAAGCGCTCTCTTCGTTGTGTTATTAAATTTTTAATATAATTTGAAGAATCTATTTAAAATATTTTATAAAGCTCGTAAATTTTTTATTAATATGAACAATCTTTTTAAATTATAAAAATTTTAATATATATATATATATAATTCATTAAAATTAAAAGATAACTAAATATTTTATTTTACAATTAAATTAAAATATAACGAAGCTCGTAAATATTTTGTTAATACACTTAAAGAATTTAACCTATATAGTGAATTATCGAATTGAATCAATAGCTCACTATATATATAGAAAATATATATTAAAGATATAAAAATAAAAAAATCTAATTTCAATTTATAAATTTGTATATTTAAATATAAAATTTAAAAAAAATTTATTTTACTTTCAAATATTTCATCCTACATAAATATATCCAAATATTAAAACAGCTTCTAATAAACGAAGTGATCTGGTCATTTTCTGCCCCGCAGCTGTTTTTCCACAGCTGCAACCAAACAGACAGCAACTTTCTCGCAGTTGCTTCCCTAGCTTGCTTCTCAGAGCAACATACATAGCAATGAAGTTGGCAAGACAACCATTGCTTCAAACGAGCCCTAAACCCATAATGACAAAACCCTTGGATCCCATGACAACCCCAACCTTGACAAAGGTGGAAAAGGTACATTGGTCATTCTTAGACTAGAATGGGTCAAATTGGTCAACCCTAGTCAACATTAACCAAATTTGGTCAACATACCTTATTTTGAACCAAAATAAATAAAATTGATTAAATAATTAATTTTAAAAATTATTTTAATAAATTTTTGGTTAATATTATAATTCCCAATATTTTTAATTAATTAAATAATTAACTAAAAATGTAATTATAATTAAATAGCCATGAAATAAATTTGGACATGTGACATCACAAATGACACAATAAATGACATTCAATTTTAAAACCTAACAATGACATAATAAATGGCATCATATAGGTTACACATGAACCATGAGACACTTCACTTATAAATTAATGAATCATGACACATCATCATAACCATGGTTAAAACCCCATCATGGAATCATCATAAAAGGAATAATGAGGTGTCATTCCCTCATTAATTCTTGGAGAAACATTTGAAGAATAATCAAGTACCTCCACTTTCACCCAATCTATGGAATTAACCATGGTAGACCCATGGTCAAGAGCCATCATGACCAAAATACATAAAATTTATGTGAAGAAAAATATGTGTAACATTCCTTCCTACTCCTGGAATGAATCATCCCTTTGCATGAAGTGAGGTGGCCAGCCATTTTAAATGCCATCTCACATGTTTCACGGACCACTCAATAAGAAGAATACACCACTTAAGCTTTCTCCTTTACCATGATTAACCAAGATGAAAATTCATCATGAGGCCATGATAAGCAAGCATAGATGGTGTCTATTAACCAAGCCACCTTTTGGGAAGGGTTTGGGTGAGTCACTACTCACCTCTCCTTTCAGCCAATCAAAGAAAATCTTGTCACCAATGCTTTCACCATAGGTTAAAGATCATCATGACCAAGCCATAGAAGTGAGTGTGAGGGAACCTATGTGTCATCTCCCATGAAAATTGTTGGTGACATGCTACCCTATTTGGAAAGAGATTAACTAACTCACCTTGGAGTCGCCATTCACCTCCCCTCCAAACCAATGGAAAGAGGCTAAGGCTTAGCCAAATCTAATGCATTAAATGAGAATCCACATGGAATAACCTATGAATGCTTAACCATGGCTGCCACATAGCTGAAAACTTATCTCCAAGCCATGATGGATCTGTTTCTACCTCCCTCAAGTGAAGCCTGAGCTCAGCCAAGGCCTTCCATGGCTATAAAAGAGGCCAAACCCGAGAGCATCCAAGGGAGATACCAAAATAGGTGACACCCATACACTTTCCAATTCCCTTAGCTTTGAACGTCAAAGTTCTTCCTTAGGTCTTGAGCAATTGATCCCCATTGAATCTAGCCCCTCATATCCATTCCTTCTTCTCAATTTAGCCAACCTGAAAACCTCTAAATAGGACAAAATTGGAGTTTGAAATGAAGTTGTCCAAAACCTCAAATTGACCTTCCCTAAATCTCCCTAGGACCCTAAGAAGATGAGCCCAATCAAAATGGCCATCCTCATAGGTTCTAACCCACTCTTCAACATCTTCCTCTCAAGTCGAGACACATTGAGATCAAAGTCATGCACGGATCCAGTTTGAACTCAAATTGACTTGGGGGAAAGCTTCATGAGGTCGAGTTGAAGCTTCAGAAACATTCAATTTAAGCTTGTATCCACCAAGGCTAAGGTATGAATCTTTGACTCAAACCGAGCTTGGGCTTGGCCTTTATGAAGAAAACTATTTAACAACCCATAAGTCACCGCATGGATGTCTTCATCTCCCTCAGATAAGCTTTAGAACCAAAAATCATGAAAAATCATTACGAATCCGCAGAGTCTTAAGAATTTTAAATGGATGGCTCACGAAACGAAGTGGATGAATGGATGTCAGCAATTCCCATGTTTTGGAAATGGACGGTTGTGATGCTTTCCAGCATGATCCGCTGTTCGGAGTCCCGCAGCAGATCATCTGCATTTTCGACAGATCCGAGGATACGCGGCTCTCCCTGGCTTTTTTTATTTAGTTAATAATTTAATTAAAGCAGAATAACCTTAAAATAATAAAAAATTCATATCTTTGCATAAAAAAATACAAAAATATGACAAAAATATCCTTGGATTCAGGACGACGAGGAGAACAATGTGGAATTGAAATCTTGAATTTACCATTTATATTTAATTTTTAATTAATTAATTGATCTATGGAGTAATTTAATTATTAAAAATTATTTATAAATAAAAAAATTATGAAATTTTTAGGGATTGACCTTTAAGCCCTTAGACACATCTTCTGATTTTTCTGAGGCTAGAAAATTCTCTAGCATAGGATTTCCTAATTTTCATGTAACTTTATAATTAGTTTTAATAATAATAATAATAATAATTCAGAAAATAGGAAATTAAATTTGAAAATGGTTAAGTAATTGAGGGTAACAGACATTAACCTTAAAAGGACATTTCTTAGCCATTGGAAAATTTTAAATGACAACCAACTTTTAAGGTAAAAAATTATTATTTTTAAATTAATATTTAAAACACTAAAAATCCTTTAAAATAGAAAATCTACCATACTTGACCTATTTCACATTGGGTCAACTCAATGGTGAGTCTAACTTCAAATAGACTCACATTAAACACTAATTTGGTCTAAGACATCAAATTAGACCTAATTAACCCTAATTAAACTTCAACCACATTAGGCTTAATCATTTTGGAAACCCTAATTAGGTCTAATTCCTTATTAGGTCTGATTAAAAACCTTAAACCTTAATTTCATTAGGTTTAAGACAAATTAAACCCTAATCAGGTCTAAACCCTCATTAGGCCTAATTAAACATCTTAAACCTTAATTACATTAGAATTAAGACAAATGAAATGTTAATAGGTCTAAGACACCATTTAGGCCTGATTAAACAAAGTTATACCTTAGTCATATTAGGTTTAACTTAACAAACCCTAATTAGGTCTAAGAAATCATTTAGACCTAATTAAACCAAGTTAGACCTTAATCATATTAGCTTTAACTTAACAAGCTCTAATAAGGTCTAAGACACCATTTAGAACTAATTTAACAATGTTAGACCTTAATCATACTAGGTGTAACTTAACAAACCCTAATTAGGTGTAGGATACCATTTAGGCCTAATTAGACCAAGTTAGACCTTAATCATATTAGGTTTAACTCAACAAACCCTAATTAGGTCCAAGACACCATTTAGACCTAATTAAAGCAAGTGCGACCTTAATCATATTAGGTTTAACTTAACAAACCTTAATTAGGTCTAAGACCCCATTTAGACCTAATTAAATCTAGCTAGACCTTAATCAAATTAGGTTTAACTAAACAAACCTTAATTAGGTCTAAGACACCATTTAGAACTAATTAAACCAAGTTAGACCTTAATCATATTAGGTTTAACTTGATAAACCCTAATTAGGTCCAAGACACCATTTAGACCTAACTAAACTAAGTTAGACCTTAATCACATTAAGATTAATATAATAAACTAATTAGACTTAACCCAAATTATGTCTAACTAATCAGTTAAACCTTACATAAATTAGGTTTAATTAACCTTAAACCAATTAGACATAACCCTAATTAAGTCTAATTAATCAATTAAACCTTACCTAAATTAGGTTTAATTAACCTTAAACCAATTACACTTAACCCTAATTAAGTCTAGTTAATCAATTAAACCTTACCTAAATTAGTTTTAATTAACCTTAAACCAATTAGACTTATCCCTAATTATGTCTAATTAATCAATTAAACCATACCTAAATTATTTTTAATTAACACTTAAGCCTTACTTAAATTAGACTTAAACAACCTTAAACTCTAATTAGGTCTAACTTATTAGAACTAATTAAAACTTTAAGCCTTACTTAAATTGGCTTTAACAATTGTAAACTCTAATTAGATCTAACCCATTAGATCTAAGTAAACCTTTAAGCCTTACTTAAATTATGCTTAAACAAGCTTAAACTCTAATCAAATATATCTTTAATTAAAGTTCAACCAAAACATAATTTGAGTTCAATCTAACTTGAACCCAAGTTAACCCAAACCTTAGATTCAACCCATATTGAACCTTACTCAACCAAAACCTAACTTGAGTTCAATCTAACTTGAACCCAAGTTAACCCAAACCTTAGGTTTAGCCCATATTGAACCTAACTCAACCAAAACCTAACTTGAGTTCATCTAACTCGAACCCAACTTAACTCAAACTTAAGTTCAACCCATTTTGAACTTAAATCAACATTTTTAACTTAGGTTCAACCTAAATAGTTAACTCAAACTTAAGTTCAACCCATATTGAACTTAAGTCAACATTTCTAACTTAGGTTCAACCTAAATTGAACCCAAGTTAACTCAAACTTAAGCTTAACCCATATTGAACTTAACTCAACATTTCTAACTAAGGTTCAACCTAAATTGAACCTAAGTTAACTCAAACTTAGGTCAACCTATATTGAACGTAAATCAACATTTCTAACTTAGGTTCAACCTAAATTGAACCCAAGTTAACTCAAACTTAAGTTCAACCCATATTGAACTTAAATAAACATTTATAACTTAGGTTTAACCAAGATTGAACCAAAGTTAACTCAAACTTAAGTTCAACCCATATTGAACTTAAGTCTACATTTCTAACTTAGGTTCAACCTAAGTTGTACCCAAGTTAACCCAAACATAAGCTCAACCCGTATTGAACTTAAGTCAATACTTCTAACTCTAATTTAAGTCTAATCTACATTAGACCTAATACCTTTTAGATTCAAATGACATAGAATCTAAAATTCTAAATTCTAACTTATATTAAATTTTACACAATTTAAGTCTATCTACATAGACTTAACACCTTTTAGATTCAAATGAAATCGAATCTAAAATTCTAAAGTCTAACTTATGTTAGATTTTACTCAATTTAAGTTTAATCTACATTAGATTTAACACATTTTAGATTCAAATGATATCGAATCTAAAATTCTAAATAACTTATGTTAACTTATGTTAACTTATGTTAGATTTTATTCAATTTATGTCAAATATACATTAGACTTAACACCTTTTAGATTCAAATGACATCAAATCTAAAGTTTAAGAATCAAACATATGTTAGATTTTATTCAAAATTGGATCTAAAAATTCTCAAGTTTAATTAGATCTTGCAGGCATTACAGCTAAATAAACATCACCCCTTTCTTTAAGTCTAAATCACATTAGGCTTAAAATAAACAAATCAAAACTGACATATGAAAATCAATCAAAAAGACATATGAAAAATTTTAATAAGTTAATAAATCATAAACAACTTAAAATTTTCCAAGCTAAAATCTGAAAAGACATTAAGGTTTGAATGAAACTTTAATGAACAAAGATCACCAAACGTAACCCAGCATTATTAATCTACGAAGAGATCTTGGACTATGCAATCCTAGTTGTTAATAGGAGTCTTCCGGTCATGGTTTAAACACCTTTCAGACTAAGTAGATTAAGCCCCCTGATAACTCTGAGACGACGGAGCCAGTGACATCTGTCGGCATATTTTTAGGTTTGTGTGTTTTATTTTGAAAAGGGGGTCGCCTACAGAAATTGTCGACGAATTTTTAATTTAATTTAAGTAAATAATTTGAAAAGTAATATTTGATTTTTGAAAATAATTTTAAATTTGAAAATTTTAAGATATAAAATCAAACTGATCTCACATCCCGAATAGTTTATATAAACGAGCACCGCACCACAAACTGTGTATCTATCCCAAAGAATAGATACACTGCTTGATAATGGGGCTCGATTAAATAAACTAGAAAGGTTTGTGACATCCGTTTGGTCTGCGAACCAATTTTATAAGACGACAAGTTCCCCTGCTTAATATGAAAACATTAAACAGGGTTTATATTACCTGGGTTCTTAAAATTCTCTATAAGGGCATGCCCTATAGTTAATTACATCTTAAGTGACGGGAATCACCTAAGAAAACTCTCGATAATAATCAGTAGTTCTGCTCTCAAGGATTTCAAAGTTTTAAGTTTTCAAGGGATTGAGTTTTGAAATTTCAATAGGGAATGGATCAAATTTGGAACATTTTATTTTGGGAATTCAGAGGAAGAAAGGTAGGAGAAATCACAGATTCGAAGCGAACTTCGGTAATTTCCCGACTATCCTATTGTTTGGCTTGGATTTAGGAAAGACCTAATGTTTATTTAATATTTCAATCTTGCCAATTTTAATTAATTAGGACTTATATTCGTATGATAAAATCATACAAATAGCCTCGAAGATGTGAGGGTTTATGTCGTATCGGACAACTACCTCGGAGTCCTAAGACCGGTTAGGACTTAATTTACATGATATGATCATGCAAATGCCTAACGAAGAGTTGAGGATTTATGTTGCACTAGGCAAACTACCTCGAAGTCCTATGGCTTGGTTATTTAATTCTAAGAAAGTTTTACTGAAGTAGACTTAGGTTTTGCTGATGACGATGGTCGTGCTGCCCACCATGCTCCGAGCTCCTTGTTATTGCAGAGGTTTAGTTTTAGAAATCATAAATCAAGAAATGAGAGAAGTGTTCTGGTTTAGAGAAGGTCTTAATTTCCAAGTGTTTTTAATATTTTAATTAAACAAATCTTAAAGTTGATTATAACAACACTAGGTTAAGATCCCACGGTTCCATCCTTCCGCATCGTTATTTTTATCGGATTCACTTAGTTCGTATGAATTTACTAAACTCAACTGAATGAGTTCCACACTTTCATTTAGACCGTGGAAATCCCGTTAGCAACACGTAGGTTACATCATCCGAGGTATTCCCGATCATCCAACAAGACGTTTTAATTTAGTTGTAGTTATAGTTTTGTTGTTCTGTTTGTGATTAAATTTTGAGTTTTTTTATATTTTGAAATATTGTGGCGGTGAATTTTATCTTGTAATGACTTTTAATTTAGTTTTGGTTTCAGTTTTAGGGACTACCCTAAAGGTTTTGGTTTTCATGCAATAGTTGTTTATCATGCAAGAAAGGTAAGTGCGATGAGATTAAATAAATTGCAGTAAGGTAAATTGCAATAAAATAAAAGCGTACTTGGAGGGTCTTCCCGTCATCCCAAGCTGCACTTAAAACACAATTAGAATATTTAAGCATTTAAAGCAAGTTCCTAGGTAAAGCTAAGGGAAGGGTTATGGTTTTCTACCAAGTTCCTAATCCTATAGCTAGTCATCTCCTATGACGTCTAGGTTCTTGTTTGAGGACGATTTTCTTCATCAAAGAATAATTAAGTTCCGTTATTCTTATAAACATCCTATCATATATAGGAAGTGCTTAAGAAGAATCTTAAACATCTTTTCAATATTTCTAGGATTATTTTAAGTCCAAGAGAATTTAATTATACAAATGAATTAATCGTCCGGGAGTTCAGGTTTTGTTATCTTGCTCAGTGAACTAGGACATTTGAATATCCTATAAGTGAAGTAACACTTCACTTAACGCTCCGTTTAGGAGTTATGACAACAAAAGCTTTCGAGGGCAAATTGATGTTCAAATGGTTTATGATTTAATTTAATTTCAGTTAATGGATTTAAGTTTGGAATAGTGTTCAAGTTATTTTAGATTTATTTTTGAATTCTTTATGTCTTAGGTGATGTTATTTTTAATTCAATTTAATTTAACTTAATTTTAGTTTGGTTTAATTTAGTTTAATTTTAATTTTAATTTGATTTATTTAATTTAATTTAATTTTAATATTAACTTGGTTTTATTTTTTTAATTTAATTTAATTTAATTTAATTTAATTTAATTTAATTTAATATGATTTAATTTAATTTAATTTAATTTAATTTAATTTAATGTATTTTAATTTTATTTAATTTAATTAAATTTAATTTAATTTAATTTAACTTAATTTAATTTAATTTAATTTAATTTAATTTAATTTAATTTGATTTAATTTGATTTGATTTATTATGTTGTAATTTAATTTAATTTAATTTAATTTAATCCAATTTAATTTAATTTTATTTTTAATTTTAATTTAATATTTTATTTTATTTTTTATGTTTTAAAGATGATTTAATTTTAAATGTTAAAGTATTAATTTAATTGAAATTTTAAAAGGATTTAATTTAAATAATTGAACTTTAATGATTAAGTCTTTTAGCATTTTAAATTTTAAATTTGGATTATCATTTTAATTAGGAATTAAATATTATTGAGATGATTAATTTAGGGATTCTTAAATTAAAGAACAAATCTCTTTCTAATAATATCCCTATTTTAATAATTCCAATTTTTTCATTATTCTTCCAAATTTAATTAATTATTTAATTAAGGTTTTATTTTAATTATTTTCAAATTATTTGGTAGGTTACTACCCTTTAATTATTTAAATTTCAATCATCCAAATCAGATTAGGATCAAATATTTTACTCTTTCATTTTATTAAGCCTAAAGTTTTAATTAAGGGTTAAAATTTTAATTACCATTTTGCCCTTCAAGCTTAATAATTTCATAACTCACTAAATTAAGCTCAAATGAATTTGAAATTTTTATGTGACTTCACTCATATGTCAATAAAGACATTAGAGGAGAAAATGTGATTTTTCTGTATTTAATTTATTTATGTAATTATTTTTGGTGGAAAATAGGGATTTCCAAGGAAAATTTAATAATATGACCAAGGGAAAGCTTTTGTCCTTAAGAAATTTATGGGACATTCGTAATGACCAGAGAACCACTTGGACCAATTTTGGTGATTTTTTGAATTATATTCTTTTTATTATAATTATTTTGAGTTTTGGAGTATTAATTAATTTAAAAATAAAATAAAGGTTGAAAAATGAATTTTATATTTTTCAAAAATCTCTCTGATATCAAGGAAATCAGAGAACCAATTTTTATAATTTTCTGATTTTTCTTTGATTTATTATAATTATTTTAGTGGAAATGCTAGAAAATACATTTTTTTAATTTTAAAATTACCCTAGGGCTTTAAAATTTAATATCTCATCATAGAGACTTAAGAAAAATATGGGGTTTGTTCCTAAGTGACTAAAATTCAAAATGTGACATTTTGGTGAATTTTATTTTTTTTGTGATTTTTATTATTTTTTAATTATTAAAAATATTAAAATAATGCAAAAATCAACTTTTTAGAAAATTACAATTTTAATTTTCTTAAATTCCCCTGATATCAGAGAGGTTCCAAAACCAATTTGGTGAATTTTTGAAAAGTATTTTGAAAGTTATGAATTTTTTAAGTTTAATTTTGGCTAAATGGCTTAATCAACCCATTTGATAGGGCTAACCAAGTCCAATTGATTTCAAATTTTTATGGTGAGTTCCTCTGATCCTAAAGGTCAGTGGAGAATTGATTTCAAGTCGATTTGATGTATGATTAGCTCTAATTAATTAAAGCTCCATTTTGGGTGTTTAAGCCAATTAGGGTTATTCCAAGTGAATTAACTCAAAACCTATTTTTCCTAGGGTCCTCTGGTCATAATAAACATCACTAAATTTTCCTAGAATTTATTTCACAACATGCTAATTATTGAAATTAAAATACTCAGAATAGTGACCTAGAATTGAAAAATCAATAACTCTTCATAGGGATGGCCTCTGACTTTGGAAAATTCAGAGAATGTTCCCAAATTCAGAGGCTTCAAAAGCCCTATGGTCTCATGCCATGGTGAATTGTATACATGCATGGAGAATTGAAAATGTGAAGAGAGTAAATAAATCATTAAAAATCAAATACTCAATGGAATTAAATGATTTCTTTTCCACATTATTCTCCTCTGTTCACTGAGCAAGAGAGTATTTTTATTTTATTTTTCTGATTTTCCTACACAAAGTTATGCATTTTTGAAGTTTAGGGAATTAAATAAATGGGAAAATAACCTAATTTCCTACTTATCCACGCGGCGCCGCGTCAACCTAGGCATCTCCGAAGCTCCACGCGTCGTCTTCTGATTCGGCGCCGCCATCCGACTCAGCGCTCCAGGGCCCCGCGGTTCATGTTCCGTTGCTTCGTCCGGCGAGATCCTGGCCGTCCGCTCGATACACGTGCAATCCGACGGCTCCTGGTCATCGTCTACGACTGGTGTGAACCCGTGACCGTCAACCTTCTATCCCTAATTTCTCACTCGATTCTCAACAGATTTTTGTGTTCTTATGCTCTATGGATTCGTCTTGAAGAGACGAACACATCCATACGGTAAACATGTATTTAAATCGACTCAAATTAAATGGAGAATCTCTGTAAGCTCGGGAAGAAGAGTGAGTCCATACCTTTGCTCAGAGAAGTGAAGCTTCGATCCGAGAGTTGTGTCACCTTCGATTTGGTCCAAGCAAGCTCCGGATGAAGTCCCTTGGCACAGTGAATTGTCTAGGTAAGATTTCGACCAAGCCCGATCACAAAGCTTGGAGGCCTGGAAGCAATGGCTGGCTCGGTGAGGGGGCTTTTGCTTGGTAAACTTCTTCCCTTGGTCCGGTGAAGGTGTAGGACCAATCAATTTGGGGATTGGTCCACTGTGAAGAAGTGTCCTGGTTTTTATGCTGAGATTTGAACTCAAAATTGAGCTCCGCTGGAGAGAATTAGGGCTGGAATCCAGTGGGAATCAAGTGCTCTATGTGTGGAGAGTGGTCTGGAATGATTTTCGCAGAGTTTCCTTATGGTTGGTTCAGCACCTCTTCCATGGCCGAGAGGGGTGGTGTTTAAATAGGAGAGGCTGGAGGGCCTCCCAGGGGGGTTTAAGGCTTGAGATCAGTTGCTTAGGTCAAGGGAAGAACAGCCATGGTGGCCATTGGGCATGGGGCGGCTCGAGCAAGGTGGCATTGAATTTTTTGGCTCCTCCCAAGGTCTCGGCCATGGTGTTTTCCGGTGGCCTGGTGGCTGGCCGGCCAGGCACTGGTCACCATCTTGTTCAGGTGGGTCAGGGCTGGGGTTTAGTGCAGCCAATTGGGCCTTGCCATGTGTAAATGGGATGGCTTGGAATGGAATGGGGAAGAGGCCATTTTGGCTTGGTTTGGGTCAACCCATGTGTTTGGGCTTCGTTCACCTTCCCATGGTCTGATTTTGGGCTAGGGAATCAGTTGGGTCAGCTGCCATGGAGTGGTGAAGTCTCCATCCATGGTGAGGTGGCTAAGCATGGTTTAGTGTGTGACATGTTTATGGTTAAAAAGGCTTAATGAAGGATTAGGAAAGGAGGCCCTCCTTTTGCCATTAATGGCTTGGTCACATGTCAAACCTTCCATGGCTTCATATGGCTTGTAAATGGCTTGCTCATGGCTTAGGATAAAGCTTGGTCAATTTCATGGAAATAGAATTTAGGAATTTTGGTATTTTGGTGGAGAATTTTCATGAAGCTTGATTTGGAATGGCTTAATGATGATTTTAAAACTTAGGGGTGATTTTGATTAAATGGATGATGTGGAGAAACGTCATGTGGGCTTTGGATTGAAAACTTGTGCTTTTGAAATGGTCTTGGGTGGGCTTTTAAAGTGGTTTAAGGAAGTGGGCCTTTAGGTTAAAAAATGGGCTTTTGAATAAAAAAAAAATTTGCAATGGGCCATGCCAAATAAATGTTGCAATTGTTTTAGGCATGTGTCATGAGTGGTTTGAAACAAACTTGAGGTGGTTTGGGTTTGATTTGTGTTGGATTTGGGCCTCTTTGGTAAATGGGCCAATGTAGGTCAAATTGGGCTAACTTGGGCCATTGTTGGGCTAGAGTTAAAATTGATGTAAAATTAATGTTGGGACATGTTTATGGGAATGTTTCAAAGAGGTTTTGACTTTGGTTGGGTTTTAATTTTGGGGTTTGGGCTTATTTGGGTTAGGTTTGGGCTTAGGTCAAAATTGGGCTTTTTAGCTTTGGGTTGAATTTGAGTGGGGTTTGGGTCTAAATTTTGGGAAAATCATGTTAGTGTTTTGTTTTTGGGGATGTTAGGGAAGGTTTAGAAAAGATTTGGGGTTAATTGGAGTTGAATTGGGTGAGTTTGGGCTAAGTTTGGGTCATGGGTCCAAATTGGGCTTTAAGGTCCAAAATGAAATTGGGTTCAAATGCCAATCAAATTGGACTTGAATCTGGTCTAGATTGGTGTTGGCGATGTTGAATTGAAGTTTAGAATTGAATTGGACTAGAATTTCGGTCAATTGGGCAGGTTTGGTTTGACATTGGGTTCACTTTGGGTTAAAATGGGTCAAATTGGGGATTTTGACAAAATTGGAGTAAATTGACAAAATTGGCCCATGGTGTAGTTGAACAAAATGAAATTGGGAGTATTTGGGATTTTTTGGAATTTTCTGGGAATTTTCTGAATTTTTGGATGTTTTTGGCTAAGAGGGGCATTTTGGGTATTTGGAGGGTATTGGGAGGTATTTTTGGAATTTTTGGTATTCTTGGCTATGAATGATCAATTTGAGTGATGTGGGAATTTTTGGGATTGGTTTTGAGGAATTTGGGTGATTTTGGAGAATTTTGAAAATTTTGGGTAATTTCAAGGGTAAAAAATTTGGAAAATTAAAAATTTGGAAAATTGAAGATTGGGTAAATGTAAGTGGAATGAAATCATTTTGGTTGAGCCATGAAGCCATGTTAAGCCTATATGAGCCATGAGAGGACTCATTTGAGGCATTCACTATGTTGTTCCTAACCCTCTTAGCCAAGGGCTTAGGGCTTAAGGACCATCCATGTGAACTACCTTCATGAGTCAGGAGGTCAAGTTGGGTATGGGTGTGGTTTTAGGAGGTGTGTGAAAGTGTAGTGTATAAGTGTAGTGTGAGTGTAAGTCAGCCCTTTCACCAGACCAGGCCACCCAGGGCAGTCCTAAGGCCAAAGAGTCCTATAGGAACTCATCCTTTAAACTTCCACTTTTTATTTCAACCCTCTAGGTGATTAGGGGTCTACAATCAAGTCTGTGGAGTTTGCAGGGAGTTAAGAGGTGGTTTGAATTTCTAAGGGATGGGTCCCAATTCTAGTCCTCTAAGATAGTCAAAGGAAAAGCCTAAGGCTAGATCCTAAGTACTAAAAAGAAGAAGAGAAGACCTCATCAAAAATGAGGTCAACAACATCTTGACTGGGTTATCTAAAATCTAACCAACTAAAATAAAAAGATTTAAGAAATAAAATTAACATTATTTCTTTTAAATCTCACACTCATTTTTCTTGCTGGTTGAAGACAAAATTCTGCTTTAGATTTACTTTACATGTTATTAGGGTGTACTAACACTGTTTTACAGGGTCGACATTCTGAAGACAGGCCGAACGACAATAAAAAAAATTAAAGAAATACCAAAACAATGACAAAAGAGAACAAAATAAAATTTAAGCAACATTAAAATGAAAAAAACCAAAACAAAACTTAAACTTTTAGGATAGCCACAAAACCTAAACTTTTAGGATAGTCACCAAACAAACAATAAATACAAGACAAAACAACAACAAAATGACAAACAACAAAACAAAAATAAAATCGACATAACAAATGACATTGAAAAAAATCAAACTCTTAGGGTAGTATGACATATTACCCCAAGGATTGAACGTTGATGTTTCTTTCCTTGTTCTTGAAACTTCTTAGAAAATAAGTGTTAACATTAATCAGAAATTCTCTTAGACAATTTTAATTGTCTAAGATGTAATTAACTATAAGAGCTTGCTCCTATAGGAGATTTAAGAACTCGGATAGATATCATTCCTATAAATCTCTGGTTATCAAAATCTTACATTTGATCCTCCTTATATAAAATTTCAAGAATAAGACATTCTAGAATCTCCTTTTATAAGGATTACCATCAACTTTTTTATTCTACTATTTTCTATTTTATCAGCCCTTATTTTCTTAAAAACTTTTATTATTTAAGGATCCTCTACATGATCTGAAGAAATAAGATCATTTGAAGACTAGGACGATATGATAGATAAACAAAGTAGCGACTCCAAAACAATGACATCAACATCGACATGAGAAAATCTCTGACATTGCTCCAAATACCGACAAGAGATTTTATTTGACGACTCCGTTGGGGAGCATCATTCTTCTCATCTCTTGTTAACTCATTTGTTATCAAAAAAAAGTTTCATTCTTTGACATATAGGGCCACATCTTTCAAAACTCTTATTCTTAACATTTCATAACAACAACATAAAAATAAATTCCCAGTTTATAAATAAAAGTTCATGACATTTTATTCTTCTTGAATTTTCAAAAATCTTGCAATGGAATCCCCAAATTCAGTCTTTCTTATTATCAAAGTCTCAATACGCCGATTGATGAAGATGTTTACCTTTTTCAGAATGATTTTGGATTATTTGATGAAACTAAATTTGCATTAGAAAATCCATATCAAACTGATATACAATCCTTTGAGGAAGTCAATTTGGAACCTTATGAAGATTTTCTTAATTTTACAGAAGACTTGCCTCAATACATTCCTGTAGAACAATATACTTTTGAGGAAATGGAAGAACAAGTTGACGTAAAAATGAAAGAAAATTTGTGTTGAAAAAGAAAGTGAATTCCACCTTCATCCATATATGAAGTTGGATCTTGCTCCAAGAATGTTTCAGAAACTCAACGAAGAAATAAAATCCATTCTCTTAAAAGAAAGAAAAAATAGAGCAAAGATGAAAACTTTGAGACATCTGAATTTGAACAAAGTGTAACTCTTCTTTCTCAAAAGAAAATCGATATATTCTAATACCAGTTGAATATGAGGAAAATACTTTCCAACCTAGAAATTCTCCATCAATTCATGCTGTATACTCTGTGTTTAAAAGATTAGCACAGAAAGACAGGTGTTCAATTTTTTGGCTGTTAGATAAAATGGGCTGTGCCGTCTCTACGACAATGAAAAGAAGAATTCTCTCAATTGAAGATCCTACTTACTTAAAACAGGATAGCAATTCACATTAGACAGTCAATGTACACGGGTACCACTAAAATTTCATCTAGGGCCAAGAGTAAAGGATGTGATTGTTACAAGAAATAGAATTAAGCATAACATAATAATATCAAAAGCAGAAAAAATGCCTGCTAAAATGACTGCTTTGATCCAAATATTACAACATGGAGATCATTCTTACTCACAAAACGATGATACACTTCCCACGATATCTCGTCATATACTCAAAAATAATATATGGAGACGAGAATCATCAGGAGGAATCTTGGATACCATGAATACCCATGTAGACAGTTCTCAAGAACGAACTTGTGAAAAACATCCTATAAAATCATTCGAGGAAAGATTGAAGAAGTTGAAAAATGACATCAAACAATTCTCAATATGAATAAAGGATAATTCTTCAAATAGTTCAAATGAGGAAGTCGCGGAGATAAACATGGTGGAAACACGGTCTACCTCTTTAGCATGAGAATTAAGCGAAGAAGATGCGATAAAAGAGTTACGAGTGGTTTTTCATTAGCGAGATGAACAAATCAACCTTCTCAAACAAAAAATAGAAGAATTGATGGCAACTTTATAAAACCCACCAACGAATCCATTGCATGTCGTTGAAATCATTAGGCAAGAGGCAATACACATTTTGGAGGACAAAAGAGAACCAATAGAAATTGAAGAAAGTATACAAAAGAAAAAAGATTCCTCCCAAAGTGGAATTCTGGAAAAAGAAATAACACAATTGGTAGAACAAAAGATAAAATAAACAAGGTCTCAGGTAAAGGCCGGTTCATTAATTCCAAAGGGTAGACCTTATCCAGAGGAATTTGATTTTGTCCAATACCCCAAGGGTTTGTTCCTCCTCTCTTCAAAATGTTTGACGGAACTGATAATCCCAGTCAACTTCTTGTACACTTCAGATCGAGTTGCTGAAATGCAGGAGGAAGTGACGCTCTCTTATTCCGTCAATTTGTTAACAGTCTCACTGGAGTTGCCTTTGATTGGTATGTAGAACTTCCTAATGGCTCCATCAAAACTTTTGTAGAACATGAAAGCCTCTTCATTCAATGTTTCGTTAGAGCACAACACCCTACTACAGTTTGTGACCAGGTAGTCAAAAAACAAAAAAGATAGGATAAATTTTAATGGAATACATTTTGTGTTGGAGAAATCTTAGCATAAATTATGAACCACAACTTCAGGAACAACATGATGTTGAGATTCTGCTAAAAAATATCCATGGTCCTATAGCATTCATGCTAAAAGGATTCATGATAAAGATATTTGAAAGACTGCTGAGTAAAGCTGTCAATCTTTAGGAAGAAGCCAAGCAGATGAGTGTAGTGGAAAAGATAGAAAAGACAAAGTTTGTCAAAACATTTGAGAAGAAACCAAGAAATGTTGCAGAAAAGGGCAAACAAGTGATGCAATTCTAGCCCGAACAAAAGAAACAACGACAGAATATAAATTAACCGCCATAATAGACATCTTCTCAATTACAATTCCAACAAGTACAATGATTGAAAGAATGAATAAGGAATATCCATTCAAAATGGAAGTCATCGGTAGAATATTCTGTAGCCTACTGAAAATGCCAGAATTCAAGCTGTCTGAAGCTAAAAGGTCGGGAGAGGTTGATATGAAAGACAATCTCAATTATTGTCCTTATCACAGGATGCTCGGTCACAAAATTGAAGAATGCTTTGTCTTCAAAGACTGGTTAGAGCTTAAATTTAAAGAATGGAATATAGTAATCACGAAAGAGTATTTGAAAGAACTTGAAAAAGGTTCAGTTAATATGATTTTGGTTGATAAACTTATCCCTAATTCTGACAACAAAGACAGAAGCAACAATGTTAAAAGTAAATCTTCTGAGGAGATTCTTTCAAACTTTAAAATTATAAAATCTTCTAATAAACGGAAGAAAAAGAAAAATAAAGAACCAAAAAGGATTAGAGGTCTTTTAGACACAGGAACTGTTGTTCCTTTTGTATCTTATAGTTCACATCTTACTTTATCTTCTACGAAGATAGTTGTCTCGGATGAAGAGAGAAAATCCTTCAAGTTGTTAACCTTGTATAACTTCCTTTTTACCACTACTATGAATAATAATACTTCTAGTTCTGCTTACATTTTATCTATTTTGGATGATGCTTCTGAAAATGATAGTACTAATTTCAATCCTATAGACACTACTCAAATCATACTCGATATCGACCAATTTAGCGACAACCAAAATAATAATAACATTGATGATATTTTGACAAAGATAAAGACACTATCACAGTCCACCTGCAAGGAATGCCAATTTATATAGAATTAGAATCTTCAGACTCAGAGATAAAAGAGTCAGACAGTAAACTATAAGAAATAGTTAAAATCAATTTGCGAAGTGGAAAAGTTCTACCCCCAAAACCGGCTCCCCAAGAAAAAGAAAATAAATTGTCGCATTGGAAACGATTGTTCCTCTGATACATACACAATTATCTGAAAGAAATTAAGACAGTCCTCACAAAGTGGATTACAATATAATAGCTCATCTGAGGAAATTATCGACAAAATTGAGCATTTATGATGCCCTTATGCTTTCTAAAGAAATGAGGGAGTCATTGATAAAGGCCCTTTCAGACCCAAACATTTGCTCAGCTTAACTTGTTAACATTACCTAGAATGAAGCCTGTCCTTTAGAAGAACAGACAAAAATCACCTTTTTTGACATTGTCATGTTACTTGGGACGACTGATCATCACAGTAAATATAAACTACACGACACTTTCGAGGGTGCTTATTGATCCAGGTGCCTCGATTAACATAATGAATTTAAGGACTTGTGAATTTGGATATTAACTCATCCCAATTATCAAGAGATACAATGATGTTAGGAGGATTTAAACAATAAGGAGAACGGGCTCTGGGATCAATAACATGACTCTTTGACACGCCTAAAATATATACGCTTTTTGTTATATAATTTTACTCATTTTTTATGATATTACACTTTAAAAGGAAGGTATTTTTTATGTTTTTTTTTTTAGGTACAAGAAATGGTGATTGGAGCAAAAGGAAGCAAAAAATGGTGCAATTTAGAGGAAAAACGAGCAAGAAAGCAAATTTTGACATGACACCTTTCGATAAGTCTTTCTATGTCTAATCTGTTTTACACATCTTTACATATTTTTGAATGAGATTATACTTTAAAGAAAGGTTGTTTTTATGCTTATTTTGTAGGGCTATCTGTTAGGAACGCAACACAACTGAAACGGGGCGAATCGGAGCTGAAACGGAGTAAGATGGTGGAGTTGCGTAGGATGGGCACCGGGGGCGCCCAAACAGGCGGCGGCGGCGGCTAGAAGCCCGAGACCACATAAAATAGGGCGCTAGCGGTGTCCAATACATTCTGGAAGCAAAATTGAGCAGTTATTGGCCATATACATCGAATCTGAACGCTTTTTGGAGGGTTTCTTCCTGCACCTCTTGGGAAATTCGTCCCTACTCTATTTTAAACCAAATTTGAAGCCAAAAAAGAAAAGGAGATGATAAGGAAAACATGGAGAATGCTTAGAGATCTTAGAATAGGAGTAGAAATGTAGATTTCTACCTTTTTGGAGAGAATGGTGAGGAGATTTTGAGAGAATCTGTAAGGGAATGTTCTAGCATTGCATGGATCGGCAGGAAACTTTGTGAGAGAGATTTTCATCTTTCATTTAAGGGGAAAAATCTATGTATTGTGTTCTTCATTATCTTATGATTTTGTAAACACTTATTTTGTGGATTTTCTTTGAAATGAAGTTTTCCATTGTGTTTTCTTCGTGCTTTGTGATGTCTTTCTCGTACTCTTTCTTCTTGTTTGGAAATAGTGACAAAAGAAGTTTATGCCATTGTTTTCACACTACTTTTCTTTTACAATGAGTAGGATTCATGTTTAGGATATTGGGATGCTTGCTAAAAGAAGTTTTAATTTTAAATGTGATGGTTTTTACTTGTACTTCATTTACATTACAATAAGGGCCCGTTGTATTGTTAAAATTCGTTGTAATTGCATTGTCCCGAAAGGGCAGTGTAATTCTCAACAAAGTGGAACTACATTCAATGTCCGTGAATGAATTGCGTAGTTCATGGGGATTGAGTGCAAATAAATAGGGAAATATGGTTTCATGGGCATCGAATTAGAGGTTTCAGGGTGACAGGCTGAGATCCCCAATTTGGTCCTAAAGTTTGGTAACTAAAGCTAGGGTTAGCCTTCAGGTGAAGGGAAGTGGGAGCTCTGAAGTGGCGACAGGTATCCTCCCAGCCTAACCTTGGATTTAGGGACTAAGGCTAGGATTTTCCAATGTTCTTTATAGCACTCTGAAGAGGGGGCACTCGAAAGAGGGTAAAGAATAGGATTGCCTCTATTTGGCACATACAATATTTAATGCATCTCATTCCTAAACTTTATACAATTCATTACATAAGAATAGTAGATTTTATTATCTTAAAAATTCACCAAACCAATTTCCCCAAAAAGGGTTATCTTTAGTATTAATATTTGCATTAGGGAGTGGTTATTATTCTTACATATAATCATCTGCATTTAAGAGTAGTTGTTAGAAACACCACTTATATCACCATTCCAAACTAAGGATGTTAGTAGCATACTAGAATTTGACTAAGGACCACTTACCTCGCTTCCCTGTGGGATCGATAAATGGGACTCCATTAGAGCCCTATATTACTTGATACAATACGTATACTTAGGTTTGAAATTATGACTTTACAAAATCATTATAAATATATAAATCTGAGATAATAAATTCTTACATTTAAAAAAAGTCGCATCAAGTTTTTGGCGCTATTGCCGGGGAAGCATCAGTAAGAATTTTAGGAGAATTTTAGTTGAAGTTCTTATAATTGGAAAACTTTAGTGTCATAAAACTGTTTTTGTGTGAAAAGTATTTTTTGTATGAAAAAGTGTTGAGAAAAAAAAAACTGTTTGTGTGAAAAATAAGGTGCTTGTGAAAATATTTTGTTGTGTTGAATTTATTTTTTGTTTTATTTGTTTTAATGTTAATGTATTGTTTGTTGTGTTACGTACGCAAAACAAATGATCTGTAGGACTTGTGCCTTATGATCCCGAGTTAGAAAATTGGAAAAAAATAAAAAAATAAAAAGGACTTGAAAAACTAGAAATGGAAATGGAAAACATTCAAAATAATAACTTGGAAAATCATCATAAATCATTGAGGGAATACGTAAATCCTACGATAGATAAAATTCACTCAAGTATACAAAACACTATTCTAGAAGCTGACTCGTTTGAACTAAATCCAGTGATTATCCAACTTGTGCAGAATAACCAGTTTGGGGGAACTCCTTCGGAGGATCTCTATTTACATTTATCTAATTTTCTAGAACTTTATGCTAAATTTCGTTATAATGGCATGTTAGACGATGCTTTTAGCCTAAGGATTTTTTCCTTTCTCACTAAGGGATAAGGCTAAAATGTGGTTACACTCATTAGCACCTGGTTTTATTAAAACTTGGGAGGAGTTAACTTAGAAATTCCTAGCTAAGTTTTTTCCACCTTCAAGGACTACTCAACTTAGAAACAATATTATCTCATTTTGTCAGTATGAAGGGGAATCAATATACGAAGCCTAGGAACGATTTAAGGAACTCCTAAGAAAGTGTCCACATCATGATCTGCCAGATTGGTTAATCATTCAAACTTTTTATAATGGGTTAGTGGGATCCCTTAGATCCATTATTGATGCTGCTGCTGGTGGTTCATTAATGTCAAAAACATTTGATAAAGCGTATGCATTATTTGAAGAAATGGCTACAAATAAATTTTAATGGCCCTCTGCAATGGTAAATCATAAAAATGTAGTTAGTATTCATGATACAGATGTGATTGCAATTCTTGCATCTTAGGTTGCTGTCATATCAAGGAAGTTGGACCAATTTAGAATGAACCAACCTCAATTTACTCCTGTAAGTCAGGAAAGTTCATTAAGGCGTATGATTGATTCCAAATTATTATATGAGACTTTAAATACCGTAAACAACCCATATTCTAACTTTTACAACCCATGTTGGAAGAACCATCCTAATTTTAACTCGAATCATACTACTGAGGGTGGAAACCAATAATGGGAAAACAATCATGCAAATCCTAATGGAAGTTGGAATAGGCAGGGTAACACAAGATATAGACCTTCACATCCAGTGGACTCTAATATTAATCAACAATTTGAGGATAAGAAAATGTCTATACACAAAGTGGTATTGCAAATGGTAAACCAATTGCAAAGTCAAAATGTTGTGATTAGAAAAATAGAGAATCAACTGGGAGAAATTGCTAATTCACTTAGCAATAGACCCAAAGGAACACTTCCTAGCAACACTGAGATCAAACCTAAAGAGAATGATAATGAACAACTATTCCTTGTTACTGGACAATCTATTATAGATGTGCAAAAAGGAGAGTTGATTATGAATTTTAATTACAGGAAGTCACTTTTGATGTGTTGAAGACTATGAAATTTCCAGCTAAAAGAAAAGATGATGAATGTTTTTAAATGGATGAAATTGATTATCTAAGTAAAGAACATTACCAAGAAAATTTTGATAGTAATATAACAGATGAGTTCAGAATGGATTTTCATGATGAGTTGAAATGTTATCTAAAGAAGATTGTATGTACGTTCAAGAGAGTGTGAAATGATGGAAGCTGCCAAAAATAGTGAATTTGTAATTCCATTTATTAAAAAATCTCATGAACTTAAGATGGATGTACCCCATACAATTTTAAAGCCTGCCTATTTAGGGAATTCATCTACACCACCAGTCTTTATATCTTCATATTTAGCTCAATTATAAGAAAAACCTGAATTGAATGATGAACAAGATAAAGTTATTGAACTATGACTTGGAAGAGAATTTGAGGATAAATTTCAAAAGAACTTTGAGTTGAGAAAAGAGGATAAGGATATTGGAAGACCATTGGAAGAAATTCTTAAGGAATTAGAAAAACCTATTTCCTCAACTAAGATAGATCCTCCATCATTTAATAATTATAAAGGGGAAGAATTGGAAGATAACTTGAATCATAAGAGTAATATAGAAGAATTTGATACATAATCTGAATTATCTAGAGAATCTGATCCAAAATTTGGGAGATTTTGAATTATCTTATAGAGATCCATTTCTTATAAATTTTAAGGATGATATCAATATGTAAATTCAGAAAATCAATATAAGAATATTAGATCTATAAAGAAATATGAGGAACAATGATATAAATCCATCTGAAAAGGAAAAGTTTAATGATAAATTAAATTTTTGAGGATTTTGTAGGAATTCCTAGATCGGAAAAGGATTGGGAGATTGATCGAGGATTACTTAATTGGAATTTTGATCCAGAATGAATCATTTGTCGGACCCACAACATTAAAACCAAACGCTTTATGGGAGGCAACCCATAGTTATCAGTGTGCTTTGATTTAGTATGCTTGAGAGTCATGATTTTTACTGTTGTACTGTGTTTGCTTTAGTGTGGATTGATCAGCTTAATTTATTTTTGGATTAATTGATTGACTTGATCTTTATGTATTGATCAGTTTGATTATTGTTGGTAGATCTTTGGATTGTTAGTGGCTGGATTTGATCTTTGTGTGTCATGAGGGAGGTGATTCCTTAACTTCTTATTATGGTTCGAGTTTATGTTCTCTTGTAGTAGTTGGATTGATGAGTCCACTATGACTCAGGTCTTACCTAGACTTGAGTTTTACAGGAGTATCATGAATTTGAACAGTGTTAGATCCATCTTAATTTTGTTAATTCCTTTCTCTAACTTTGTTTTCCTTTGGTAGGAGTTGCGAACCTATTTGATAAATAACATTAGGATGATCTTACACTACAATATGTAACTGTTAAAGGTGCTTAATTAAAGGGATTAGATGATGTCTAGGATTGGTGTCTAGAAACCAATTTATCAGGGATAATATTATCTTTGGGATTATAATCTATAAAATCATTTGAAAGTACCTAATTTACTAGTGTAGTGATTTCGTTAGAAATTGGAGGTAAGGTAGTGAGATTGGATGAGTTAAAGGATGAATTAACCTCATTTATCATATGTGTGTTTATGTTTGTGTTACCACTTTATTTAGGCCTTGAAGAACATTTTTATCTTCCCTTGATGATACCTGCTATGCTAATTAAACTTTTATTTAATGAATTTCATTCTGGCGTGATTAGTTTAGATTTACTTTTTGCTGCATATTGTTCTGTCCTAATGAATACTTGTAAATGGTTTTGATAAACATTTGTGGTAGATAGAATTTCTAAATTGTTTTTCTTCATGCTTATATTTTCTGTACTGAATGCTATATATGTTAAAAATTAAGTTTGGGGGTAGGAAGAAAAATAAAACTTTAATGTGAAAATACTTCCTTTTAGTATAATTTTATTGCAAGCATGTTTTATGTTAGATTTACTTTCTCCTACAGTCATTCTATCTTGATTATGCATATATATGAATTTGATAAGATGTTGTAGTAGTAAGTAGATTCAAACTTTACTTTTTCTTCTTGTAACATTTTATGGAATTAATTGCAAAATATTTTAAAATTTAAGTTTGCGTGGAAGAAAAATTTTTAAAATGTAACTTTATTTGTCCTCGGTAGCCTGTATTTAATTTGATATCACTTTTAAAATGACTTGTGGTATGACCTTTAGGTTACTATAATTTCAATTTTAGGAATATGTGAAGAAATTATTCCAGAGTTAAGATATTTTGTAAGAAACATTGGAAAAATGATTTTTCTATTAATGGTAGAAAGGAGTTGAATATTTGAGAGCTAAAATTCTTAGATTTATCCTTAATGAGAATTGAGCCTTTATTGAAAACCTTCTTTGAACTAATATTTACACTTATAAAAAGTGAGGGAAAGTTTTGAGTTTTGGATTTTAGAGAGAGGATAGTGAAATTCAACATTATTAAAGGCCTATCCAGATATAGTAATCCTCACATAAAAAAAGTAAAAAAAAAAGGATTAAAAATGATCCCGAAAGAAAGAAAAAAAAGGGGATTTAAAATGATCCTGAAATAAAAGAAAAAAAATGAAAAGAAAATAAATGAGGAGAAGCTTAAGGGGAAGCCTAATAAAAAATTGGTTTCACTTAAATTTTTTTAAATGAAAAGACTTAAAAAAATCCTAAACTTATTCTTATTTCAAAAGGTATTGGTTAAATTGGTATAGATAAGGTGCTTAAATTTCATTTTTATGCTTTCTATGAATGTTTTGTTTGACAATTTTCAATAACTTTAGAAGTAAATAGAAAACCAGGATTCCTAAGTTGAATATCAGATATTATTACACTCTAGTCCTAGGTTGATTTGCTAGAATTTCTCCTATGTTATACTATAATATTTCTGAGATAAAATTATAGGAAACTCTATTGAAACCCACAACCACAAGTCAAAATATTTTATTTTTAAAGTTATAGTGTTACTTGAGGATAAGTAACAGTTAAATTTAGGGGTCTTGACACACCTAAAATATATACGCTTTTTGACATATAATTTTACTCATTTTTTATGATATTAAACATTAAAAGGAATGTATTTTGTATGTTTTTTTGTTTTTAGGTATAAGAAATGGTGATTAGAGCAAAAGGAATCAAAATGGTGCAATTTGGAGGAAAAACGAGCAACAAAGCAAATTTTGACTTGACACCATTCGATAAGTCTTTCTATGTTTAATCTCTTTTACACTTATTGCATATTTTTGAATGAGATTGCCCTTTAAAGAAAGGTTGTTTTTATGCTTATTTTGTAGTGCTATCTGTTAGGAACACAACGCAACTGAAATGAGGCGAATCAGAGCTGAAACAGAGCCAAACGGAGTAAAATGGTGGAGCTGCGCAAGATGGGCGCCGGGGGAGCCCAAACCGGCGCCAGCTGCGCCCGAAGCCAGAGACCATGAAAAATAGGGCGGCAGCAGCACCATATTCAGCACCGGCAGCTCTCAAGATGTTCTTGATGCGAAATTGAGCGATTATTGGCCATATACATTGAATCAGGATGCTTATTTGAGGGTTTCTTCATGCAACACTTGGGAAATTCGTCCCTACTCTATTTTAAACCAAATTTGAAGCCAAAATAGAAGAGGAGATGATAAGGAAAATATGGAGAATGCTTAGAGATCTTAGAATAGGAGTAGAAATGTATATTTCTACCTTTTTGGAGAGATTGGTGAGGGGATTTTGGGAGAATCTATAAGGGAATGTTCAAGCATTGCACGGATTGACGGGAGACTTTGTGGGAGAGATTTTCATCTTTCATTCAAGAGGAAAAAACTAAGTATTGTGTTCTTCATTATCTTATGATTTTATAAACACTTATTTTGTGGATTTGCTTTGAAATGAAGTTTTTCGTTGTGTTTTCTTCGTGCTTTTGATGTCTTTCTCTTAATCTTTCTTCTTGTTTGGAAATAGTAGCATAAGAAGTTTATGTCATTGTTTTCACTCTACTTTTCTTTTGCAAATAGTATGATTCATGTTTAGGATATTGGGATGCTTGTTAAAATATGTTTTAATTATAAATGTGATAGTTTTTACTTGCACTTCATTTACATTACAATAAGGGTCCGTTGTATTGTTAAAATTTGTTGTAATTGCATTGTCTCGAAAGGGCAGTGTAATTCTCAACAAAGTGGAACCATATTCAATGTCCGTGAATGAATTGCATAGTTCATGGGGATTGAGTGCAAATAAATTGGGAAATATGGTTTTATGGGCATCGAATTGGAGGTTTCAGGGTGACAGGCTGAGATCCCCAATTTGGTCCTAAAGTTTGGTAACCAAAGCTAAGGTTAGCCTTCAGGTGAAGGGAAGTGGGAGCTCTGAAGTGGCAGCCAGTATCCTCCCAGTTAACCTTGGATCTAGGGACTAAGCCTAGGATTTGCCAATGTTCTTGATAGCACTCTGAAGAGGGGGTACTAGGAAGAGAGTAAAGAATAGGATTGCTCCTATTTGGCACATACAATATTTAATGCCTCTCATTCCTAAACTTTATCCAATTCATTAAATAAGAATAGTAGATTTTATTATCTCAAAAATTCACCAAACCAATTTCTCCAAAAAGGGTTATCTTTAGTATTAATATTTGCATTAGGGAGTAGTTATTATTCTTACATATAATCATTTGCATTTAGGAGTAGTTGTTAGAAACACCACTTATATAACCATTCCAAACTAAAGTTGTTAGTAGCAGACTAGAATTTGACTAAGGACCACATACCTCGCTCCCCTGTGGGATCGATAAATGGGACTCTATTAGAGCCCTGTATTACTTGACACGATACGTATATTTGTTTTTGAAATTGTGACTTTACAAAATCATTATAAATATATAAATCTGAGGTCATAAATTCTTACATTTAAAAAAAGTCGCATCACTCTTAAAGATAGCTGACTTGGTAACAACGGCAAAATTCCATATCATTGATTTTGATACCTCTTTTTATGCTCTACTTGGCAGACCGTGGCTTCATGAACATAAAATGGTTCCTTCATCATTGCATCAATGCATAAAATATTTATAAAAAAGACAAGAATACTGTACCATAGGATATCTACAACCATTTTCAGTCAATGAAATTGGAATACATGAAGATGCTGTATATTATGCTCCAATAAAACAAATAGTATTCTTCCGAGAAGCAGTGGTACATATAAAAGGGAAAGACAAAGAAAATAAATTAAACAAAAAACACTATTCTTCTTCAACACAGATAAGAGGGGATAATTCTCATCAGACTCGCACTTGAGGTCGAGGCCGGGGACGAGGACGAGAGAAAGAAGACCCAATTGTCAAAATGAAGAAACGATTGAAGTTCAAAATTCACCTAGACTTTGAAGAAGATGAAAAGACAACATCGGTGATTCTAAAAGAACCGCAGTTCATGATGCCTCTTGAAGGAGACAAAGAAAAACAATTTAAATCTATGTATGAGAAAATTAATCATTATATACACGCTATGACCCTAACTCCAATCTCTAATTCTAAAATAAAAAATTTAGTGGTCAGAGAAGTATATGGTGATGATAAAAAGCCAATTAAGTTTAGACTTGGCTCTACTTCTTCTAGTACCGAAACTAATGTAAAATTAGAAGATAAAAATTTTCCAGAATCAATGAAAATCCCTTTTAAGTTGTATTCTCCTTGGGCATAAAAATTTATTCAAACTAGTTTAATGCTTAAAAAATGGTCTTTAAAACAACCACACTTTATTAAATAAATGTGGGATACAATAAACGAAACCCTAACTCCAAAGAGGGTATTGGATTTGGCACACTAGAACCCCTAGATGATATGAAATTTTGCCTAGTCATCACCGAAGAACTTGATTTTGAACAAATATCTGATCTTCCAATCGAAGATGCCCCTCAAGAATTGGAAGGATAAATTAAATCAAAAGTTGATGAATTAAAAGAAATAAATCTAGGTACTGATGAAAACCCAAAACCAACTTAACATTAGTTCAATCCTTAATGACATGGAAGCAAAAGAAATAATTCAACTATTAAGAGAATACAAAGACTGCTTTGCTTGGACTTATGACGAAATGCTTAGACTAGCTCCAAAAGTTGCAATCCACAAAATATGGATAAATCAAATTGCAATCCCTGTTAACCAAGCTCTAAGGAGGATGTGTGTCGAAATAGAACAAGTCATTGCCAAAGTTAAGAAATTAATTGAGGTTTGTTTCGTACGAGAAGAAAATTATTCAACATGGCTGGCCAATGTAGTGTCAGTTAAAAAGAAAAATGGTCAAATAAGGGTCTGTATATACTTTAGGGATTTGAACAAAGCATGTTCATGTCGGCATTTTTTTTAGGTTGTGTGTTTTATTTTGAAAAGGGGTTCGCCTACAGAAATATGTCGGCGTATTTTAAATTTAATTTAAATATATATATGGTTTAGAAAGTACTTATTTGATTTTGAAAATAATTTTAAATTTGAAAGTTTTAAGATATGAAATCAAGCCGATCTCACATCCCGAATAGTTTACATGAACGAGCACCGCACCATAGATCGTGTATCTATCCCTAAGGATAGACACACCGCTTGATGGTGGGGCTCGGTTAAATAAACTAGAGGATTTGTGACATCCGTTTGGTCTGCGAACCAATTTTATAAGCCGACAAATTCCCTGCTTAATATGAAAACATTAAACGGGGTTTATATTACTCAGGTTCTTAAAGTTCCTATAAGGGCAAGCCCCTATAGTTAATTACATCTTAAGTGACGGGAATCACCTAAGAAAACTCTCGATAATAATCGATAATTCTGCTCTCGAGAATTTCGAAGTTTAAGGTTTTCGAAGGATTGGATTTTGGAATTTCAATAGGGAATGGATCAAATTTGGAACATTTTATTTTGGGAATCCGAGGGGAGAAAAGTAGGAGTAATTACGGATTCGAAGCGAACTTCGGTAATTTCCCGACTATCCTATTGTTTGGCTTGGATTTAGGAAAGTCCTAATGTTTATTTAATGTTTTAATCTTGCCGATTTTAGTTGATTAGGGCTTATATTTATATGATCGAATCATACAAATTGCTCAGAAGATGTGAGGGTTTATGTCGTATCGGACGACTACCTCGGAATCCTAAGACCGGTTAGGGCTTAATTTGCAATGCAAATGCCTAACGAAGAGTTGAGGATTTATGTTGCACTAGGCAAACTACCTCGAAGTCCTATGGCTTTGTTATTTAATTCTAAGAAAGTTTTGCTGAAGTAGGTTCGAGTTTCTTGCGACGACGATGGCCGTGCTTCGCCCACCATGCTCCGAGCTCCTTGTTGTTGCGAGAGGTTTAGTTTTAGAAATCATAAATCAAGAGATGAGAGAAGTGTCTTGGTTTAGAAAAGTCTTAATTTCCACGTGTTTTTTGTGTTTTAATTAAAACGGATCTTAAAGTTGATTAAACGAGCAGATTAAGATCCCACGGTTCGCGTCATCCCGCACCAGATTATTTTCATCGAATTCACTTAGTCCGGATGAATTTGCTAAACTCAACTAAATGAGTTCCGCACTTTCATTTAGACCATGGGAAATCCCGTTAGCAACACGTGGGTTACATCATCAGAGGTATTCCAGATCATTCGATGAGACGTTTTAATTTAGTTGTAGTTGTAGTTTTGTTGTTACGTTTGTGATTAAATTTTGAGTTGTCTTATATTTTGGAATGTTGTGGAGGTGAATTTTATCTTGTAATGTCTTTTAATTTAGTTATGGGTTTCGGTTTTGGTTTACGTCCTAAAGGTGTCGGTTTTCATGCAATCATTGTTTATCATGCAAGAAAAATAAAGTGCATTTGCGATAAAATAAAGCTACGATAAAATAAAAGCGTACACTGGAGGGTCTTCCCGTCATCCCAAGCTGCACTTAAAACACGGTTAGAATATTTAAGCAAGTTCCTAGGTAAAGCTAAGGGAAAGGTTTTGGTTTTCTACCAAATTCCTAATCCTATAGCTAGTCATTTCTATGACGTCTAGGTTCTCTGTGTTTTTAGTTTGAAGACGATTTTCTTCATCGAAGAACAATTAAGTTCAATTGTTCTTGTAAATATCCTATCATATTGAGTAAGTGCTTAAGAAAAATCTTAAACATCTTTTCGATATTTCTAGGATTGTTTCGAGTCCAAATGAATTTAATTGTGTAAATGAATCAATCGTCCGAGGTTTTCAAGTTTTGTTAACTTGCTCGATGAACTAGGACATTTGAATGTCACTATAAGTGAAGTAACATTTCATTTTAATGTTCTACTTACGAGTTATGATAACTAAGGCTCCTAAGGGCAAATGATATTTAATGATTTGTGATCCAAATTTAAGTTCGAATTAATGATTTAAGTTTGGAATAGTGTTGAAGTTATTTTAGATTTATTTCTTCATGTCTTAAGTGAGGTTATTTAATTTAACTTAATTTAATTTAATTTATTTTATTTTAATTTAATTTATTTAATTTAATTTGATTTGATTTAATTTAATTCAATTTAATTTATTTGATTTAATTTCTTAATTTAATTTAATTTAATTTTAGTTTAATTTAATTTAATTTTAATTTAATTTAATTTGTTTATTTAATTTTATTTAACTTAATTTAATTTTATTTATTTATTTAATTTAATGTATTTAATTCATTTAATTTGATTTAATTTGTTTATTTAATTTAACTTAATTTAATTTTATTTAATTCGACTTTTAATCTTAATTTAATTTAATTTAGTTGAAAATTTTTTAAAAAAAGTTTAATGATTTAATTTAATTTAATGATTAAGTCTTTTAATATTTTAAATTTGAGTTATCATTTTAATTAAGAGTAGAGTATTAATGAGATGATTAATTTAGGGATTTTTTAAATTAAAGGATAAATCTCTTCCTAATAATATCCCTATTTTAATAATTCCAAATTTATTATTCTTCAAATTCAATTAATTATTTAATTAAAGTTTAATCATTTTAAATTGCTTAATGGGTTTCTACCCTTTAATTATTAAATTTCAATCATCCAAATCAGATTAGGATCAAATATTTTACTTGTTAATTTTTTTATTAAACCTAAAGTCTTAATTAAGGATTAAAATTTTAATCACCATTTTGCCCTTTAAGCTCTAATAATTTCATAACTCACTAAATTGAACTCAAATGAACTTGAAATTTTTATGTGACTTCACTTATGTGTCAATGAAGACATGAGAGGAGAAAATGTGATTTTTCTGTATTTAATTTATTTATATAATTATTTTTTGTAGAAAAGAGAAATTTCAAGGAAAATTCAATAACATGACCAAGGGAAAGTTTCTGTCCTTAAGAAAATTAGGGGACATTCCTAATGACCAGAGGACCACTTGGACCAAATTTTGTAATTTTTTGAATTATATTTTATTTATTAGAATTATTTTAAATTCTGGAGTATTAATTAATTTAAAAATAAAATAAATGTTGAAAAATAAGTTTTATAATTTTTAAAATTCTCTCTGATATCAAGGATTCCAGAGAACCAAACTTTGCAATTTTCTGATTTTTCTTTGATTTATTATAATTATTTTGGTGAAAATGCTAGAAAATACATTTTTTTTAATTTTAAAATTACCCTAGAGCTTTAAAAATTAATATCTCACTAAATAGACCTAGGAAAAATATGGGACTTGTTCCTAAGTGATTAAAATTCAAAATATGACATTTTGGTGAATTTTATTATTTTTGTGATTTTTATCATTTTTTAATTATTAAAAATATTAAAATAATATTAAAAATCAACTTTTTTAGAAAATTGAAATTTTAATTTTCTTAAACTCCCCTGATATCAGAGAGACTCCAAAACCAATTTGGTGAATTTTTGAAAGATATTTTGAAAGTTATGAATTTTTAAAGTTTAAAATGGCTAAGTGGCTTAATTAACCCAATTAGTGGGGCTAACCAAGTCCAATTGACCTCAAATTTTTATGATGGATTCCTCTGATCCTAAAGGTCAGTGGAGAATTGATTTCAAGTCAATTTGATCTATGGTTAACTCTAATTAATTAGAGACCTATTTTGGGTGTTTAAGCCGATTAGGGTTAATTTAAGTGAATTAACTCAAATCCTATTTTTCCTAGGGTTCTCTGGTCATAAGGAACATCACCAAATTTTCCTAGAATTTATTTCACAACATGCTAATTTTTGAAATTAAAATACTTAAATCAGCAACATGCATTTGAAAAATCAATAACTTTTCACAGAGATGGCCTCTGACCTTGGAAAATTCAGGGAATGTCCCCAAGTTCAGAGGCTTCAAAAGCCCTATGGTCTCATGCCATGGTGAATTGTATACATGCATGGAGAATTAAAACAATGCAGGGAGTAAATAATTAATTAAAAATAAAATACTTGGACAAAATTAATTAATTTCTTTTCCACATTATTCTCCTCCGTTCACCTGACGAGAGGGTATTTTTATTTTATTTTTGTGATTTTTCTACACAAAGATATGGATTTTTAAAGTTACGGGAATTAAATAAATAGAAAATACCCTATTTATCTACTTATCCACGCGGCGCCGCGTCGGCCTCGGCGGCTCCGAAATGCCGCGTGGCGCGCTCCCATTCGACGCCGCCATCCGAGTCGGCAACCGGGCCCCGCGGTTCTCGTACCGTCTCTCCGGTCCGACGCCATCCGAGCCGTCCGTCCGCGCGTGTATTAAATGGACGGCATCCGTTCATCGTCCATGACTGGTGTGATCCCGTGACCGTCCACACTCTAACCCTAAGAACTCGCTCGATTCTCAATGGATTTTCGTGTTCTTATGCTCTATGGATTCGTCTTGAAGAGACGAACACATCCATACGGTAAACATGCATTGAAATTAAGGCATTTGAAATGGAGAATCTCCGGAAGCTCGGGATGAAGAATTGAGCTCATACCTTTGCTCGGAGAAGTGAAGCTTCGATCCGAGAGTTGTTGCACCTTCGATTGGATCTGCGCAAGCTCCGGATGAAGTCTCCTGGTCGCAGTGAATCGTCTGGGTTGAACTTCGACCACGGTGATCACAAAGCTTGGAGTCCGGAGCAAGCTCGGGTGGTCCGGAGATGGGGCTTTTCTTGGTGGACACCTTCCTCGAGTCCGGTGAAGGTGTAGAGGCAATCGATTTGGGGATTGGCTCACTGTGGAGGAAGTGTCCCGGTTTTGGGCTTGGATTTCGACTGCGAAATTGAGCTCGCGAGAGAAGAAATGGCAGGGGGATCTCATCGGGGATCAAGTGCTCTGTGTATGAGGAGGGGTCCGGAACAATTTTGGCGAGTTTTGGCAAGGTTTGTGCAACTCTCTTCTCATGGCCGAGAGGGGTGGTGTTTAAATAGGCATGGCGGAGGCTCTCTCGGGGGTGGCGAGGGTTGGGATCGATCGCTTTGGTCATGGGAAGAACGACCATGGTGGCCATTGGGCATGGGGCGGCTCGAGAAGGTGGAATTCCAAAGTTGGCTCACTCCCGAGGTCTCGGGCATGGCGTTTTCCGGCGGTCGGGTGGCCGGCCGGCCGAGCATGGGTCACCCTCGAGGTCGAGTGGGCCGGGGTTGGGTGTTTGTGCGAGCGATTGGCAATGGCCAAGTGTAAAGGCTTTGATCCAAAGTAGAATGGGGCATGGCTAGTTTTGGGTCTAAATGGGTCATCTCACCCATTTGGGCGGGGTGCACCCTTCAAGGTGGCCTTGGGTGCTGTGGGGGATCGAATGGATCAGTTGGTTTGGCATGGAGAAGTCTCCATCCAAATATATTTGGATTAAATTTAGGTTTAGGTGAATCATGATTAAGGCTAATGAGCTTTAGGGATTAAGGAAAGGGGCCCTCCTTCCTACCCAATATGGCATGGTGGAGTGTCCGAGGCTCTCATGGCTCACATGTGGCTCATGCATGGCTTCATGGCTCACTTTTGGCTTGGGGAAAGCTTGGTCAATTTCATGAAAATGGATTTTAGGAATTTTTTGGTAATTTGATGGAAATTTGTATGGAACTTGATTTGGAATGATTTGATGATGGATTTAGGACTTAGGTAATGGCTTTGATTAAGTGGATGGCAAATGGAAATGTCATGTGGGCTTTAGGGTAGATTTTGGGCTCATTGAAATGATTTTAGATGGGCTTTTAAATGGTTTAGGAAAGTGGGCTTTTGAATTTTAAAATGGATTTTGGGATGAAATTTTGGTAAAGGCTTGGGCCAAATAATTGTTGAGTTTGGTTTAGGGATGTGTCATGAGTGGTTTGAAACAAATTTGAGGTGATTTGGGTTTGAATTGGATTGGATATGGGCTTTTTGGTAAAGAGGCTAAGGTGGGCCAAAATGGGCTAGCATGGGCCAATGTTGGGCTAGGGTTGAAATTGATGTAAAATTAATGTTGGGAAATGTTTATGGGAGTGTTTCAAAGAGGTTTTGGCTTTGGTTGGGTTTTGATTTTGGGATTTGGGCTCATTTGGGCTAGGTTTGGGTTTAGGTCAAAATTGGGCCTTTTAGCTTTGGGTTGAACTTGAGTAGGGTTTGGATCAAAGTTTTGGGCAAATCATGTTAGTGTTTTGTTTATGGGGATGTTAAGAAAGGTTTAGAAAAGATTTGGGGTTAATTGGAGTTGAATTGGGTGAATTTGGGTTAGGTTTGGGTCATAGGTCCAAATTGGGCTTTAAGGCCAAAAGTGAAATTGGACCCAAATTTCAATCAAATTAAGCTTGTCTTTGGTCTAGATTGGTGTTGGGGATGTTGAATTGAAGTTTAGAATTGAATTGGACCAGAATTGGGATCAATTGGGTAGATTTGGTTTGACATTGGGTTTACTTTGGGTTAAAATGGGTCAAATTGGGGGTTTTGACAAAAGTGAGGTAAATTGACAAAATTGGCCCATGGTGTAGTTGGACAAAATGAAATTGGGAATATTTGGGATTTTCTGGAATTTTCTGGGAATTTTCTGAATTTTTGGATTTTTGGGTCAAAAGGGGTATTTTGGGTATTTGGAAGGTATTGGGGGGTATTTTGGGATTTTTGATATTTTTGGATATGGATGATCAGTTTGAGTGATGTGGGAATGTTTGGGATTGATTTTGGAGAATTTTGGGTAATTTGGGAATTTTTGAGAAATTTGGGTAGTTTCGAGTGCATTTGGTAGAGTTGGTGGGTGTAGGGTCCGGGGGTCGAAAATTGAAAATTTGGAAAATTGAAGATTGGGTGGATGTAAGTGGAATGAAATCATTTTTGTTGAGCCATGAAGCCATATCAAGCCCACATGAGCCATGAAGGGACTCATTTGAGGCATTCACCAGTGTTGTTCCTAACCTCTTGCCGAGGCTTAGGGGTTAAGGACCATCCATGTGAATCACCTACATGAGTCGGGAAGTCGAAGTCGGGTAAGGGTGTGTTTTAGGAGGTGTGTGAAAGTGTAGTGCATAGGTGTAGTGTATGTGTAAGTCGGCCCTTTCACTGGACCGAGCCACCTGGAGCGATCCTAAGGCCAAAGAGTCCTATAGGAACTCATCCTTTAAACTTCCACATTTGATTTCAACCCTCTAGGTGATTAGGGGTCTATAGTCGAGTTTGTGGAGTTTGCGGGGAGTTAAGAAGTGGTTTGAATTTCTAAAAGGTGGATCCCAATTCTAGTCCTCTAAGATAGTCGAAAGGAAAAGCCTGAAGGCTAGATCCTAAGTACTTAAAGAGAAGAAGAGAAGACCTCATCGAAAATGAGGTCAACAAATGGACCCCCAATAGGTGTGGTGAGTCGACGGAGCACACCGCACGTATTGGTGTTGACCGAAGCGATCAACAAAACCAACACGGATGTCCAAGTAACAAACTTAGGACGAAGTAGAAGAGTTTCGCCGGGGAGTGTCGAGTATATCTCTAAGACTGGAGATTCCGAACTCTCGCCTAGGGAAAGGAAAAGGAGGTGAATCCGAAATCACATGATATGGGAGAAATTTCAATTTAGATTTTGTTTTGTTTCATGTTCGAGTTATGATGTGTGAGTTTAAATTTCAATTTGGAATTTTAATTTAGATTGAAGTTTGTCGAGATTAATTTGAAGGGATTTGATTTGGAATGAAAATTGGAATTTTGAAGTTTTAGATGCAACATCTTCGACCCCAAAAGAAGATCGAATCGATTAGATTGAGTCATTGCGATGAGGAAAGACCTCGGAATAATGCGGTATTGGATGTAAAATCCGTAACCTCAAGAGTTTGATTTGATGTATTTCGGTGCAATAGGAAAAGAATCTAAAGCGAGTGCGGTCTCGGATGTAAAATCCTCGACCCAAAAGTTTGAATTGATGTATTTCGGTGCAGTAGGAAGAGAATCCTAAAACGGTGCGGTCTTGGATGTAAAATCCTCGACCCAAAGTTTGAATTGATGTATTTCGGTGCGATAGGAAGAGAATCCTAAAGCGAGTGCGATCTTGGATGTAAAATCCTCGACCCAAAAGTTTGAATTTGATGTATTTCGGTGCAATAGGAAGAGAATCCTAAAGCGAGTGCGGTCTTGGATGTAAAATCCTCGACCCAAAGGTTTGAATTTGATGTATTTCGAGTGCGATAGGAAGAGAATCCTAAAGCGGTGCGATCTTGGACGTAAAATCCTCGACCCCGAGTTTGAATTTGATGTATTTCGGTGCAATAGGAAGAGAATCCTAAAGCGGTGCGAGTCTTGGATGTAAAATCCTCGACCCAAGAGTTTGAATTTGATGTATTTCGGTGCGGTAGGAAAAGAATCCTAAGCGGTGCGGTCTTGGATGTAAAATCCTCGACCCAAAGGTTTGAATTTGATGTATTTCGGTGCGATAGGAAAAGAATCCTAAAGCGGTGCGATCTTGGATGTAAAATCCTCGACCCAAAAGTTTGAATTTGATGTATTTCGGTGCGATAGGAAGAGAATCCTAAGCGAGTGCGATCTTGGATGTAAAATCCTCGACCCAAGAGTTTGAATTTGATGTATTTCAGGTGCGGTAGGAAAAGAATCCTAAAGCAGTGCAGTCTTGGATGTAAAATCCTCGACCCAAAGGTTTGAATTTGATGTATTTCAGTGCAGTAGGAAAAGAATCCTAAAGCAGTGCAGTCTTGGATGTAAAATCCTCGACCCAAGAGTTTGAATTTGATGTAAGGTTTGATGTGAGATCTGGAAAGATCGAATTTGAGATTTGAAATTTGATCGAGATTTGAAATTTGGAAAGATTGAACTTGAGATTTGAAATTTGACATGAAGAGTTTGAACTCGGTTGAAATTTGATTTAAGATTTGATTTGAAATTTGGAAGATGAAATTTGAAGTTTGATCGAGATTGGATTTAACATTCTTGTTGATTTTGTTTATCCTTTAACGATTCAAATTTTATTTTGTTGTTTATTTAATGTTCATGTGAATTTGGTGTTCGTCATTTTTAGATTTTTTTTTTAGAAAGTTTTCTTTTATCTTTTTTTTTTATTTCTTTTATGTTCTTTGTTCGAAGTTCATTTAACTTTAATGGCGTTTCCCAATCAATTTGCACAAAAGAGGTGAAGGCCAAAAATGTGACATGGTCACTTCTATTCCAATCATGCGAAGATACATCGTACAACTTGATGCGGAATATATTTCATACAATCCATGTAGACTCAAAACGGATCGTGTATGATCTTTGTCGATCCATCTAAAGAAGCATCCGTCAAAAGTCCATGTACGAATAGTGAGATACATGGTCGATAACATCACCTTCCAAGCCATCCTTAGCAAGGATGCCGTATGGATGTACATTGGAGGTGTGATATTTTCCATGTAACTCACGGCTCGTAAGGCCGGAGGCTTTCTAGCTCCGGTGTCGGTCGGAAATGGTAAGGTATCTTTACGTCGTCCATCCTTCCGAACGTAATCGAAATCCTCTTCTACCGGTACTCTCGGTATGCAATGCTTGGCGATATCCGCTCCGTTACCCTTCGGTATCATGACGGAACCTACCGGTAGTGGTATCTTCACCGGCCCTCGGAACTCACCCGGGCCCGCTATCCGGAGGTCGGATCCGAACATGATGTTACACTCGCTCGGGAAAGAGGCGTGCGAGAAGGCTCGACAAAGTCATGGTGATCAATGTGTGGGGGTATACGGTCACCTCGCTTGTAGATGTTGATGATGCAGTATTGGGTATGCGATCTGCCGGCGGTACCCTCCATGTTATCAATCTCTTTACCATTCTCTTGATGATCGATGGCATCGGGTCCACTTGCCCATGACGGAGTATTCCGGCGGGTTTCCCTTCTGTCCTCGGCAAAGTTGTAACGACATCCACATTGTATTGTGATTCTTCCTTTCCACGGCATCCATCTCCGGGTTCCGAGTATGTGTTTTCCCTTAGCGGCCTGCTCGGCCGGTCTTTTCAAATCCGGATGCAATCCACGATTTCTTCGTCGCTCATACTACGAGAATACGTCCGTATGTAATTCGAGGCCCTCCAGGTATATTGATTCTTACGCCTCTAATCCTTTCAAAGTATTCAAAGGTTTTCTTTTCAACATTTTGCATTCTCTCCGGCTCGTATTCGGAATGATCCGCGGATGGCGAGGTCTCGTGACATATTGTGGGATGTATGGTTCGATCCCTTCACGTTCTCCCGCATACCTCGGCTCCTCGGGGATGATGCTCAGTCGGGACATCCCCGGGGTTGCTTCCGCAACAAGGTCATGCATCACTTGGTGGTTCTATCCGGTGGCGTGGTAGCCTTCTTTCTTCGGTTTTTGTGAGATTTCTCTCGGTTCTTTCGTCATCCTAGGAGCTGGCCTCCTTTCTTCGGTTCCTGGTGAGCCGGTGTCCTTGAAGTGTATGCACCGACATTAGCAGCTTGCCTCGTCGTGTTGATCCGCGGCTAGTTTTGTCAACATCTTACGGATACGGCGATTCTTATTTCTTCGTTGCGTTCTTTGTGAGAGTAGCTCTCCGAACTTCTTGAATCTACGTAGGCGCGGCGGCGACAAGCTGCCCTCTGCTGTAGCGACTACGGACTTCATTTTCTTATCTTCTTCAATATTTGTCTTTCTTTTCTTGTTGTTTGGATTGGTGGCTTGGGCCACCCACTTTCATCCTTGTATGTCCGGGCGAGTTCTTCTCGGTCAGCCGGGACCCGGTCACTTTCCTCGTCTCGTAGGCTGCTCGGTGCGAAATCCGAGTCAATCTCGATTATCGCTCCATCTTTCACCCTCTTTTCATCGAGTGCGAGGCTTACGCCATTCTTAAAGTTCGAGACCAACCGCCGCTCGACATTTCCTGCGAAAAGACAAGGAAAAGGATCGGGGGCATACTAAGAACAAGAACATCAAGAAAATGTTTATTAAAGACATCTTGTTTTATTATTATTTTTATATTTTCAAATTTAACGGGAATGAAGTGGGATAAGATCGGGTAAGAGATTTTGATTTGGAAAAGAAAACAAGGAAAATTTTATTATCGGGATTTTATTTATTTTAGCACATTTTTGTTATTTTTGGGTTCGGACCCGGTCATAAGTAATCACCTCACCCGTGCTTCTAGGGATGGAAAGTTCATTCCTTCGAAACATCGGAGTAGCGTAGTACTTTTTCGAAGTATCGTCCATTGATCGGAAGCATATGTCGTTCTCCTCGGCAATTCACTAGGTGGTAGGAACCTCCCGAGTATACCGCTTCAACCACAAACGGTCCTTCCCAAGTGGGTTCAAATTTTCCCCTATCTTGCGGTGTGCGAGAATAGGTCTTTTGAGAACGAGAACTAGATCACCAACTTTGAAGGTTCTTGGGCGGACCGGTTTATCATGAGCTCTGAATCATCTTAGCTTGGTATAATTCTAAATTCCGTTTGCGCTGCAAGTCTTTTCCCTTCCGGGCTCTCTAATTCTTCGAGTCGTAATTTGGCGTTCTCTTCGTTGTGATTTTATTTGCAGTTGCGATTCCGAGTGAAGGGAGGTCGAACCTCTAAAGGTAACACTTGCCTCGGACCCATACACCGGAGCGTAAGGTGTAGCTTGCGTAGGAGTTCGAAGGTTGTCCGGTAGGCCCATAAGGCTTCTAACAACTTCTCGTGCCAATTTCTCTTATTGTCGTCTAAAGTCTTCTTTAAAATTTGAACGAGAGTTTTATTAAAAGCCTCGGCTGAGCCGTTTGCTCTTGGGTAGTAAATTGTTGAATATCGCCGGTCGATTCAGTGTCTCCGACAAAATTGTTGATTTGTGTGCTTCGAATGCTGACCCATTATACGAGATGATCTGCGCGGCACCCAGAAACGGTAGACAACTTGGTTCTTGAAAAATTGTAGCACGTGATGTGCTTTCACTTCTCTAAGTGGGCCGCCTCTGCCCACTTGGAAAAGTAATCCGTAGCTGCAAGAATGAAGCGATGTCCTTTTGACGACGGCGGTTCTATTGGACCCACTATATCCGTGCCCCGACATTCGAATGGCCACGATGCGATTGTCGGATGTAGCACATTTGGAGGTTGGTGTAGAACCACTCCGTGCACTTGGCATTGGTGACGGCTCTTGGCGATTTTCATGCGATCGGTCATCATCGAGGGCCGGTAGTACCCTAGTCTTTTAATTTTCATTTTCATCTTCGGACCCGGCTGGTGAGCGCCACGGAGTCTCGAATGCACCTCCTTAACAATTTCACGGGCTTCGGACCCGCTTAGGCACCTTAGCCACATTTGATCGAAAGACCTTCGTATAATGTGTTGTTTATTAATGCGTAGGACGAGTTCTTTTCTTGATCGATGGGCTAATGACCTATCGTGCGGTAGTTTCCCTGTTTGCGGGTAATCCATTAATGGTCGTCGCCGATCTTCCGTGTTTTTACATCGCTTCTTGCAGATTGATTCTTCTTCCTTTTCGATTTGTGTATCGTGTCAATGTCAAGTTTGTGATAGGACCCGGCGTCCGGTGAGCCGACACTTCCATCGATTCATCTTGCAAACGGGCAAATTCTTTTGCGAGACGAGCTAGCGCATCCGCTAGAGCGTTTTCTTTTACGGGAATTTTGTAAATTGTCACATTCGAATCTGTTCCAACAATTTGTATGGCATACTTGGAAGTATTGCTCGAGTCTTGGTTTTAAAATTCTGTCTTGTCCGCGATCTGTTGAATGATTAACTGTGAATCTCCGTAGATGTTGATGTCTGTTATCCCCATTTGAATGGTTAATTCCAGTCCCATTATGAGGGCTTCGTATTCTGCTTCGTTGTTTGTACATGGTTCTGTCAAGTGGTAGGAGTATCTTAACATCCCCCGCTCCGGTGTTATAAAGATTAGCCCGATTCCTGCCTTACGGGCACTTATCACTTGCGATTCTTCGTCTTTGTGCTGCTGAAGATGCTCCGTCGAAATATAATTCCCAACGTCGATCATCAAGGTCTTCTAGGTTCATTATTTGTTCATCCGGCGAGATCGTCATTGAGAGGAGATTCGCCGGCAAAGGGTGTGCTTGCGAGGAAGTACGCTAAGGCTTGTCCCTTTAAGGCACGAAGAGGCACGAAAGTTATATCGAATTGCGATAATATCATTGACCATCCGGCAAGTCCGCCTGGAAAGCGTTGGACGAGTCATCGAAGTATTGCAATGGATTAAACTTCGAGATCGGGTTGACCTTATGAGAAAGCATGTAGTGCCCGAGCTTTTGAGCGGCGAAGATCGGGGCCAAACAATGCTTTTCGATTGCGGGATACCTTATTTCCGTCGGCGATGAACGACGGCTTAAGTAATAAAGAGCATTTTCTTTACCCTCATCATTGACACTGAGCTAACGGGGCTCAGAGAAGTCGTCTAAAGCCGCGGTATAAAGTATTAGCGGTCTACACCGAGGCCTAGAGTTGCTAAGACGGGAGGTGTCATTAAATATTGTTTAATGTCCTCGAAGGCCCTACGGCATTTCTCTTCCCGAATAAATTTGGCGTCCTTTTTAACTAGTGCCGAGAAAGGCCGACACCTACCGACGGGTTTGAGATAAAGCGTCGAAGATATGCCGGCTTCCCTTGAAAAGATCGTAGTTGTTTTAAGGTTTTGGGAGGCGGCATTTCTAAGATGGCTTTAATCTTCTCCGGGTCGATTTCAATTCCACGATGTCGGACAACGAATCCTAAGAATTTCCGGAGGTGACGCCGAAGGCGCATTTTAAGGATTCATCTTAAGGTTAAATTGTCTTAACCGTTCGAAAACAATTCTCAAATCATACAAGTGGTTGTCCTTTACTTTGCTTTTGATGACCACATCGTCCACGTAGCATTCGACTTGATTGTGGATGAGATCATCAAAAATTCTTGTCATTGCTCTTTGGTAGGTTGCTCTCCGCGTTCTTCAATCCGAATGGCATCACTGTGTAGCAAAATACTCCGATCGGCGTTCTGAATGCAGTAAGCTTTTCATCTTCTGGAGCCATTTTTATTTGGTTGTATCCTGAAGATACATCCATGAACGAGAATATTTCATGTGTTGAAGCGATGTCGATCATTAATGCAGGATCGGTAGCGGAATTCATCTTTCGGGCATGCCTTGTTTAAATCTGCGAAATCCACACAAATTCGATCCGACCATTCTTCTTCACGATCGGTACCACGTTGGCTAACCAAGTCGGGTATTGTTCTTCACGGACAAATTTAGCGTCTATTAGCTTTTTAACTTCAGCTTATGACTTGTTGTTCGATTTCTAGACGCATTCTTCGGGACCTTGTCCGACGGAGCAGTAGGGTCCACTCCTAGTTTATGGACTGCGACCTGCGGAGCTAAACCCGGCATCTCATCGTAGCTCCAAGCAAAACGAGTCTTTGAATTCCATTAATAACTTGATTATTTCTTTGGAGTCTTCTTTATTGAGTAAAGAGTTAACAAAGGTAGGTCTAGGCTCTTCGCTCAGTACCTAAGTTAACTTCTATTAACTCATCTATTGTAGATTTGATTTCTTCTTCGAATTCGGTGGAGCGTCTCCAATTTGTAAATCTTCGAGTTCATCCGTAGTTTCCATGCGGTTTTCATTAGACTCGCGAGTGACAACCAAGCAAAATTCGGTATCGTCAGTCGATCCTATCGTGCCGAATCCGAGACCATGCTTTGAGTTGGGTGGACGACCGGAGTTATTCCATAAATTTTCAAAACGTTGTGATTGACCTTTTGTCCACTTGTCGAGGTAAGAAACCACGCTGAATTAAATTTTGAACACAGGGAGAGTACCACTCAAAAGGCAATTCCATTAATTCTGATGAAGTAGCATCTTCAAGTTGTACATTATTTTCAGTTTTGGAGGAAGAAGCACCACGGTAGAATTTGATTGGTTTTGCACCACCGCTACGTATCTCTTTGACCTCCATACCCTCGATCTTATTAGAATGGATCGGGGTCAGGGTCATAGTATGTACATAGTGGTTAATCTTCTCGTACATCGATTTATATTCTTCGTCTCTTTCATCTTCGAGAGGGATTTTGAATTGCGGCTTCTTTCGACTTATTGTCGCTGCTTCTTGTTTGATTTCTTTTTCTTCTTCGGAACTATCTTCCCAATCAACATTGATGGTTGGTTTCCTCTGTCCAATTGTCCTAATGTCTCTACCACGACCTCGTCCCCGGCCTCGACCTCGGATGCGAGTTGTGGAGAAACCTTCACCATCTCGCCGTAAGGGAGTGGTGAGTGACTGTTGGACTAGAACTTCGGGTTCTTCGTTGTCCCGAACTTTCTTTGCTTCATTTGTTATAGTATCTGCGGAGAAGATCGTTTTCTTCGGTGGTGCATAATAAGGCTGCATCCTCGTGGATTCCAATTTCATGTACGGAGAATGGTTGTAAGTCACCTTTGATGCCATTGTTCCCCTCCATCGTAGTACTTGATGCAGCGATGTAGAGATGATGGTACCATCCTGTTTTCATGTATCCATGGTCGGCCCGGTAGAGCGTTGAACGACGTTTCGAATCAATTATGTGAAATTTCGCGGTTGTCTTTGCTAAGTCACCGGTCTTCATTAGCGGTGTTATGGAGCCGAGGGCTCTTTCTCCTTTACGGTTGAATCCTCTTAATAACATTTTGTACGCCTCGAGCTCGCGAGCATCAATTTCCGAGTATCTTGGCGTTCGAAGATTCATTATATTGATTGATGCTCCTGGATCCACCAATACTGCGGAGAGTGTAAATCTTCCGATTGTAATCGAAATGTACAACGGTCGGTTGTGATCCGTCATTCCAAGTAGTAGGTCGTCGTCCGTGAAGGTAACACCTCGATGTTCCTTTAACGAGCAAACCTCATCTAAGGACTCTCCGGCCATTTGAGCTAAGCGAATTTCCGGATCGAGTAAGGCCTTGATCAGAGCTTCTCTCATCTCCTTTGATAAGATGAGAGCGTCGTAGATGCTCAGTTTGGCTGGTAGTTTCCTAAGATGGGCTAGCACGTTGTAGTCTACTTTGTTTTCATGTGTCTCTGCTTCTTCTCGAATGGGTATTTCTTCTGCTGGGGTTGGTTCTTCCACGAACAACCACACGCTTCCTTTGTCTTTTGGACCCATTCTCGGAGGTAGAACTTTTCCACTCCTTAAGTTGACTTCGTAATTTCTTCGAATCTATTGTTGAGCTTGCTTAGGTGTCTCTTCTTGAATCGGAATGACGAGGCTCTTCCGGATTAGCTTCGAGTACGAAGGCTCTAACTCTATCGTGACTTGGAGCTCCTCGAAACTCGCGAGATAGATTCGTTGCTTGTTGAACTCTCGTAGCCTCCTTGATGGATGTCTTCTTCGTTATTTTGCTTGTCGAGATGGTGTATGATTTGAGAATTGTCGTTGGTATCGAAATCGATATCCGGATTATCGTTAGTTACGTAATCGTTAGACACGATCAAACGTAGCCAACGCCATCACCCTTATCATTATATGATCCCACCGAAGTGAGCGGATAATCATACGGAGTCGAAGGGTTCGAGGGATTTCTCCCCGAATCGGAAACAACTATCCTAGGATAAGCGGCCCCTAGTCAGCCTTAGGTGCCTCGGTCTTCTCTTCTTCGTCGATTTTCTTCTTCTCTTGATCGTCTCTGTTGAGGTGGTTCTTCTATCGCAAGTGATAGTACCGGCTTAACGGGTTTCAAACTACGAATTGAAGCTTGTGCCGAAGCGGTCACGGATGCTTTGTCTAAAATCTTTTCGAAGACCTCGTCCAAGCGGTAGTCCATCCATCGTCGGTTGTATAGGGATCCATCGGAATGATGGGATCGATCGAGATAACATTGACGGAACCTCCTTTACGGGGTTCCTTCATGTACTCCTTCGGGATCGTTATATTCCCTTTCCGCGAGTTGTCATTGAGCCGACTTTTGAAGGTAATGCAATCTTCTATTTTGTGTCCGAAGCATTTGGTGGTAAGGGCAAAGTTGGGATCACCCTTCTTGTTGACTTCCTCTGGTCTTTTAGGCTCGGCGAGTGGAAATCCGGAGTCTTCATCGGACTACGGAACATTTTTAACCTTTGCCTCATTCTTGAACGGATATTCTCCTGCTCAAAAGCTCTCTTAATGTACGTTGCTTGACGAGGTGGTTGTTCATATTGCGGAGATGACCGATAGGCTGGGCCGGGGTTGCGTGTAGTTCGTAGTGGTTGCTTGCGGCCGTTACGGTGGTATTTGCATCGGTTGCTTGCCTTTGTCAATCTGTCTGCGACGATCCCGGATTTCTTTTCGAAAGTCTTTACTGGGCTTTTGTTTATGCGTCTTGTCGGTGAAACTTAATTGCTTTGCCTCCTCTTGCAAGCTTCCGGCCTTGCTTAACAACTTCTCGAAAGTCTTAATAGTAAATCCTTGAGGAGAAGTGCTTTATCGGGCCGTGAATGCTTTTTAGCAAAATGCCGGCGCATGTTGTTCTTGCGGTTGTGGTTCACACTTCATACTTAAGTTCCTCCATCGGAGTATGTAATCCACCAAAGTTTCATTCGGCTTACGCTTCTCTACCACTAAATCACCTATAGTGATGTGGTGTCGGAGCTCCGGCAAATCGCTTGATGAAGAGGTTCTCTAGCTGCGAGAACGTCTTAACCGAACCGTTTGGTAATTCCGCATACCGGTCGAAGGCGATTCCGACGGACTGCCGACGAGCCGTCGGAAGAGTAATGCATCGCTCCCGCCGGCATTGCAACAGCGGCACGAAAGTGTGCTACATCTTCGTCGAGGGTTCCGGTTCCATCGAAGGTCTTAAACGAGAGGTGGTACGAAGCCTTTCGGGTATTGGACGGCGTCGAATTCTTCGGGGTAAGGTCTACCCGTCCGAATGGATGTCCCGCTCTTTGATTGTGCTAAGGCTTCTCGCACTCGCTGTTCCACCAAGTTCTTGATATCCTTTTCAGAATCATACTTCGTGTTGTATCCTTTTTCGGTGATCATCCCCATTGACGGACGTAATCTCCTTTCCTCCGTCTACAATGTGAATGACTTCGGGGTGTTTCCCTTTGTGGTTGTACTTGACTGCGGAGAGTGGCCGGAGCTACGGCCATCTCTTCCATCCTTTTTGCCATTTGAGCGATCGTGTCGTCTTTCTCTTGAAGTCGTCTTCTCATCGGTTCGGCTCCTCTCTTTCTGCGGGCTGCGGGAGCACCTTGCGAAGCGATGAAGCTCGTGTCTCGACCATGTTGATTTCTGCGTATTCGTCGTCCATGAATTCGATGAATCGATCTCATCTCCGAACTTTTCTTCTCTTTCTTTTGCCAAGCGTCGGATATCGGTTCTCAACTTTTCCATGGCATCTTCTAACGGGGCTTTCTGTGTGTCTTCGTGGTTGTCGTGCGGTAGCTGCCGGGTCTCCTTCTCACGAGTCCCCTTCATCGCGGTAGCACTTTCTTCGATTCGAGTCTCTCGGCAAGACTTTCTTTCTCGGGTTGTTGTTTCGATCTCAGTTGCCCGGTAGTGGGACGCCATACCATCCCTCTCAGCGACGGAAGGTCTAGGACCGGATGGTGCGCTCGGCCAAATGCTTGGAAGGTGGTATCCTCCCTAATCTGTAATCTCGAGACGACAACGGGCGGACTAGCCTTCATTCTTTTACTTGGCTTTTCCGTCATGACGGCGGGTTCTACTCGGGGCCCGAAGACGGGATTTGATTGGCACCCGCCCTATCCTCCGTAGAATTTCGATATGGGGCGGTTTTCCTTCTTCGCTAACTTTTCTACCAAAGTTTGCGGTCGAGCGAAACGGCGTAGTTCTAGTTCTTTTCTTGCGGCTATCGTTGTAATATGCGGGGCGTGGTAATGTGGCGACAATTTTGCGAATGTTTTCTTCATCTTCGCGGCGGAGAGGGGATGAAACCCGCTTCCTCCCAAGAGTGGTATGTATTCGGGCGAGTGGTGTATATTACGGCGGTTCCGGAATTTCTTCTAGGAAAGCAATTTCAGCGGCCACGGTTTCTTTAGCGATCCTTCTATTTCGTTTCTTCTCTGGGTCTTTGTTAGTGACGGAATTCTTGAGCCGGACCCGATCTCGAAAACGGAAGGTCTTACGAGAAGATCCGTACCCTCCACGGTAACGGGTCCATCATAATCTTGGATTTCTTTCCCCTTTGACTTGGCGAAAGTCGGGGCGGGTGCGAAACAACTAGACCAGGTGGGGTAGAAAGAACGGTCCTCTGTGGACGTCGGTACTCCTCTTAGTCGGGATCCTTTGCGGAGGAGGGAATTCTTGGGTTGACCTAAGGTTGAACTCGAAGCGGCGGCTCTTCGGCTTCGGATACCTTGTTCATCGGTGCGAAGAGGGAGACGTTGGTGACCTTGACGTTCGTGTTTTCAAATCCTTGTCCAAATCGGATGATTCCATTGTCGGGCGACTCATCCTTATAGCACGGCGAGGTCCGGTCCATTGGTGAAGGAAAAATCGGTTTCGGGGCTTCCATTTCGCGGGGTAGATTCGGTTGTCGGTCCCGAGTTATGCTTCTTTTCTTTAGGACGAAAAGAAAGGAATCGAAAAGAGTCCGAACTCATTCATGTTCATGTATTTATAAGAAGGAATCACTTATTAAAAGGTTTGTTTATTTAGAACGGAGTGTTCAAAGGTGTAGAGAAGGTAAGGAATCTGAATCGGAGTTGGAAAGGAAAAGAGAGTCTTAAGCAAGACTTCTCGACCCGAAGGATCACTCTCTAAACTAACACCTATTGGGGTCCACCCCACCTCGAAATGAGGTAAAAGGATCTCGGAACCTCTCCGTTTAGGGGTGTCTAAACAGTGGCTCCTAAATCCGAGAGAATGTTGGTTATACTTGTTCAAGGTAGAAATGAACATAGTATTCCAACGGAAAGACGGGTAGTTTGATCCATTAGGGACATGGATACACTACCGATTTTTGAAAGCAGAACTATTTGATTAAAATGGAGAGAGGAACTATTCCCCAGCGGAGTCGCCAGAAATATGTCGGCATTTTTTTTTAGGTTGTGTGTTTTATTTTGAAAAGGGGTTCGCCTACAGAAATATGTCGGCGTATTTTAAATTTAATTTAAATATATATATGGTTTAGAAAGTACTATTTGATTTTGAAAATAATTTTAAATTTGAAAGTTTTAAGATATGAAATCAAACCGATCTCACATCTCGAATAGTTTACATGAACGAGCACCGCACCACAATCGTGTATCTATCCCTAAGGATAGACACACCGCTTGATGGTGGGGCTCGGTTAAATAAACTAGAGGATTTGTGACATCCGTTTGATCCGCGAACCAATTTTATAAGCCGACAAATTCCCACGCTTAATATGAAAACATTAAACGGGGTTTATATTACACAGGTTCTTAAAGTTCCCTATAAGGGCAAGCCCCTATAGTTAATTACATCTTAAGTGACGGGAATCACCTAAGAAAACTCTCGATAATAATCAATAGTTCTGCTCTCAAGAATTTCGAAGTTTAAGGTTTTCGAAAGGATTGGATTTTGGAATTTCAATAGGGAATGGATCAAATTTGGAACATTTTATTTTGGGAATCCAGAGGAGAAAAGTAGGAGTAATTACGGATTCGAAGCGAACTTCGGTAATTTCCCGACTATCCTATTGTTTGGCTTGGATTTAGGAAAGTCCTAATGTTTATTTAATGTTTTAATCTTGCCAATTTTAGTTGATTAGGGCTTATATTTATATGATCGAATCATACAAATTGCACTAGAAGATGTGAGGGTTTATGTCGTATCGGACGACTACCTCGGAATCCTAAGACCGGTTAGGGCTTAATTTGCAATGCAAATGCCTAACGAAGAGTTGAGGATTTATGTTGCACTAGGCGAACTACCTCGAAGTCCTATGGCTTTGTTATTTAATTCTAAGAAAGTTTTCTTGAAGTAGGTTCAAGTTTTTGCTGACGACGATGGCCGTGCTTGCCCACCATGCTCCGAGCTCCTTGTTGTTGCGGAGGTTTAGTTTTAGAAATCATAAATCGAGAGATGAGAGAAGTGTCTTGGTTTAGAAAAGTCTTAATTTCCACGTGTTTTTTGTGTTTTAATTAAAACGGATCTTAAAGTTGATTAAACGAGCCGATTAAGATCCCGCGGTTCGTCATCCCGCACTAGTTATTTTCATCGAATTCACTTAGTCCAGATGAATTTGCTAAACTCAACTAAATGAGTTCCGCACTTTCATTTAGACCATGGGAAATCCCGTTAGCAACACGTGGGTTACATCATCCGAGGTATTCCCGATCATTCAATGAGACGTTTTAATTTAGTTGTAGTTGTAGTTTTGTTGTTCGTTTGTGATTAAATTTTGAGTTGTCTTATATTTTGGAATGTTGTGGAGGTGAATTTTATCTTGTAATGTCTTTTAATTTAGTTATGGGTTTCGGTTTTGGTTTTACGTCCTAAAGGTGTCGGTTTTCATGCAATGTGTTGTTTATCATACAAGAAAAATAAAGTGCATTTGCAATAAAATAAGCTGCAATAAAATAAAAGCGTACACGGAGGGTCTTCCCGTCATCCCAAGCTGCACTTAAAACACGGTTAGAATATTTAAGCAAGTTCCTAGGTAAAGCTAAGGAAAGGTTTTGGTTTTCTACCAAATTCTAATCCTATAGCTAGTCATTTCCTATGACGTCTAGGTTCTCTGTGTTTTTAGTTTGAAGACGATTTTCTTCATCAAAGAACAATTAAGTTCAATTGTTCTCGTAAATATCCTATCATATTGAGTAAGTGCTTAAGAAAAATCTTAAACATCTTTTCAATATTTCTAGGATTGTTTCAAGTCCAAATGAATTTAATTGTGTAAATGAATCAATCGTCCGAGGTTTTCAAGTTTTGTTAACTTGCTCGATTGAACTAGGACATTTGAATGTCCTATAAGTGAAGTAACATTTCATTTTAATGTTCATACTTAGGAGTTATGATAACTAAGGCTCCTAAGGGCAAATGATATTTAATGATTTGTGATCCAAATTTAAGTTCAAATTAATGATTTAAGTTTGGAATAGTGTTGAGATTATTTTAGATTTATTTCTTCATGTCTTAAGTGAGGTTATTTAATTTAACTTAATTTAATTTAATTTATTTTATTTTAATTTAATTTATTTAATTTAATTTGATTTGATTTAATTTAATTCAATTTAATTTATTTGATTTAATTTCTTAATTTAATTTAATTTAATTTTAGTTTAATTTAATTTAATTTTAATTTAATTTAATTTGTTTATTTAATTTTATTTAACTTAATTTAATTTTATTTATTTATTTAATTTAATGTATTTAATTCATTTAATTTGATTTAATTTGTTTATTTAATTTAACTTAATTTAATTTTATTTAATTCAACTTTTAATCTTAATTTAATTTAATTTAGTTGAAAATTTTTTAAAAAAAGTTTAATGATTTAATTTAATTTAATGATTAAGTCTTTTAATATTTTAAATTTGAGTTATCATTTTAATTAAGAGTAGAGTATTAATGAGATGATTAATTTAGGGATTTTTTTAAATTAAAGGATAAATCTCTTCCTAATAATATCCACTATTTTAATAATTCCAAATTTATTATTCTTCCAAATTCAATTAATTATTTAATTAAAGTTTAATCATTTTAAATTGCTTAATGGGTTTCTACCCTTTAATTATTAAATTTCAATCATCCAAATCAGATTAGGATCAAATATTTTACTTGTTAATTTTTTTATTAAACCTAAAGTCTTAATTAAGGATTAAAATTTTAATCACCATTTTGCCCTTTAAGCCTAATAATTTCATAACTCACTAAATTGAACTCAAATGAACTTGAAATTTTTATGTGACTTCACTTATGTGTCAATGAAGACATGAGAGGAGAAAATGTGATTTTTCTGTATTTAATTTATTTATATAATTATTTTTTGTAGAAAAGAGAAATTTCCAAGGAAAATTCAATAACATGACCAAGGGAAAGTTTCTGTCCTTAAGAAAATTAGGGGACATTCCTAATGACCAGAGGACCACTTGGACCAAATTTTGTAATTTTTTGAATTATATTTTATTTATTAGAATTATTTTAAATTCTGGAGTATTAATTAATTTAAAAATAAAATAAATGTTGAAAAATAAGTTTTATAATTTTTAAAATTCTCTCTGATATCAAGGATTCCAGAGAACCAAACTTTGCAATTTTCTGATTTTTCTTTGATTTATTATAATTATTTTGGTGAAAATGCTAGAAAATACATTTTTTTTAATTTTAAAATTACCCTAGAGCTTTAAAAATTAATATCTCACTAAATAGACCTAGGAAAAATATGGGACTTGTTCCTAAGTGATTAAAATTCAAAATATGACATTTTGGTGAATTTTATTATTTTTGTGATTTTTATCATTTTTTAATTATTAAAAATATTAAAATAATATTAAAAATCAACTTTTTAGAAAATTGAAATTTTAATTTTCTTAAACTCCCTGATATCAGAGAGACTCCAAAACCAATTTGGTGAATTTTTGAAAGATATTTTGAAAGTTATGAATTTTTAAAGTTTAAAATGGCTAAGTGAGCTTAATTAACCCAATTAGTGGGGCTAACCAAGTCCAATTGACCTCAAATTTTTATGATGGATTCCTCTGATCCTAAAGGTCAGTGGAGAATTGATTTCAAGTCAATTTGATCTATGGTTAACTCTAATTAATTAGAGACCTATTTTGGGTGTTTAAGCCGATTAGGGTTAATTTAAGTGAATTAACTCAAATCCTATTTTTCCTAGGGTTCTCTGGTCATAAGGAACATCACCAAATTTTCCTAGAATTTATTTCACAACATGCTAATTTTTGAAATTAAAATACTTAAATCAGCAACATGCATTTGAAAAATCAATAACTTTTCACAGAGATGGCCTCGACCTTGGAAAATTCGGGGAATGTCCCCAAGTTCGGAGGCTTCAAAAGCCCTATGGTCTCATGCCATGGTGAATTGTATACATGCATGGAGAATTAAAACAATGCAGGGAGTAAATAATTAATTAAAAATAAAATACTTGGACAAAATTAATTAATTTCTTTTCCACATTATTCTCCTCCGTTCACTCGAGCAAGAGGGTATTTTTATTTTATTTTTGTGATTTTTCTACACAAAGATATGGATTTTTAAAGTTTCGGGAATTAAATAAATAGAAAATACCCTATTTATCTACTTATCCACGCGGCGCCGCGTCGACCTCGGCGACTCCGAAATGCCGCGTGGCGCGCTCCCATTCGACGCCGCCATCCGAGTCGGCAACCCGGGCCCCGCGGTTCTCGTACCGTCTCCCGGTCCGACGCCATCCGAGCCGTCCGTCCGCGCGTGTATTAAATGGACGGCATCCGTTCATCGTCCATGGCCGGTGTGATCCCGTGACCGTCCACACTCTAACCACAAGAACTCACTCGATTCTCGATGGATTTTCGTGTTCTTATGCTGCATGGATTCGTCTTGAAGAGACGAACACATCCATACGGTAAACATGCATTGAAATTAAGGCATTTGAAATGGAGAATCTCCGAAGCTCGGGATGAAGAATTAGCTCATACCTTTGCTCGGAGAAGTGAAGCTTCGATCCGAGAGTTGTTGCACCTTCGATTGGATCTCGGCAAGCTCCGGATGAAGTCTCTGGTGCAGTGAATTGTCCAGGTTGAACTTCGACCACGGTCGATCACAAAGCTTGGAGTCCGGAGCAAGCCTGGGTGGTCCGGAGATGGGGCTTTCTTGGTGGACACCTTCCCTTGGTACGGTGAAGGTGTAGAGACAATCAATTTGGGGATTGGCTCACTCGTGGAGGAGTGTCCTGGTTTTGGGCTTGGATTTCGACTACGAAATTGAGCTCGCGAGAGAAGAAATGGCGGGGGGATCTCAGCTGGGGATCGAGTGCTCGTGTATGAGGAGGGGTCCGGAACAATTTTGGCGAGTTTTGGCAAGGTTTTGCAACTCTCTTCTCATGGCCGAGAGGGGGTGGTGTTTAAATAGGCATGGTGGAGGCTCTCTCGGGGGTGGCGAGGGTTGGGATCGACTGCTTGGTCATGGGAAGAACGACCATGGTGGCCATTGGGCATGGGGCGGCTCGGCAAGGTGGAATTCCAAAGTTGGCTCACTCCCAAGGTCTCGGGCATGGCGTTTTCCGGCGACTGGGTGGCCGGCCGGCCAGGCATGGGTCACCCTCGAGGTCAGGTGGGCCAGGGTTGGGTGTTTGTGCAAGCAATTGGCAATGGCCAAGTGTAAAGGCTTTGATCCAAAGTAGAATGGGGCATGGCTAGTTTTGGGTCTAAATGGGTCAACTCACCCATTTGGGCTTGGTGCACCCTTCAAGGTGGCCTTGGGTGTCGTGGGGGATCAAATGGATCGACTGGTTTGGCATGGAGAAGTCTCCATCCAAATATATTTGGATTAAATTTAGGTTTAGGTGAATCATGATTAAGGCTAATGAGCTTTAGGGATTAAGGAAAGGGGCCCTCCTTCCTACCCAATATGGCATGGTGGAGTGTCCAAGGCTCTCATGGCTCACATGTGGCTCATGCATGGCTTCATGGCTCACTTTTGGCTTGGGGAAAGCTTGGTCGATTTCATGAAAATGGATTTTAGGAATTTTTTGGTAATTTGATGGAAATTTGTATGGAACTTGATTTGGAATGATTTGATGATGGATTTAGGACTTAGGTAATGGCTTTGATTAAGTGGATGGCAAATGGAAATGTCATGTGGGCTTTAGGGTAGATTTTGGGCTCATTGAAATGATTTTAGATGGGCTTTTAAATGGTTTAGGAAAGTGGGCTTTTGAATTTTAAAATGGATTTTGGGATGAAATTTTGGTAAAGGCTTGGGCCAAATAATTGTTGAGTTTGGTTTAGGGATGTGTCATGAGTGGTTTGAAACAAATTTGAGGTGATTTGGGTTTGAATTGGATTGGATATGGGCTTTTGGTAAAGAGGCTAAGGTGGGCCAAAATGGGCTAGCATGGGCCAATGTTGGGCTAGGGTTGAAATTGATGTAAAATTAATGTTGGGAAATGTTTATGGGAGTGTTTCAAAGAGGTTTTGGCTTTGGTTGGGTTTTGATTTTGGGATTTGGGCTCATTTGGGCTAGGTTTGGGTTTAGGTCAAAATTGGGCCTTTTAGCTTTGGGTTGAACTTGAGTAGGGTTTGGATCAAAGTTTTGGGCAAATCATGTTAGTGTTTTGTTTATGGGGATGTTAAGAAAGGTTTAGAAAAGATTTGGGGTTAATTGGAGTTGAATTGGGTGAATTTGGGTTAGGTTTGGGTCATAGGTCCAAATTGGGCTTTAAGGCCAAAAGTGAAATTGGACCCAAATTTCAATCAAATTAAGCTTGTCTTTGGTCTAGATTGGTGTTGGGGATGTTGAATTGAAGTTTAGAATTGAATTGGACCAGAATTGGGATCAATTGGGTAGATTTGGTTTGACATTGGGTTTACTTTGGGTTAAAATGGGTCGAATTGGGGGTTTTGACAAAAGTGAGGTAAATTGACAAAATTGGCCCATGGTGTAGTTGGACAAAATGAAATTGGGAATATTTGGGATTTTCTGGAATTTTCTGGGAATTTTCTGAATTTTTGGATTTTTGGGTCAAAAGGGGTATTTTGGGTATTTGGAAGGTATTGGGGGTATTTTGGGATTTTTGATATTTTTGGATACGGATGATCAGTTTGAGTGATGTGGGAATGTTTGGGATTGATTTTGGAGAATTTTGGGTAATTTGGGAATTTTTGAGAAATTTGGGTAGTTTCAAGTGCATTTGGTAGAGTTGGTGGGTGTAGGGTCCCGGGGGTCAAAAATTGAAAATTTGGAAAATTGAAGATTGGGTGGATGTAAGTGGAATGAAATCATTTTTGTTGAGCCATGAAGCCATATCAAGCCCACATGAGCCATGAAGGGACTCATTTGAGGCATTCACCATGTTGTTCCTAACCCTCTTAGCCAGAGGCTTAGGGGTTAAGGACCATCCATGTGAATCACCTACATGAGTCGGGAAGTCAAGTCAGGTAAGGGTGTGTTTTAGGAGGTGTGTGAAAGTGTAGTGCATAGGTGTAGTGTATGTGTAAGTCAGCCCTTTCACCAGACCAGAGCCACCTGTAGGCGATCCTAAGGCCAAAGAGTCCTATAGGAACTCATCCTTTAAACTTCCACATTTGATTTCAACCCTCTAGGTGATTAGGGGTCTATAGTCAAGTTTGTGGAGTTTGCGGGGAGTTAAGAAGTGGTTTGAATTTCTAAAAGGTGGATCCCAATTCTAGTCCTCTAAGATAGTCAAAGGAAAAGCCTAAGGCTAGATCCTAAGTACTAAAGAGAAGAAGAGAAGACCTCATCAAAAATGAGGTCAACAGTTCAAATGATGAATTTCCTTTTCCAATCCCAGAATTGATGGTCGATATAGCATCCAAACATGTAATATTTTCCTTTATGGATGGATCATCAGGATATAATCAAATAAAAATGTTTTCAGAAGATGAAGCGAATACAGCCTTCAGGACACCCATAGGGATATACTGCTATAAATTTATGCCATTTGGATTGAAAAATGCTGGTGCAACATATCAAAAAGCCATGACATAGATTTTTGACGAACTCATAAACATACAAGGCGAATGTTATGTAGACGATTTGGTTGTCAATATTATACAAAAAGATGATCACATGTATGATTTGAGAATTGTTTTCAAACGATTATTTTAATATAATCTTAAAATGAATCCCTTAAAATGTACTTTTGATGTCACTTTAAGGAAATTTTTAGGATTTGTTGTTCGATATAGTGGGATTGAGATTTATCCCCACAAAATTGAAGTTATCCTAAACATGCCTCCTCCTAAAAATTTAACTAAATTGCGATCCTATCAAGGAAAACTAGCATATATACGACATTTCCAATTGATCAGGTAGATGTCAGTCTCTTATTGCCCTAACCAGAAAAGATACCAAATTCATGTGGGATGAAAAATGCCAACACGCCTTTGAAAACATCAAGCAATATTTGACAACACCTCCTGTCTTAGCAGCCCCTGTGATAGGAACACCTCTAATCCTTTACACTGTGGCACCAGATAATTCCCTATGAGCATTACTAGCTCGAGTAAACAATGAGGAAAAAGAAAATGCATTATATTATTTAAAAGCCTTTTTTTGGTTCCGACTGAAATAAAATATGCAACAATTGAGAAGCATGCTTAGCTTTAATTTTTGCAGTTCAAAAACTAAAACATTATATGCTTTCTCATAAGGTAAATCTTAATTCAAAAGTTAACTCATTACAATATTTGATGACAAGACCAACACTTTCTAGAAGATTAACAAGATGGACAATGATACTGCTCCAATTTGACATAACATTTGTGCCACTACGTGTTGTTAAAAGACAAATCTTAGCAGATTTCTTAGCAACACACCCAATTCTGACTGGAACACCTTTTAATGATGATTTACCCGATGAAAAAATTTTAGAAATAAAAAGTTCAAAAACACAACGATGAGAATTGTATTTTGATGGAGCATCATCTGCTCGAAAATACAAAAACAAACAGACAATCATACCAGGCAAAGCTGGAGTAGGATTAATTTTCATCACTCCAGACAAAGCAATGATGTCATTTTCCTATCATTTGACTGAACCATGCACAAATAATGAAGCTAAATATGAAGCGCTCATAACCAGTCTTGAACTGACAATACTAATGGAAATATAAAAGATCGACATCTACGGAGACTCTCAATTGATCATTAATCAAATTGTGGGCAAATATAAGACATTAAAATCTTGACTTGAACTATACTCCCGTTACACTCTAAAACTGCTTCAGCGGATTCTTGATGTAACTTTCCTCCTAATTTCGAGACGAGACAGTTCTTTAGGCAAAAATTGTAAAAGAATTTGCTTATCGAGAAGAAGAATATGTTCTGATATCTGTAAAACGATGAAAATTTTTTTTCCAAAACTGACATTGATAACCTACACAAAATTGGTGAAAACACGATAAAAACTATAATGGATGAAGAAAAGGATTATTAGCGATAACCAATTATTCAATATTTACAGACCGAATGGTTACCCGAAAAAAATTCTATCGCAACCCAAATCAAACAAAGAGCATTGTCTTATGTTATAGTAAATGATATTTTGTATAAACGATCTTTTGACCAAATGTGGTTAGAATGTCTAAACCAATCTTAAGCTCAAGAAATTGTTAAAGAAATTCATTCAGGTCTATGCGGTGCACACCAATCTGGACCTAAGATGAACATGAAAGTAAAAAGAATGGGATACTATTGGCCAACAATGATGACTGATTGTCTTGAAAATGCAAAGAAATGTCATTAATGTCAGATACATGGAGTAGTTTTACATCAACCGCAAAATGTAATACATCCAACCAATGCATTTTGTTCATTTGAATGTTAGGGCACAGACATAGTGGACCCTATAGACCCTCCATCATCTAAAGGCCATCGATATATTTTGGCAGCCACTGATTACTTCTCTAAATGAGTAAAAGCGATACCGCTCAGAGAAAATAGGGCAGAATAGGTTCTCTATTTCTTCAAGACTCATAATATCTATAGATTTGGAATTCCTCGAAGAATTATATCAGACATTTGACTAGCGTTTAAAAATACAAAAATGAATAATTTTATTCAAAGACATGGGATAGACAGGAGATATTCTACAATCTATTATCCTGAAACCAATGGTCTAGTTGAAGCCTTCAACAAAACATTGGTACAAATTTTGAAAAATACATTAATTAATTGTCCAAGATAGTGGCATGAGCGATTGATAGAAGCTCTATGGGCCTATTAGATTACATACCGAACACCAACACGGTCAACACATTTGCTTTGGTATATGATTCTAAGGCTATTTTACCACTTGAGGTGCAAATTCTTTCTCTAAGAGTTGCTGTGGAAAACAAAATAATTGAAGAAGAAAATGCCAAATTACGAATTGAGGAACTTGAGAGTTTAGAAGGCAAACGTCTACAAGCTCAGAAAAATCTTGAATTGTATCAAGCAAAAATGATAGGGCCCACGACAAACTGGTTTCTCCTAGAATCTTTCAAATCGATGAATTAGTCTTAGTTCTCCGAATACCTATTCTTGCTCATTGAAGAACAGATGAAACTTTTAAACAAATGTGGGAGGACCCGTATTTAATTTAAAAGACATATTCAGGAGATTGGTAGATTGTTAAGGAGAAAGAGTCTTGCCCCCAATCAATGGGCGTTTCTTGAAAAAATATTATGCGACATAAAAAAAATCATGACTTGTTTGTAAACTAGGATAATAATGAATAAAATTACAAATGAAATTTTGACAATCATTGTCTCTCTTTAAACATTTCCTTTTTATTCACATAACATATGTTTGTTGATGATAAATTTCATAATGATAAATTGAATTGAAACTTGGTCTGATATATTTCCATTAACCTGTTGCTTGCAGGGAAAATGTCAAATAACAGACTCTTGTTCACTTTTCAAAGTGGTGTGTGCTTTGCATTGGACCGACGATGTATTAAAAAAGGATCAAGAATCCACTTTGATTTTGACTTAAGTTGAATTACTTTACGATGGACCTTGTTATCTATTGCCAATCAAGAAGAAGCAAAAGAAAACCATCTGTGTTAGAATTCCAACTTTGACAACAAAATAGCAGGACAGAAGAAATCATTTCTACAGAATAAAAAAAATTGACATTGGAAAACTAAAATCAGTAGTGGTAACTACAACTCGTGGAGCTAAAGAAACATCTGTTAGCTGAGTAAAGAAGTCAGCCTCTCGATTAACTAGTGCTCAAAGAAGAAATCAAAATAAATGACTTAAAAGACTCAAAAAAAGGAACAACAAAATATGAAATCCATGGAGGAAAACGATGATTTTGAATTTCCAGTTCTTGAACATATTCCTAAAGAAACATATTTTGTCTTAGGAGAAGAACTACTAGATCAAGAAGAAAAAAGGATTGAAAGAATAACATTCACTTCGACTCCTTATGTTTTAACGTTGAATCTCACATCATCAGAAATGTTAACTGATAAACGCATTGCTTCAAAGGAAATTAAGACGTATCCACACTATTAGGTGACAGACATTTAAACAATTTAAATATATTAACAGTTGAACCATCAATATATTAGAAGGCATTCAGCTATTCACCAAAGTCTTTAATGAAGACGAGCAGGCTGTCATTATTGAACATGTAATGGAAGCACGCGACCTCGAACGAGCTAGACTCTTAAGAAGAAGGACATATTCTGAACCAAATAAGTGGATACATGGCAAATGTCTAATGATAATTCACTATGGATGTTGGTATAATTATGCTATAGACAAGGACGGTAATCCTCCCAGAATTTTACGACATGAACATATGGATCTGTTACCAACAATGATTATTCAAATTATTAGACGATTGATAACAAGGAATATAATGCCCACTGATTGTGTTCCAGACAGTTGCATCATAATTATATATGAGGAAGGAGACTGTATACCACCTCATATTGACAGCCATGACTTTGAGAGACCCTTTTGCACTGTCACTCATGAATAGATGCTCTATTTATTTGGGAGAAAAATACAAATTATGGCACTGGGAGAGTTTCGCGGATCTTACTAGATTCTTCTACCATGAGGATCAGTCCTTATTTTGCAAGATAACGGAGCTGATGTTTCTAAGCATTGCATACCGAGTGTAAATAAGCAATGTATTTTGATAACGTCGCAAAGTTTGTGTCTTGAAAAGCGTCCTGACGAATATCAGCCAATATTAGAACTTGAAGGATTACAACCTTTGGAACTACCTTGACCCTATAAACATTCAAACGCCTAAGACATACTCGACATACAATGTCTTAGAGTGTTAGATATTTATGGTAGGTCTATTAGTATCCAAGGTTATGAGAATGAAAGACAAACAATCTGACAGCTTCTGATACGATGATATGTAAATAGTTTACAATGTATGTTATGTAATATACGATGCATTGTTGACTTCTACCATCTATTTACATTATCTTTGGGAATGGAATAAATTCTTGTAAGATATTCCTCAGGTGTCAATAATACTTCGACCGGTCCAAAAATGTCAAAACAAATGACTTTAATTAAAAAATGACATGATGAACAACTTGTGATAATTAACATGAGATTTATCCTTTGACTTATAAAGATCAAATCCCTAGTAACTAAGCTTTTCTTCATGAGTTCTTGACACATAACCTTCAGCTATTGGAAATAAGTCTCTTCCTGACATGGAAATATAGCATTTCTATAACTCTTTCTTTGAGAAAAGATATTAGTCATATAACATTCCTTCTTAAAACCCACATATCGACGTTTGACATTTTTGAGAGATGGTATGATATCTTCTCTCTCTTCAGGCTATTGGATATAAGGCCCTTCCTCACATGAAAATATGGCATTCCTATAGCTCATTCTTTGAGAAAAGATAGAAGTCATATAACATTCCTTCTCAAAATTGACATATCAAAATTCAACATTTCTGAGAGATGGTATGGCATCTTCTCTCTTCAGCTGTTAGATATAAGTCCCTTCCTAACATGGAAATATGGCATTCCTATAGCTCTTTCTTTGAGAAAGGATATAATTCATATAGCATTCATTCTCAAAATCGACATATCAACAATCGACATTTCTGAGAGATGATATTGCATCCTTTCTCTTCAACTGTTCGATATAAGTCCCTTCATGAATCAGAAATATGGAATTCCTTTAGCTCTTCCTTTGAGAAAGGATATAAGTCGTATATCATTCCTTCTCAAAATTGACATATAAACAATTGACATTTCTGAGAGATGGTATGGCACCCTCTCTCTTCAGCAATAGATATAAGTCCCTTCCTGACACGGAAATATGGCAATCCTATAGCTCTTTCTTTGAGAAAGGATATATGTCTTATAACATTCATTCTCAAAATCGACATATCGACATTCAACATTTCTGAGAGATGATAAGGCATCCTCTCTCTTCAGCTATTAGATATAAGTCCCTTCCTGATACGAAAATATGGCATTCATATAGCTCTTTCTTTGAGAAAGGATATAAGTCGTATAACATTCCTTCTCAAAATTAACATATCGACATTTGACGTTTCTGAGAGGTGGTATGACATCCTCTCTCTCTCTCTTTCTCTTCAGTAATTAGATATAAGTCTCTTGCTGACATGAAAATATGGCATCCTGACATTCGGTATCTTTGAAAAGCAATGTGAGACCTCCTTTAATGGAATATGTCGTCCATCTTCTTTTCAAAATGAAATTTTTCTGACAATGAACTGACAATTCTGTTAGGTTATCCAGACCATTTCAGTCAATGCTAATTTGTGCGACATACTTATGCAGTATTCCACATATATTGGGTGCCCATTTGTAGACCTCACTTTTGTGAGAATCATTTCTAAATCATTTTGAGAAAGAAAGTCTACCAACACTGGCCTCTTAAACCTTACCAATGGTTATTAAGCCCTAATTTCTAAGGTAAAACCTTAATGAAGAATTTTATACCAAGATTTTAATGACATCTTAAATTGATCAAATCAGTAATGATAAACCCTGATTTGATCACACATTGACCAAATTGGTCACCTTTGACTTACATGGTCAACTTTAGTCAAACTGGTCAATCCTTGACCCAATGAGCACCATATTAGACTTATGGTCAGACATTGACCTAATCAACTCAACATAGGTCAGGGCGACCAATGTAGAACCCAAAAGTCACTATATTGACTATTGGGTCAACCTAAAACCTAAACTTGGTTAACATTACCAATCAAACCCATAATGACAAAACCCATGGATCCCATGACTAGCACAACCATGACAAAGTTGAAAAAGTTACATTGGTCTTTATTAGACAAGGATTGATCAACTTGGCTCAACCTGGGTCAACATTGGTCAACCCTAGTTAATATTAACCAAATTTGGTCAAAATACCTTATTTTGAACCAAAATTGATTAAATATTTAACTTCAAAAATTATTTTAATCAATTTTTGGTTATTATTATCATTCCAAATTTTTTTATTTAATTAAATAACTAATTAAAGATGGAATTATAATTACATAGCCATGAAATAAATTTGGACATGTGACATCGCACATGACACAATAAATGCCTTTCAATTTCAAAACCCAAAAATGACATAATAAATGACATCATATGGGTTACACATGACCCACGAGACACTTTTACCCATAAATTAACACATTGGACTCATGACACATCATCATAACCATGGTTAAAACCCCATCAAGGAATCATCATAAAAGGAATAACAAGGTTTCATTCCCTCATTAAATCTTGGAGAAACATTTGATGAATAATCAAGCACCTTCACTTTCACCTAATCAATGGAATTAACTAACGTAAACCCATGGTCAAGAGCCATCATGACCAAAATACATACAATTTATGTAAAGGAAAATATGTGTCACATTCCTCCCTACTCATGGACTGAATCATCCCTTTGCATGAAATGAGGTGGCCAAACATTTTAAATGCAATTTCACATGTTTCACAGACCACTCAATAAGGAGAATACACCACCACTTAAGCCAAATCTAATGCATTAAATGAGAATCCACATGGACTAATGATTTGGGGTACGTAAACTCCACGCGGCGGACACTTAGTGTAATTTTAATTCTTTTAGTAACGAGAATATAATATATTCTTTAATCACAGAGTTACCCTTTAACCCTTTAGCGCAAGTATACGTATCACTCAAGTAATACAGGGCTCTAGTGGAGTCCTGGATATCGATCCCACAGGGAATATTTTAGAGGCTATAGACTAGGATTATATAAATCAATTCAAAATCAAAACTAAATCGAAATTGCCTATCTGTCACTAATATGCAATCGACAATAATATGAATTCTAAATTAAACTAATTCTACTAACAGATAACTAATTCTACTAAAGTGAAGTTCAAATATATAAGCAAGAACCTATCACCTTTGTTAAGATATTTAAGTGAATAAATGTACGGCTTATTTTTGGGTTATGTGTTTTATTTTGAAAAGGGGGTCGCCTACAGAAGTCTTCGGTGAATTTTAAATTTTAAATTTAATTTAAATATATATATAATTTAGAAAGTAGTATTTGATTTTGAAAATAACTTTAAATTTGAAAGTTTTAAGATATAAAATCAAACCGATCTCACATCCCGAATAGTTTATATAAACGAGCACCGCACCACAAACCGTGTATTTATCCCGAAGAATATACACACTGCTTGATGATGGGGCTCGATTAAGTAAACTAAAACATTTGTGACATTCGTTTGGTCAGCGAACCAATTTTATAAGCCGACAAGTTCATCTGCTTAATATAAAGGAATTAAGCGGGGTTTATATTACTCAGGTTCTTAAAGTTCCCTATAAGGGCAAGCCCTTATAGTTAATTACATCTTAAATGACGGGAATCATTTAAGAAAACTCTCGATAATGATCAGTGGTTTTGCTCTCAAGAGTTTCAAAGTTTAAGGTTTTCAAAGGATTGAATTTTGGAATTTCAATAGGGAATGGATCAAATTTAGGACAATTTATTTTGAGAATTCAAGGGAAGAGAAGTAGGAGAAGTTGAGGATCCAAGAAGAATCTTGGAAACTTCTCAAACTATCCTATTGTTTGGCTTCAATTTGGAAGTTTATTTAATGTTTCAATCCTGCCAATTTTAATTAATTAGGACTTATATTTGTATGATATAATCACACAAATAGCCTCGAAGATGTGAGGGTTTATGTCGTACCGAACGACTACCTCGGAGTCCTAAGACCGGTTAGGGCTTAATTTACATAACATGATCATGCAAATGCCTAACGAAAAGTTAAGGATTTATGTTGCACTAAGCAAACTACCTCGAAATCCTATGGCTTTGTTGTTTAAAACTAGGAAAGGTTTTGCTGAAGTAGATTCAAGTTTTGTTGATGACGATGGCCGTGCTGCCCACCATGCTCCAAGCTCATTGTTGTTGCAGAGGTTTAATTTTAGAAGGTGAAAATTTGGGGATGAGAAAAGTGTCTTGGCTTAGAGAAAATCTTAAAATCCAAGTGTTTTTAATGTTTTAATTAAAACAAATCTTAAAGTTGATTATAACAACACCAGTTAAGATCCCACGGTTCCATCATTTCGGCATCGTTATTTTTATCGAATTCACTTAGTCCAGATGAATTTGCTAAACTCAACTGAATGAGTTCCACACTTTCATTTAGACCGTGGGAAATCCCGTTAGCAACATATAGGTTACATCATCCGAGGTATTCCCGATCGTCCAATGAGATATTTTAATTTAGTTGTAATTGCAGTTTTGTTGTTTTATTTGTGATTAAATTTTGAGTTGTTTTATATTTTGGAATGTTGTGGCGGTGAATTTTATCTTGTGATGACTTTTGATTTAGTTTTGGTTTCAGTTTTGTGGCTATCCTATAGGTTTTGGTTTTCATGCAACACTTGTTTTACCATGCAAGAAAATTAAAATGCAGCACATGTAGGTAAATTGCAGCAAAGTAAAAGCGTACCTGGAGGGTCTTCCCGTCATTCCAAGCTACACTTAAAACACATGTTAGTGCAGTTAAACATATTTTTGCAAGAAATACCAAGGTAAAGCTAAGGGAAAGGGTTTTGGTTGTCTACCAGAATCCTAATCCTATTGCTAGTCATTTCCTATGACGTCTAGGTTGTTGGTTTGGTTTTTTCTTCACCAAAGAACAATTAAGTTCAATTGTTCTTCTAAAACACCCCATCGTATCGAGGAAGTGTTTAAGACCAATCTTAAACATCTTTTCAATACTTCTGGGATTATTTTGAGTTCAAATGAATTTTATTGTATTGGTGAATTAATCATCAATACAATAAAAAGAGAAAAAGTTCAGGAAAAACTTGAATTATGGAGGTCTACATTGGAGTCTAAAGGTCTTCGTTTGAGTAGAACTAAAACTGAATACATGGAATGTAATTTTAGTAATAGTAGGTCTAGTGACAGTAGTGTAACTTTGGGTGATCAAATTATTAAAAGGTGTGAACGATTTAGATATCTCGGGTCCATTGTTCAAAGCGATGGTGATATAGATAGGGATGTTAATAGTAGAATTCAGGTTGGTTGGTTGAAGTGGAGGAATGCGTCTGGCCTATTGTGTGATAGAAAAGTACCGCTTAGACTGAAAGGAAAATTTTATAAGATGGTGGTGAGACTTGCGATGCTCTATGGTGCTGAATGATGGCCTTTAATAGAGAAGCATAATGCTAAATTAAGTGTTGTCGAGATGAGAATGATTAGGTGGATGAGTGGCTTTACACTTAGAGACAAAATGCGAAATGAATATATCCGTAATAGGGTTGGTGTTGCACCAGTGACGGATAAAATTAGAGAGAGCCGCCTTAGATGGTTTGGTCATATTAAACGTCGACCACTCGATGATCCGATTAGGAGAGTAGATGTTTTAAATACAACTTATGTTAAGAAAGGCGAGAGGCGGACCTAGGAAAACTTGGGCTTATTGCATAAAAAATGATCTTAATTTATTAGAATTAAACGAAAATTTGACACTAAATAGGACGCAATGGAGAAAAAGGATTCATGTAGCCGACCCCACTTAGTGGGATTAAGGCTTTGTTGTTGTTGTTTGTTGGTGAATTAATCATCAAAGGATTTTAATTTTGTTTTGTTTCTTGCTCAGTGAACTTAGGACATTTGAATATCTTATGTGTGAAGTGACACTTCACTTGATGCTTCATTTAAGAGTTATAACAATAAAAGCCTTTTAAGGGCAAAGTAATAAATATTTTAATGATTTAGTTTGATTTGATTTAATTATAAAAAATTAATTAATGATTATTAAGTTTGGAATAGGGTTCGAGTTATTTTAGATTTAATTTAAATCTTTACACTTTAAGTGATATTATATTTCAGATTAACTTTTTATGTTTTAGATTTACTTATATTGAAAAAGGTGTTGAAATCTTTTATATGTTTTGATTTAACTCTTAATGATTTCATTTTGGTTTGTTGTTAAGTGATGTTAATTTAATTTAATTTAATTTAATTTGATTTACTTTAATTTAATTTAATTTTATTTAATTTAATTTAATTTTAATTTAATTTTATTTAATTTAATTTAATTTTAATTTAATTTTAATTTAATTTAATTTAATTTAATTTTAATTTGATTTAATTTTAATTTTAATTTAATTTTAATTAAATTTTATTTTAGTTTCAATATTTTAAATTTAATTTAATTTAATTGTTACGGTGTTAATTTAATTTAATTTAAACTTTGACTTGACTTAATTTAATTTAATTTAATTTAACTCCAAGATTTTAAATTTGATTTTAATTATTAGACCATTTAACATTTTAAGCTTTAATTCATTTAGGTTATCTTCTTTTAATTTTTAATTTATTTAGTTTGGATTATTATTTTAATTTTTAATTAAGAACTAAATATTATTGAAGTGACTTATTTAGGGATTTTTAAATTAAAGAATAAATATCCTCTTAATAATATTCCTATTTTAATAATCCAAATTTTAAATATATTCTTTCCAAAATTTAAATTATTTAATTAATTAGAGTTTCATTTTGATATTTTCAAAGTGTTTAATGAATTTCTACCCTTTTAATTTCCCTAAGTTTCAATCATCCAAGAGAAAATTGAAATCAAATATTTTACCCTCCATTTTGATTAAACCTAAAGTTTTAATTAAGGGTTAAAATTCTTTAATTACTTTTATGCCCTTTTGGGCTTATTTATTTCAAAACTCACTAAATTGAGCTCAAATGAATTTGAAATTCTTATGTCACCTCACTCAGAAGTCAATTAAGACATTAGAGGAGAAAATGTGATTTTCCTGACTTTAATTTATTTATATAATTATTTTTAGTGAGAAAATAGGGGTTTTCAAAGAAAATTCAACAACATGACCAAGGCAAAGTTTCTGTCCTTAAGAAAATTATGAGATGTTTCTAATGACTAGAGAACCACTTGGACCAATTTTAGTGATTTTTTTAATTATATTTTATTTATTATAATTATTTTAAGTTTTAAAGTATTAATTATTTTTAAAATAAAATAAAATTTGAAAATTAGATTTTATATTTTTCTTAAATTTCTCTAACCTCAAAGAGTCCAGAAAAATAAATTTTATAATTTTCTGATTTTTCTTTGATTTATTAGAATTATTTTAGTGAAAAAGGTTGAAAATTCATTTTTTAATATTAAAAATTACATTAAGCCTTTAAAATTCCATATCTTATCCTAGGGACTTAGGAAAAATATTTGGTTTGTTCCTAAGTGATTAGGAGTCAAAATGTAACATTTTTATGATTTTTAATATTTTTGTGATTTTTATTATTTTTTAATTATTAAAATATTAAAATATTGTGAAAAATCAACTTTTTAAGAAAGTTCCAATTTTAATTTTTCTGAACTCCCCTCATATCAGAGAAGCTCCAAAACCACTTTTGTGAATTTTGAAAAGTATTTTTGAAGTTATGAATTTTTAAAGTTCCATTTTGCTTATGAGGCTTAATCAATCCATTTGGTGGGGTTAATCAAGTCCAATTGATTTCAAAATTTTATGTAAGGTTCCTCTGATCCTAATGAGCAATGGAGAATTGTTTTCAAGTCAATTTGGTGTGTGGTTAACCCTAATTAATTCAAATTCAATTTTGGGTGTTTAGGCCAATTAGGGTTATTATGAATGAATTAACTCAAAATATATTTTTCATAGGGTCCCCTGGTCCTAAGAAATACCACCAAATTTTCCTAGAATTTATTTTACAACATGCTAATTATTGGAATTAGAATACCTAAAACAGTGACATGAACTTGAAAAATCAATAACTTTTCATAGAGATGGCCTCTGACCTTGAAAAATTTAGGAGATGTTCCCAAGATCAGAGGCTTCAAAAGCCTTATGGTCTCATGCCATGGTGAATTGTCTATGCAAATGGAGAATCAAAACATTGGAAACAGTAAATAAATTATTTAAAATAAAATACTCATCCAATTAACTTGATTTCTTTTCCACGTTATTCTCCTCTGTTCATTGAGCAAGAGGGTATTTTTATTTTATTTTTATGATTTTTCTATGCAAAGCTATGAATTTTTGAAGTTCTGGTATTTAAATAAATCCAAAAAATCCTGATTTTCTATTTATCCGACTCGGCGCCGCGTCATCCTCGTCCGGATCAAAAGCCCACGCGTCGCTCCGTGATTCGGTGCCGCCATCTGAGTCAGCGCTACGGGGGCTCGACATTCACGTACCATTGCGCTGTCCGGCTTGATCTCGACCGTCCGCTCGATACACGCGCGATCCAACAGCTCCTGGTCATCGTCTCTGACTGGTGTGCACCCATGACCGTCCGAACTAAAACCTTAAGATCCCACTAGATTCTCCATGGGTTTTTGCGTTCTTATACTCTATCGATTCGTCTTGAAGAGACGAACACATCTATATAGTTAAGGTGCATTGAAATCAACTCAAACTAAATGGAGAATCTCCAGGAGCTCGGGAGGAAGAGTGATTTCATACCTTTTCTTAGAGAAGTGAAGCTTCGATCTGGGGTTGTGTCACCTTCGATTGAGTCCAAGCAAGCTCTAGATGAAGTCTCTTGCTCTGGGGAAATGCCTAGGTACAAAAGTGACCAAGGCCGATCACAAAGCTTGGAGGCTGGAAGCAATGGCTGGCCTGGTGAGGGGGCTTTTGTTGGGGAACTTCTCCTCTTGGTCTGGTGAAGGTGTAGAGTCAATCAATTTGAAGATTGGCTCACTATGGTGAAGTGTCCTAATTTTGGGCTTGAATTTCAACTCCAAAATTGGACTCGCGAAGAGGGCTTTAGAGTTTGGATTTCAGTGGGGATCAAGTTCTCTATGTCTGGAGAGGGATCTGGAGTGATTTTGGCACAGTTTTGGTAAGGTTTAGTTCAACCTCCCTTTTGAACGAGAGGAGGTGGTGCTTAAATAGAGGTGGCTGGAGGGCTCACCAGGGGGTTTGATGGCTTGGATCAACTGCTCAGGGCAAGGGAAGAACAACCATGGTGTTCAATTTCGTTGGGACAACTCAGCAAGGAGAAATTCAAAATTGGCTCACATGGGTGCTCTCAGCCTGGTGGTTTTTGGCGGCTGTGCTGGCTGGTCGGCCAGGGTCAAGTCACTGTTGTCATCAGGAGGGTCAGGGGTGGCAATGGTGCAAGCAATGGAGATTGGCCATGTTTAGAAAGCTTCATTCAAAATGGAATGGGGAAGGGGCACTTTTGGACTCAATTTGGTCATCATATGGGTTTGGTTTGGGTGCACCTTTCCATGCTCTGATTTGGGCTGAGGGAGGTCAGGTGAGTCAGCTAGATTAGTGGGGAGAAGTCACTATCCAAGCATGTTTAAGTTTAAACATATTTTAGGGGAAGCATGAAAAGGTTTAATCACCTTTAAGAGAATCCTTAAAGAGGCTCCTCCTCTTGCCATTTATGGGATGGTCACACGTCAAACTTTTCATGGCTTTACATGGGGCTTAAGGATGGCTTCATGGCTTCATTTGGGCTTGGGGATGGCTTAGTCAATTTCATTGGAATGGATTTTAGGAATTTTGGCATTTTGATGGGAATTTGGATAAAGCCTAATTTGGAATGATTTAATCATAGGTTTCAAAATTTAGGGAATGATTTTATCAAGTGGATGATGAGAAGGAATTGTCATGTGGGCTTTGGATGAATTTTTGGGCTTTTGGGTTTGGTGGAAGTGAGCTTTTTAAAAGGCTTAAATGGGTGGGCCTTTATATTTCAAAATGGACTTTTGGATGAAGAATTTTGTGAAATTCCATGCCAAATAAATGTTGGGTTTAGTTTAGGGTTGTTTCATGAATGGTTTGGAATCAATTTGGTGTGATTTGGAGTAGAATTGGGTTGAATTTGGGCTTTTTTGGTAAAGGGGCCAAGGTGGGCCAAATTGGGCTAACTTGGGCTAAGGTTGGGCTAAGGTTGAATTTCGTATAAAATTAATGTTGAAAAATGTTTATGGGAGTGTTACAAAGAGTTTTCAACTTTGGTTGGGCTCTAATTTTGGGATTTAGGCCCATTTGGGTTAGGTTTGGACTTAGGTCAATTTAAGGGATTTTGGTTTTGGGTTAGGTTTGGGTGGAGTTTAGGATCAAATTTTGGGCAAATCAAGTTAGTGTTTTGTTTATTGGGATGTTAGGAATGCTTTATAAAAGATTTGGGGCCAATTGGAGTTGAATTGGGCTAGGTTTGGGTCATGGGTCAAAATTGGGCCTTAAGCCCCAAATTGGAATTGGGCCCAAATGTTAATCAAATTGGACTTGGATTTGGTCTAAATTGATATTTGGGATATTGAATTGAAGTTTAGAATTGAATTGGACCAATATTGAGGTCAATTGGGGTGGTTTGGTTTGACATTGGGTTCACTTGGGTTAAAAGTGGGTCAAATTGGGGGTTTTGGTAAAAGTAGGGTAAATTGGCACAATTGACCCATGGTGTAGTTGAACAAAATGAAATTAAGATTATTTGGAATTTTTTGGAATTTTCTGGGAATTTTTAGAATTTTTTGGATTTTTGGGGTAAAAGGGTATTTTGGTAATTTTGGGGAGGGGGTTAGGGGTATTTTTGGAAGTTTTGGTATTTTTGGCCAAAGATGGTCAATTTGAGTGGTGGGAAGTGTTTAGGATTAATTTTAAGGAATCTTGGGTAATTTAGGTAATTTTGCAAATTTTGGGTCATTTCAAGGGTATTTGGTAGGTTTGGTGGGTCCGGGGCCCCAGGGGTCAAAAACTGAAATTTTGAAAAAAGGAAGATTGATCAAGTGTGAGTGAAATGAAATCATTTTGGTTGAGCCATGAAGCCATATTAAGCCCATATGAGCCATGAGAGGACTCATTTGAGGCATTCACTATGTTGTTCCTAACCCTCTTAGCTGGGGGCTTAGGGGTTAAGGACCATCCATATGAATTACCTACATGAGTCAGGACGTCAAGTTGGGTGAGAGTGTGGTTTTAGGACTTGGAATGTGTGTGAGAGTGTAGTGTATGTGCAAGTCGACCCTCACTGGACCGGGCCATCCAGGGGTATTCCTAAGGCCGAAAAGTCCCATAGGGAACTCATCCTTTAAACCCCCACATTTGATTTCAACCCTCTAGGTGATTAGGGGTCTACAATCAAGCTTGTGGGGTTTGCAGGGAGTTAAGAAGTAGTTTGAATTTCTAAATGGTGGGTTCCATTTCTACTCCTCTAAGATTAGTTAAAGGAAAAGTCTAAGGCTAGATCCTAAGTACTAAAGAGAGAAGCAAAAGACCTCATCAAAAATGAGGTCAACAATAAATAATTAGAATTAGTTTAAAATGGTGTTGTGCCAAATAGGAGCATACCTATTCTTTACCATTTGGTCCAGACATAAAGAACATTGACTAATCCTATGCTTGGTTACTGAATCTGCGACTAGGCTGGGAGGATACCGGCACTCACTCGAAGCTCCCAAGTTCCCCTTACCTGAGAGGTAACATCTACACTTTAGCACCCAAACGATAGGACCGAATTGAGGATTTTTGTCTGTCACTCTAAAATCTCCAATTCTACGCCCGATGAATATTATTTCCCTATTTATTTGCACCATACTTCCATGGACTTTGACCTCCCTGAATCTCGGATGTAATCTTTACTATAGTTGTTAAATTCACCATATTTTAACTATTCAATTGGCCAAATTGAAAGTAAATTAAGAATTAAGTAAAAGATTATCGCAACTTCTTTAAATTTTTATGGCACACTAATTCTATTTATCATTCCACAAAAATATCATAACTAGGAGAAAGACAAAAAAACTACTTAGATTTCATAGAGAGGATACAATAAAACTTTGATTTCATATATAAAAGTAAAGTTCTACAAAGTAAGGTTCTACAATCTAAAGTAAATAAACACAACTTATCTTAAATTCCTCCCCAAGCAAACTCTTTGAAGTTCCTCTAAATTTCTTCCTTTCTTTACAGTATGCGGAATTCTCCTTCGAAACAGCAATGCAGAAGAGATCTCTCAGTTCCATTCCACTCTTACAATCCTTCAAAGAATTTCTCACCAATATCTCTATCTGAACTCACTATTTAACACTCACTATAACAACAATAATGGACACTAGTGGACTCTCTATTTGACACTAAGTAACTATGAGAAGACTCTAATAGGACTTTTTACAGACTCTTAGTGACTTTTAGAGGACCTAAAAGGACACATTTTTGGCTTATAATTGTTCTTTTAAAGTTGTTGAAGAGTCTCTAAGGGTTTTCCAAGCATCCCTTCGAAAATTGTCCACATTTGAGGTATTTTGTGAAAGAACCATCGATCCCGCCGTCAGCGGCGTCGAGCTCCGTTGTCGACAGCCTTCTAGAAACACTGCCTTGAACTGGCCCCGCTATAGGAGGACTTGACCTCCGCCGTTGGCGGCCTCCCTTAAAATATATTCTGAACTCTCGGGAAAATCACGCCGTCGGTGCCATCGACCTCATCGTCGGCGCCTTTGGTTAAATTTTCATAATTTTGTCCTTTTTGCTCCAAATTTGCTCATTTTTGCATATTTTCGCTCCAATGTCCTGAAATCTTCATACCTGTAGAAAAACACCAAAAATACCCTTCTTTAAAGTGCAATATTATCAAAATCAGTTTAAAATAAGCATGAAAATCTTAACATTTTTTCTTAGGTCAAAATCCCCTAAACTTAGCTATTACTTGTCCTCAAGTAATCTTTAATACTACATAAAAGTTATGATTCATTGTGGTAAAGTTTTAATTCAGAAATACTATAATTTTGATTTAAATAAATATTATAGCAAGAATTCTTAGAAAGATTTTCAAGTAAGTAGATTAATTCTGCAGGTATAAGGCAATCTTGTCATCAAGTCTAAGAGTTCTAGTTTTCTATTCATTTCAAGAACAACTATATGTTACAATATCAATTCACTTAGAATATTCAGAAGATAGGAACTTCATTAGGATACCATTAGTAAAGAAAGTAGTCATAAATATAAGCTTAGAAATGCTTTTAGTTTTCCCTTTAGGTTAATCCAAGTGAAGCCAATTTTTGATAAGGCATCTCCTCAAGCTTCTCCTCACTTACTTTTTTGTTTTTCTTTTCAATTGTTTTTCAATCCTATATATTTTTCTTTTCAGGGATTGTTTTTCAATCCTTTTCTTTTTCTTTCTTTTTTTTTCTTTTTTCAAGGGAGGATTACTATATCTGGATGGCCAGTTAATAATTTTGAACTTCACTCTTCTTTTCCTAAATTTGAAACTTTAAAACATTATTTACCTTATATATACTTCATAGTTTTTACATCATTGAATCCCAATCTTTTCTTTCTCAACTAAATTCCTAAGGTTCTTAATATTTCAAAATATAGTTTTCTTTACTTTAAATAGTTAACTATAGTCTTATCCTCTTATACTAAATATCTTAACCTACAAAATTAATTTTTCATTACCAAAAACATTTCTTTGAATTTTCTATAATATTTAGATAAAATCTAAATATAGTTATCTGAATTAAATTTTATCACAAAAATCATATTATAATTTTTGAAAATATGTTAATTGAGAACATATAATAGTTAATATTTTTCTTCCCTCCCACAAACTTAAAGTTTTCTATAATAGAAATAATACAGGGTGGAAAGAAAAATTCTAAATATAAAATTCATATCTTTGCACTTTAGGCATTTTTTGTCTTTTTTGAAATTTGAAGATTCTTCTCAAAATTTCTAACTTCAACTGACCTGTAATATTTAAAAACCTTTCTACACATATAACAGTTTAGAAAATTTGTTTGGGTAATGAAATTTTAAAACAAGTATTTAAAACTAAACATTAAACAATAACAACTAACTACACTACACAGGACATATGCATTTCACAACACAGACCAAACAGTTTACTACTTTAGACTATTCAGTTCACAATTACAATCCATCACAGACATTCAGAATTGAACGTGCAAACTGCAAACTAAACACATATCCCAGAAACAAAGTATAGTCCACAGAATACAATTAATAAAAATCAAAGTACTACAATAAAACTAAAATAAACACATACATCATATCACAATCAGACATTAAAATCCCATACAATGTCTTCATCACCCAGGTCAGCGGGAGGATTGGGCTGCTACTGAGTATACCGAGGGCATTCTGGAAAATTAACATCAGGCTCTCCTCTGTAGTACCTAGCCTGAGCATCATAATAAGCCATCTCAAAATCAGAGTGCCTCTGAAGATACTCACTATCGTGATCATGTATTCTCTCTAATCTTTCAATCATGTGATCAATTCTTTCTAATTTCCCATCTAACTACTCAAAACTTTTCCGATGTAGGGTCATGGCATTCATCAAATCATATAAGGTAGGGGGGACTAGAAGCAGGAGGGTCATAGCTAGTAGAAGGAATGTCTCTACTAGTAGAAGGTGCCTTGCTCCTACTCCCAGATCTCCATTTCTTATGGGATTCATAAGTCTTTATATTTGTTTTACTAATGGGTTTCATCGGATACACCCATTCCTCATCATCTCTTGCTTCAACTCCAGATAATTGACAAAGTGTATAAATTAGGCCAGGATGCCCTAAATATCCACTTGTCTCACTCTTCGTAGTGGCCATAATATTCTTATAAATTATTCTCCCCACATTCATACTTCTGTTGTTCTGAATACATAAATTTAGATCAGCTATGTCTCTCGAGACTTCACCATGATGATAGGTGGGTAGCAGATTCGAACAAATGAAATAATGCCATGCCTTAGCAGTGGCATTCATCGTGGAAACTGGAAAGTTAACCGTTCACGATTTTTAATTTTCCAAGTGTCTTTCCCATCGGTGAGAAAGTCAATAACATCATTTAACGGACCCTCCATTGTCCCAAATGTTTCATACTTGCTAGAAAAATAATCGTGAAGCTCGTAAAAAGATTTAATATGATTAGCATTAAAGTCGATAGAAAATCCTCTTACTTGGACAGGCTCATCCTCAAGTTGAGTCAGATTAGAGTAAAACTCTCTCACAACTTCGATAGCAGCATTATTTGTTGTGTAGCAGAAGTTCTCCCATCCTCTCTCCTTGATAACTCGTTCTACCTCTCCTCCAGGATTTTTGAAAACTTGATCTTGTATGCACTTCTTACCTTGAAAGATTAAAGTATACCCAGATTGTACTTTCGCGTTTATAAATTGAGTCTCATCGTATTTGAGTCTTCTCTTTTATCGTGGAGCCATTGTTTGATCTATCAAAATCACAAAAATCTAAACTAATCTCCAAAATAATACTACAATGGCTTCTAAAGAAGGTTTAAAGCAATCTAAATCAAGTTCCATGAATTCTTTCTAAGTCTTTTCTCCACATTTTAAAATTTTCTAAAATTTCTTAATGTGGAAGAAATTCATGGTGAAAATAAAAAATTTTTACATATGAGTGAATCTTTTACCAAGGGAAGATGAAATCCGGTGTTAGAATGTGTTAAAATCGCTCCCAATTTGAGATCTACCAAGCCCTAGGTCTAATTTTTGGGTAAAACGGGGAAGAAGACGATGAATAGTGGCATGACCGGTCAAAATTGCATTTAAAAGGTAATATTTGCGATCTCGCCGTCGGCGGGGTTGTTCAAGTCGTCAGCGGGGTCGTTCACGTCGTCGGCGGGGTCATTCACATCTTCGGCGGGTTCTATTGAATTAAATTCCAATACCCTCGGGAAAATCACGCCGTCGGCAGCCTGGAGCGCGCTGTCGACAAGATTCTCAAATATTGATCATTTTTCAAATTTTTGCGATCTTGATAAATTTTAAGCCTCTTCGTCATCCGTTCGATCATTTAATCATATATTTTAAGTGATTAAGTGATGTATTAACACAAATAAACATACACACAACAAAACTTCACAATTATAAATTAAATCCAAGTGTTTACAACACACATTACATAATACACATAAACATGTATTTTCTCAACCTAAATCCATCTAATCAGCATCGTAATCAAAACCACAACACTCAAAACTCTGAAAACAAACATTTCAATCATTATCTCATCTATATTGAGATTAAAAAATAAACTAAGAAAGCAAACACACAAATAAAGTTCAAATCAAACACAACATAAAGAAACAAAAAATTTTACTATTCTTCCAAATCTGTACTGGTTTCTCCTCTGATATCGCCCATTGCTTGAACATGGATGAACAGGTTAGAAAAAGGTAGGAATGGAAATTCTTCAGTTGAATCTTCATCAATCCATCCCATCTTCTTCATTAAGCGTATCAAACTTGCTTCAAATTGCCCAGTATGTTCAAAATGTTCTTTCATCCTCCAATCGATATGATCAAAGAAATCAGACATATTGTTAACTGTACTCATTAAATTTTGTACCTGATTTTCCAGATTCTTGATTCTGTGTAAGATCATCGGTATCTTGTCCGCTACTAGAGGTTGAATAAGAACAAAAATCTACGATGCTTGATCCATAATCATGCCCGTGTCATTCTCTTCATCATTGGTTGGGAACATACGAGTTAGGTCTAAAGGTTTCCAGGGTAGCAGTATTTTCTCCTAAATCTCGTATGAAACTTGAAGCAAACTGCATATTGAGAAAATTGTTGAAGGATGTCCAAGCCCTTGAGATGATCCTTGAACGATCAGGCCAAACACAGACTTCACAATAATTGATCTAATTTCAATGCGCCATCCCATTTGAATGCAGTAGTTTAAAATTGCACTTTTTTCGTGATTTTACTAATTTTCATCGTCAGCAATAACTTCGCAGATATGAAAAAATGCCAATTTTTTGAAACGAGATTTAAAAGTGTTGCAGAAAAACTAACGTGCCCGTTTTCTCTAATTTCCCAGTCTTCAGTTTCGTCCGTCAAATATTGGAATATTTCATTCATCTTTTCTTTAGTCGGCATAAAATTTGAATAATGGCAGACAAGAACATTCTCAAGCATGTATAATTCATTAATCCTTCTAGAATTAAATGTTATCCACCTACCTCGCACATAGATGCTTCCTTGGTTGATTCCATGTAAATTGGCGTAGAATTCCTTAACCACTGGAACGACTACTGCGGTAGTAGTATAGCAAAACACTTCCCATCTTCGCCGCATAATCATTTCTTCAATTGGTGATGAAGAATTACTTAATCCTCTATTGATGAATCCTCTTTCCTTGAACAGCCATCTCTTGGACATCACCTCATTGAAACGTCGCTGTGCCTCGGCACTGACGAACTTTCTCCGATTGTAAACTTGAACTCTAGGGTAATCTATTGAATTGGAAGCCATTAGATAGGAATTGAAGTAGTTTCCATTTTTTTTGGGAGTTGGAGTGTTTAGGAACCATCCATGGGAGTTTATAAGGGACGAATTCGCTAAAAACTGCCAAAAACTGTCATTTTGAACTCGAAAAAATGCCCACTCGCCGATCACGCTGTCGGCGGCCTCAAAGGCACCATCGGTGAGCCTTGTGCAATTAAATTCCAGGACTCTCAGGAAAAATCTGCCGTTAGCGCCCTAGGAAAAAATTTGCACATTTAGGTCGTGGTCAAATACGTTCTAAATTTTCTCTATGGATCCAAATTCTTGATAATCAAAGGTCAAATACAAGTAGTAGAATTCAATATTACTACAAACTAATGAAAAACTCAAACAAATACTCAAACAAATAAAGATAACTATGGGTTGCCTCCTATAAAGCGCTTGGTTTAACATCATCAGCCCGAACTATTCAGGTGTTATTCAGGTTGACTGAGCATTAAAACCTCTTTAAAATTTGGTCTTTTACCCTCAAAATATGGTTTTAATCCATGTTCATTTAGTTTAAATCTATTCCCAGTCATCTGATCTTCAATTTCAACAGCTCCATAAGTGTAAACTTGAGTCACAGTAAAGGGTCCTAACCAACGAGACTTCAATTTCTCAGGAAATAATTTCAGCCTTATATTGTAAAGCAAAACTTCTTGTCCTGGTTCAAAGTTCTTCTGGTTAATCTTCTGATCATGCATTAACTTCAGTTTTCCTTATAAATTATGTCGTTATCGTAAGATTCATTTCTCAATTCATCTAATTCATTCAATTGCAACAATCTCTTCTCACTAGCATTTTTCAAATTATAGTTGAATTCTTTAATTGCCCAACATGCTTTATGCTCAAATTCTACTGGTCAGTGATAAGTTTTTCCATAAATAAGTCTTTAAGGAGTCATACCAATATGAGTTTTATAAGCAATCATGTATGCCCATATGCAGTATCCAGTCTCATAGACCAATCTACTCTACTAGGATTTACAGTCTTTTCTAAATTTTCTTTAATCTCACGATTAGAAACTTCAGCTAAACCATTGGTTTGAGGATGATACGCAGTAGAAAATCTATGAACAATATTATATTTTTCTGCCAATCTTTGAATGTATTTATTCCTAAAATGGGATCCTTCGTCAGTGATAATCACTCTCGGCATTCTATATCTTGTGAGAATGTTTTTCATTAAGAATCTTGAAACACTTTTAGCATCACAACGAGGTAAACTTGTGCTTCAATCCACTTTGATACATAATCAACTGCAATTAAAATATATAAGTTCCCAAATGAAGGAATAAATGGTCTCATTAAATCTGATCCCTAAACATAAAAATCTCCACTTCTAACATGAAATTCAGAGGCATTTCATTTCTTCTAGATATATTACCTACTCGTTGGCATCTATCACAAGTTTTGATATATTTGTAAACATCTCTAAAAAGAGTAGGCTAATAAAATTCAGCTTGCAAAATTTTATGCACAGTTTTGTCAATCCCAAAATGTCCTCCAAATTCAGAAGATTGGCATTTTTGAATAATTTGTTTAGTTTCTTCATAAGGCACACATCTCCTAATAATAAGATCATTACATTGCTTATATAAATATGGTTCATCCCAAAAATATGCTTTTGCATCATGAATGAATTTTTTCTGTTGTTGCGGAGTTAGCATAGGTGGCAAAATATCGCTTACTATATAATTAACAATATCAGCATTCCAAGGTATTTTCCACTCATTAATATTATAAAATTTTTCATCAGGGAAACTGTCTGTGATTTCATTGTCGGTATCAGATGATTCATGATATTCCAGTTTTGACAAATGATCAGCAATTTGATTGTCAGTTCCTTTTCTATCAATCACCACAAAATAAAATTCTTGCATTAAAAGTACCTATCTAATTAATCTTGGTTTAGTATCCTTCTTTTGCATCAGATATTTAATAGCGGAATGATCAGTATGCACAATACATTAAGTTCCAATTAAATATGATCTAAATTTATCAAAAGCATACACAATAGCCAGTAACTCTTTTTCAGTAACTGTGTAGTTAGTTTGAACATCGTTAAGAGTTCTACTAGCATAGTATATAACTTTAAAAAATTTGTCATATCTTTGACAAAGAACAGCTCCAATAGCATAATCACTAGCATCGCACATTAATTCAAATGGTTTCTCCCAATCAGTTGAAACTATTACAGGTGTTGTGATTAGTTTTTCCTTTAATAACTCAAAGGTATTTAAGCAGTCTTCGGTAAATTCAAATTTCTTGTCTTTTTCTAAAAGTTGGCATAGAGGTTTGGTAATTTTTGAAAAATCTTTAATATAGCGCCTGTAGAAACCAGCATGTCCAAGAAAACTTCTTACCCCTCTCACTGTAGTAGGAGGTGATAATTTAGCTATTACTTGAATTTTTGCAGGGTCTACTTCCATGCCATTTTCTGAAATTTTATGCCCTAATACAATTCCTCCTGCAACTATAAATTGACATTTCTCCCAATTTAGAACTAAGTTAGTTCTTTTGCATAGCTCCAAAACTTTTTGAAGATGATTTAAGAATGTGTTAAATGATGTTCCAAACATAGAGAAATCATCCATAAATACTTCTATTCCATTATCAATTAACTTACTAAAAATATACGTCATACATCTCTGGAATGTTGTTGGTGCATTACATAGTATGAAAGGCATTCTTCGAAAAGTAAAAGTTCCATAAGGACTAGTAAATTTTGTTTTCTCTTGATCCTCAGGAGCAATAGGTATTTGATGGTAACCAATATATCCATCCATAAAGCAGTAATACTTGTGTCCAGCAAGTCTATCCAACATTTGGTCTAGAAAAGGAAGAGGAAAGTGATCTTTTCGGGTGGCGGCATTTAATTTTTGATAATCAATACAAATACACCATCCAGAAACTTGTCTGATAAGTATTAATTCATTATTTTCATTTACTTCAACAGTTACTCCTCCTTTCTTGGGAACACAGTTAATTGGACTTACCCAAGTACTATCCGAAATAGGATATATAATTCTAGCATCTAACCATTTTAAAATCTCTGTTTTAACTGCATCTCTCATAATCGGGTTCGGTCTCATTTGTGGATCAACTCTTGGTTTATGTTCTTCATTTAATAAAATTTTGTGCATACAAATCGAAAGACTAATTCCTTTAATATCAGCTAGAGTCCAACCAAAAGCTGTTTTTTTATTTTTTTTAATGTATCCATTAATTTTTGTTCTTGAATTTTATTTAAGTCTGAGGATACAATTACTGGTAATGTTGAAAACTCTCCTAAAAATACATACTTCAAATGATTTGGAAGATTTTTTAATTCAATTTCAGGGGGTTTTACAGTAGAAGGAATTAATGTTTCATTTTCTGGTGCTTTTGAATTGAGCTTTCAAATTTCTCTTGAATATAATCAGCTTCTTCGCTATCAATTTCATCATATTTATCTTTTTCCATAACTTCTTTTTCTTCATAATTTTCCTTGAAATGTTCTCTTTTCAGATAATCACATATATCAATTCTGAAACATTCATCATCTTTTTTTATTGAAGGATATTTCATTAACTTTGAGATGTTAAAGGTTACTTCTTGATCATTTAGTCTCATTGTCAATTCTCCTTTTTAAACATCCATCATGGCTCTTCCTGTAGCTAGGAATGGTCTTCCTAAAATTATTTGAATTTCTTTATCTTCTTCCATATCTAAAATGATAAAGTCCACAGGAAAGATAAACTTATCAACCTTGACCAGAACATCTTCTACAACTCCTTTAAGATGTGTAATAGATCGATCAGCTAACTGTAGAGTTACAGAAGTTGGTGAAATCTCTCCAATTCCCAACCTTTTAAAAGTTGATAGAGGCATCAAATTTAAGCTAGATCCCAAATCACATAATGCTTGCCCATAAAATTTTTCACCAATAGCACACAGGATAAAGAAACTACCAGGATCTTTAAGTTTTTCATTAAGCCTTCTTTGAATTATAGCACTACACTCTTCACTTAGTGCAACAGTCACATAATCTAGTAACTTCCTCTTTTTGTTAAGTATATCCTTCATAAATTTAACATAATCAGACATTTGTTCCAAAGCTTCAACAGAAGGAATATTAATTGACAATTTTTTCAAAATGTCTAAGAATTTAGCAAATCTTTTTCCTTTATCTTGTTGTTTTAGTCTTTGAGGAAATGGTGGTGGAGGTCTTTCAACAGTAATTTTTATAGGTTTCAGAGAAAAATCAGGATATAAACTTTTGTTTTCTCCTTCGGTTTCTTCTTTTTCCTTTTCAACTCTGATTTCTTTTTGAACTCTTGTTTCCAACTCTTTTCCACTTCTCAATTGAATAGCCTTAATTTGTTATTTTCTTGATCTTTAGGATTTACTTCAACATTGCTAAGCAAAGGTCCAACAGGTCTATTGCTTAGTGCAGTAGCAATTTACCTCAATTGGTTTTCTATGTTATTAATAGCAGCTCCTTGATTTTGTAATTGATTACCCATATTCAAAACTAATTCTTCCGTAGATAACTTCTTCTACTTAAATTGTGAATTATTTTAAAAACCTGGTGGATTAGAAGGTCTATAATTAGAATTACCCTGGTTGTTTATATTTCTTAATGGGTTTATAGGATTGTTCCCCCACTGAGGATTAACAGGATTTTCATTACCTTGGTTATTCCAATTAAAGTTTGGATGATTTTTCCAATCTGGATTATAATAGTTTGAATAAGGGTTATTTTGTCTATTATTTATCAAATTTATAGTTTCATATGAAGATTGAGCATCTACAATTTGTCCTAATGAATTTTCTTCTAATACTAGAGGTGTTTGAGAATGATTCATTCCGTATTGACCTATTTTCTTTGAAAGAGCAGTAATTTGAGAAACTATCATAGTTAAAGCATTGGAATCATGAATACTGACTACTATCTTAGGATTTACACTTTCAGTAGGCCATTGAAAAATATTGGTAGCCATTTCTTCTATTAACGCATAGGCTTCTTCAAAAGGTTTAGATATTAGTGATCCACCAGCAGCAGCGTCAATAATAGATCCAAGAGATCATACTAATCCATTATAATATGTTTGAATAATTAACCAATCTGGGAAAGCATGATGTGGACATTTTCTAAGAAGTTCTTTAAATCTTTCCCAAGATTCATATATCGATTCTCTCTCATACTGACTGAAAGATGTGATATCATTTCTAAGCTTAGCAGTCTTAGATGGTGTAAAATATTTCGATAAGAATTTTTGTGAAAGTTCTACCCAAGTTCTAATAGATCCAGGTGCTAACGAATTTAACCAAGCCTTAGACTTATCCCTTAGCGAAAAAGGAACAATTCTAAGTCTGATAACATCATAAGATACTCTATCGTACTTAAAAGTAGCACAAAGTTCTAAGAAACTTACAAGATGTAAATTAGGATCTTCATTTGAAGTTCCACCAAATTGATTGTTTTGTACCATTTGGATAATTACAGGTTTAAGCTCAAATGATTTAGCGGCTACATCAGGATTTTGGATAGTTAAGTGAATTTCATCTAATGTAGGGTTAGCGTAATCTCTTAGTGGTCTAGATTGATGTTCATTTTCTATTCTTTGATTATTTACGTTGTTTTCCATTGTTTCAAAATTTATAGGTTCTTTTCTTAGTTTTCTAATTCTCCTAACAGTGCGTTCTAATTATGAATCGTAGGGTATAAGATTTTCAGAAGCAAATTTATGCATACAATCGAAATCATAACACAGCAAAACAGTTAATTAAATAAGTTGCAATTCTATTAACAAATTTTCTAACAGTCCTAAATTGTTCGTTACTCTAATTATGTTATATTCCCCGGCAACGGTGCCAAATTAACTTGGGGTACATAAACTCCATGCGGCAGACACTTGCGTAATTTTAATTCTTTTAGTAACAAGTATATAATATATTATTTTAATTGCAAAGTTACCCTTTAATGCAAGTATACGTATCGCTCAAGTAATACAGAGCTCTAGTGGGTGGTCCTTGATATCGATCCCATAGGGAATATTTTAGAGGCTACAGACTAGGATTATAGAAATCAATTCAGAATCATAACTAAATAGAAATTGCCTATCTGTCACTAATATGCAATCGACAATAATATGAATTTTAAATTAAACTAATTCTACTAACAGATAACTAATTCTACTAAAGTGAAGTCCAAATATATAAGCAAGAATCTTTCTCCTTTGTTAAGATATTTAAGTGAATAGATAATTAGAATTAGTTTAAAATGGTGTTGTGCCAAATAGGAGCATACATATTCTTTACCCTTTAGTCCAGGCATAAAGAACATTGACTAATCCTATGCTTGGTTACTGAATCTGCGGCTAGGTTGGGAGGATACCGACTCTCACTTCGGAGCTCCCACATTCCCCTCGCCTGAGGGCTAACATCTACACTTCAACACCCAAACAATAGGACCGAATTGAGGATTTTTGCCTGTCACTCTAAAATCTCCAATTCTATGCCCGATGAATATTATTTCCCTATTTATTTGCACCCTACTTCCAAGGACTTTGACCTCCCTGAATCTCGGATGTAATCTTTACTATAGTTGTTAAATTCAACATATTTTAACTATTCAATTGGACAGATTGAAAGTAAATTAAGAATTAAGTAAAAGATTATCACAACTTCTTTAAATTTTTATAGCACACTAATTCTATTTATCATTCCACAAAAATATCAAAACTAGGAGAAAGATAGAAAAACTACTCAGATTTCATGGAGAGGATACAATAAACTTGGATTTCATATATAAAAGTAAAGTTCTACAAAGTAAATTTCTACAATCTAAAGTAAATAAACACAACTTATCTTAAATTCCTCCACAAGCAAACTCTTTGAAGTTTCTCTGAATCTCTTCCTTTCTTTACAGTATGCGGAATTCTCCTTCGAAACAATAATGCAGAAGAGATCTCTCACTTCCCTTCCACTCTTACAATCCTTCGAAGAATTCCTCACCAATATCTCTATCTGAACTCACTATTTAACACTCACTAAATAACAACAACAATGGACACTAGTCGACTCTCTATTGACACTAACTATTAGAAGACTCTAATAGGACTTCTTACAGACTCTTAAAAAACTTTTTAAGGATCCATAAGGACACTTTTCGGCCTAAAATTGTTATTTTTAAAGTTGTTGAAGAGTCTCTAAGGGTTTTCCAAGCATCCCTTCAAAAATCGTCCACATTCGACATATTTTGTGAAAGAACCGTCGATCCCACTATCGGCGGGCTCGAGCTCCACCGTCGGCGGCCTTCTAGAAACATTGCCTTGAACTGGCCCCGCTGTCAGCGGCCTCGAACTCCGCCGTCGGTGGCCTCCCTTGAAATATATTCTGAACTCTCGGGAAAATCACGCCATCGACACCATCAACCTCATCGTTGGCGCCCAAGGTCAAATTTTCATAATTTAGTCCTTTTTTCTCCAAATTCGCTCCTTTTTGTATATTTTTTCTCCAATGTCCTTAAATCTTCAAACCTGCAGAAAAACACCAAAAATACCCTTCTTTAAAGTGCAATATCATCAAAATCAGTATAAAATAAGCATTAAAATCTTAACATTTTTTCCTTGGGTCAACTAACCTAGGAATGCTTGTACGGCTTATTTTTAGGTTGAGTGTTGTATTTTTTAAAAGGGGTCTCCTACAGAAGTTGTCGGCGAATTTTAAATTTAATTTAAATATATATATAATTTAGAAAGTAGTATTTGATTTTTAAAAATAATTTTAAATTCGAAAATTTCAAGATATGAAATCAAACTGATCTCACATCCCGAATAGTTTATATAAACGAGCACCGCACCACAAACCGTGTATCTATCCCGAAGAATAGACACACTTGCTTGACAATGGGGCTCGATTAAATAAACTAGAATGGTTTGTGACATCCGTTTGGTCCGCGAACCAATTTTATAAGCCGACAAGTTCCCACAGCTTAATATGAAAACATTAAACGGGGTTTATATTACACAGGTTCTTAAAATTCCCTATAAGGGCAAGCCCCTATAGTTAATTACATCTTAAGTGACGGGAATCACCTAAGAAAACTCTCGATAATAATCAGTGGTTCTGCTCTCAAGAATTTCAAAGTTTAAGTTTTCAATGGATTGAGTTTTGGAATTTTAATAGGGAATGGATCAAATTTGGAGCATTATATTTTGAGAATCCGAAGGAAGAAAGGTAGGAGAAATCACAGATTCGAAGCGAACTTCGGTAATTTCCAGACTGTCCTATTGTTTGGCTTGAATTTAGGAAAGTCTTAATATTTATTTAATTTTTTGATCTTGCCAATTTTAATTAGTTAGGACTTATGTTTGTATGATAAAATCATACAAATAGCCTCGAATATGTGAGGGTTTATGTCGTATCGGACGACTACCTCAGAGTCCTAAGACTGGTTAGGGCTTAATTTACATGACATGATCACGCAAATGCACTAACGAAGAGTTGAGGATTTATGTTGCACCGAGCAAACTACCTCGAAGTCCTATTGCTTGGTTATTTAATTCTAAGAAAGTTTTGTTGAAGTAGACTCGAGTTTTGCTTGATGACGATGGCCGTGCTTGCCCACCATGCTCAGAGCTCCTTGTTGTTGCGAGAGGTTTAGTTGTAGAAGGTGATAAATCAAGAGATGAGGGAAGTGTTTGGTTTTAGAGAAAGTCTTAATTTCCATGTGTCTTTAATGTTTTAATTAAAACAGGTCTTAGAGTTGATTAAACAGAACCGATTAAGATCCCATGGTTCCATCATCCCGGCACCGTTATTTTCATCGAATTCACTTAGTCCAGATGAATTTGCTAAACTCAACTAAATGAGTTCCGCACTTTCATTTAGACAGTGGGAAATCCCGTTAGCAACACGTGGGTTACATCATCCGAGGTATTCCCGATCATTCAATGAGACGTTTTAATTTAATTGTAGTTGTAGTTTTGTTGTTCTGTTTGTGATTAAATTTTGAGTTGTTTTATATTTTGAATGTTGTGGCGGTGAATTTTATCTTGTAGTGTCTTTTAATTTAGTTATGGGTTTCGAGTTGTGGTTTACGTCCTAAAGGTGTAGGTTTTCATGCAATCGTTGTTTATCATGCAAGAAAGGTAGAGTGCAACACGAATAAATGAATCGCGATGAAGATAAATTGCAATAAAATAAAAGCGTACCTGGAGGGTCTTCCCGTCATCCCAAGCTGCACTTAAAATACAATTTAGAGCATTTATGCATTTATAGCGATTTCCTAGGTAAAGCTAAGGGAAGGGTTATGGTTTTCTACCAAAATCCTAATCATATAGCTAGTCGTTCCTATGACGTCTGCAGGTCTTCGATTTTGGTTTTAAGGATGATTTTCTTCACCAAAGAACAACTAAGCTCAATTTGTTCTTAAGGACATTCCATCATATTGAGGAAGTGTTTAAGACGAATCTTAAACATCTTTTCGATATTTCGGGAGTTGTCCTAAGTCCAGAATAAGATTTATTATGCGGGTGAATTAATCATCCAGGGTGTTTAAGTTAAGTTTTATTTCTTGCTCGGTGAATTAGGATGTTTGAATATCCTTTATGAGTGAAGTGACATTTCACTTGATACTCGATTTAGGAGTTATAATAGTAAAAGCTCTAAGGACAAAATGATATTTAATGATTTGTGATTAAATTTAAGTTCAAATTAATGATTTAAGTTTGGAATAGTGTTCAAGTTATTTTAGATTTATTTTGAATTCTTTATGTCTTAGGTGATGTTATATTTAATTTAATTCAATTTAACTTAACTTAATTTAATTTAATGTTGTTTAATTTAATTTAATTTAAGTTAATTTAATATGATATACTTTAGCTTAATTTAATTTGATTTAATTTAATTTGTTTTAATTTTAATTTAATTTAATTTAATTTAATTTAATTTAATTTAATTTAATTTAATTTAATTTAATTTAATTTAATTTAGTTTAATTTTATTTTATTTAATTTAATTTAATTTAATTTAGTTTAGTTTAATATGATTTAATTTAATTTTAATTTAATTTAATTTGTTTTAATTTAATTTAATTTAATTTGTTTTTTAATTTAATTTAATTTAATTTAATTTAATCTAATTTAATTTAATTTAATATTTATTTTAAAGGGATTTGCTTTAAATAATTTAACCTTAACTTAATTTAATGATTAAGTCTTTTAGCATTTTAAACCTTAAACTTGGATTATCATTTTAATTAGGGATTAAATATTATTGAGATGATTAATTTAGAGATTCTTAAATTAAAGAACAAATTTCTTCCTAATAACATCCCTATTTTAATAATTCCAATTTATTATTCTTCCAAATTTAATTAATTATTTTAACTAAAGTTCATTTCAATTATTGTTGAATTGTTTAATAGGTTTCTACCCTTTAATTATTTAAATTTTAATCATCCAAATCAGATTAGGATCAAATATTTTACTCTTTAATTTTGTTAAGCCTAAAGTTTTAATTAAGGGTTAAAATTTTAATTACCATTTTGCCCTTCAAGCTTAATAATTTCATAACTCACTAAATTGAGCTCAAATGAATTTGAAATTTTTATGTGACTTCACTCATATGTCAATAAAGACATTAGAGGAGAAAATGTGATTTTTCTGTATTTAATTTATTTATGTAATTATTTTTGGTGGAAAATAAGGATTTCCAAGGAAAATTTAATAATATGACCAAGGGAAACTATCTATCCTTAAGAAAATTATGGGACATTCCTAATGACTAGAAGACCACTTGGACCAATTTTTGTGATTTTTTGAATTATATTTTATTTATTAAAATTATTTTAATTTCTGGAGTATTAATTAATTTAAAAATAGAATATAAGTTGAAAAATGAATTTTATAATTTTTAAAATTCTCTATGATATCAAGGATTCCAAAGAATCAAATTTTACAATTTTTTGATTTTTCCTTGATTTATTATAATTATTTTAGTGAAAATGCTAGAAAATACATTTTTTAATTTTAAAATTACCCTAGGGCTTTAAAATTTAATATCTCATTAAATAGACCTAAGAAAAATATGGGGTTTATTCCTAAGTGATTAAATTTCAAAATATGACATTTTGGTGAGTTTTATTATTTTTGTGATTTTTATTATTTTTTAATTATTAAAATATTAAAATAATATTAAAAAATTAACTTTTTTAGAAAATTGAAATTTTAATTTTATTAAATTCCCCTGATATCAGAGAGGCTCCAAAACCAATTTGGTGAATTTTTGAAAGGTATTTTGAAAGTCATGAATTTTTAGATTTTAAAATGACTAAATGGCTTAATCAACCCATTTAGTAGGGCTAACCAAGTCCAATTGACTTCAAATTTTTATGGTGGGTTCCTCTAATCCTAAAGGTCAGTGGAGAATTGATTTCAAGTCAATTTGATGTATGGTTAGCTCTAATTAATTAGGGGTCTATTTTGGGTGTTTAAGCCAATTAGGGCTATTTTAAATAAGTTAACTCAAAACCTATTTTTCCTAGGGTCCTGCGGTCATAAGAGACATCACCAAATTTTCCTAGAATTTATTTCACAACATGCTAATTATTGGAATTAAAATACTCGAAAATAGTAACATGAATTTGAAAAATCAATAACTTCTCATAGGATGGCCTCTGACTTTGGAAAATTTAGGAAATGTTCCCAAATTCAGAGGCTTCAAAAACCCTATGGTCTCATGGCATGGTGAATTTCCTATATGCATGGAGAATTAAAATAGTGCAGAGGGTAAATAAATTATTAAAAATAAAATACTTGATGAAATTAAATGATTTCTTTTCCACATTATTCTCCTCTGTTCACTGAGCAAGAGGGTATTTTTATTTTATTTTTCTGATTTTTCTACACAAAGTTATGGATTTTTGAAGTTTAGGGGAAATAAATAAAACAAAATTACCCTAATTTTCTATTTATCCACGCGGCGCTGACTCAACCTCGGCGGCTCCAAATCGACACGCGTCGCTCCCTGGTTCTGCGCCGCCATCTGACTCAGCTGTCCGGGGCCCCGCGGTTCACGTATCATCTGCCGGTCCGACGCAATCCAAGCCGTCCACCCAATACACGTGCGATCCGACGGTTCTCGGTCATCGTCTACGACCGGTGCGATCCCGTGACCGTCCACACTCTAACCCCAAGAACTCTCTCGATTCTCAACGGATTTTCGTGTTCTTATGCTCTATGGATTCGTCTTGAAGAGACGAACATATCCATACGGTGAACATGCATTTAAATTGACTCAAATTAAAATGAGAATCTCTGGAAGCTAGGGAAGAAGAGGGAGTCCATACCTTTGCTCAGAGAAGTGAAGCTTCGATCTGAGAGTTGTGTCACCTTCGATTGGGTCCAAGTAAGCTCCGGATGAAGTCCCTTGGCTCGGTGAATTGTCCAGCTATGAAAGTGACCACAGCCGATCACAAAGCTTGGAGGCCGGAGCAACCGGGTGGCCCTGGAGATGGGGCTTTCGGTGGGAAACTTCTCCTCTTGGTCCAGGTGAAGGTGTAGGACCGATAAATTTGGGGATTGGCTCACCGTGAAGAAGTGTCCCGGTTTTGGGCTGAAGTTTGAGCTCGAAATCGAGCTCGGTCGGAGGGAATTGGGTGGAATTCAGTGGGGATCAAGTGCTCTATGTGTGGAGAGTGATCGCGGAGTGATTTTGGCGAGTTTCCTTAAGGTTTTGTTCAGGCACCTCCTTTGGCCGAGAGGGTGAGGGGTTTAAATAGCATGGTCGGAGGCTCTCCTGTGGGGTTTAATGGTTGGGATTAGCTGCTTAGTGTCAAGGGAAGAACATTTACAATGAGAACCGGGATGGGGCGGCTCAAGCAGGTGAGAATTCCAAGCTTGGGCTCACATGTTAGCTCTCGGCCATGGAGTTTTCCGGCGACCTGGGCGGGTCGGCCAGTGAGCATGGGTCACCCTCGAGTCCAGAGTGGGTCGGGGTCGGGGTTTAGTGCGATCGATTGGGCCTTGCCATGTGTAAAGGAGATGGCTTGGAATGGAATGGGGAAGAGGCCATTTTGGATAGGTTTGGGTCAACCCATCCTTTTGGGCTAGGTGCACCACCCAAGGTCTGGTTTTGGGCTGAAAAGAGTCACTTGGGTCAACGGCCATGGAGTGGTGAAGTCTCCATCCATGGTGAGGTGGCTAAGCATGGTTTAGTGTGTGACATGTTTAAGGTAAAAAAGGGTTTAAGAAGGATTAGGAAAGGGGGCCCTCCTTTTGCCATTAATGGCTTGATCACATGTCAAACCTTCCATGGCTCCATGTGGCTTGTCCATGGCTTGCATGGCTTGTCTTTGGCTTCGGGAAAAGTCGAGTCAATTTCATGGAAATGGATTTAAGAAAAATTTTGGTATTTTAGGGGTGATTTGGCATGAGGCTTGATTTGGAATTATTTGATGATGTGATTAGAACTTAGGGAATGGCTTTGATTAAGTGGATGGCAAATGGAAATGTCATGTGGGCTTTAGGGTAGATTTTGGGCTCTTTGAAATGGTTTTAGATGGGCTTTTAAAATGGTTTAGGAAAGTGGGCTATTGAATTTTAAAATGGATTTTGGGATGAAATTTTGGTAAAGGCTTGGGCAAAATAATTGTTGGGTTTAGCTCATAGATGTGTCATGAGTGACTTGGAGCAAATTGGGAGTGATTTGGGTTTGAATTGAGTTGAATTTGGGCTCCTTTGGTGAATGGGCCAATATGGGTCAAATTGGGCTATCTTGGGCCAATGTTGGGCTAGGGTTGAAATTGATGTAAAATAAATGTTGGGAAATGTTTATGGGAGTGTTTCAAAGAGGTTTTGGCTTTGGTTGGGTTTTGATTTTGGGGTTTGGGTCTATTTGGGCTAGGTTTAGGTTTAGGTCAAAATTGGACCTTTTGATTTTGGGTTGAATTTGAGTGGGGTTTGGGTCTAAATTTTGGGCAAATCATGTTAGTGTTTTGTTTATGGGGATGTTAAGGAAGGTTTAGAAAAAATTTGGGGTTAATTGGAGTTGAATTGGGTGAGTTTGGGTTAGGTTTGGGTCATGGGTCCAAATTGGGCTTTAAGGCCAAAAGTGAAATTGGATCCAAATGTCAATCAAATTGGACTTGGATTTGGTCTAAATTGGTGTTGAGAATGCTGAATTGAAGTTTAGAATTGAATTGGACCAGAATTTGGGTCAATTGGGTAGGTTTGGTTTGACATTGGGTTCACTTAGGGTTAAAATGGGTCAAATTGGGGATTTTGACAAAAGTAGGGTAAATTGACAAAATTGGCCCATGATGTAGTTGAACAAAATGAAATTGGGAATATTTGGGATTTTCTGGAATTTTCTGGGAATTTTCTGAATTTTTGGATTTTTAGGTCAAGAGGGGTATTTTGGGTATTTGGAGGGTATTGGGAGGTATTTTTGGAATTTTTGGTATTCTTGGCTATGAATGATCAATTTGAGTGATGTGGGAATGTTTGGGATTGGTTTTGAGGAATTTGGGTGATTTTGGAGAATTTTGAAAAATTTGGGTAATTTCAAGGGCATTTGGTAGGTTAGGCGGGTGTAGGGTCCCGGGGGTCAAAATTTGAAAATGTGGAAAAATGAAGATTGGGTGAATATAAGTGGAATAAAATCATTTTGGTTGAGCCATGAAGCCACATTAAGCCCATATGAGCCATGAAGGGACTCATTTCGAGGCATTCACTATGTTGTTCCTAACCCTCTTAGCTAAGGGCTTAGGGGTTAAGGACCATCCATGTGAATCACCTACATGAGTCGGAGGTCAAGTTAGGTATGGGTGGGGTTTTAGGAGGTGTATGAAAGTGTAGTGTATGAGTGTAGTGTGTGTGTAAGTCAGCCCCTTCACTGCACTGAGCCACCTGTGGCGATCCTAAGGCCAAAGAGTCCTATAGGAACTCATCCTTTAAACTTCCACATTTGATTTCAACCCTCTAGGTGATTAGGGGTCTACGGTCAAGTTTGTGGAGTTTGCGAGGAGTTAAGAAGTGGTTTGAAATTCTAGATGGTGGATCCCAATTCTAGTCCTCTAAGATAGTCAAAGGAAAAGCCTAAGGCTAGATCCTAAGTACTAAAGAGAAGAAGAGAAGACCTCATCAAAAAATGAGGTCAACAATGCTTAACCATGGCTGCCACCTAGCTGAAAACTTATCTCCGAGCCGTGATGGATTTGTTGCCACCTCCCTCAAGTAAAGCCTGAGCTCGACCGAGGCCATCCATGTCTATAAAAGAGGCTAAACCCGAGAGCATCCAAGGGAGATACCAAGATAGGAGACACCCATACATTGCCCAATTCCCTTAGCTTTGAACTTTAAAGTTCTTCCTTAGGACTTAAGCAACTGATCCCCTTTGAATTTAGCCCCTCAAATCCACTCCTTCTTTCCAATTTAGCCAAACCAAAAACCCCAAAACAGAAAAAAATTCGAGTTTGAAATGAAGTTTTCCAAAACATCAAATTGACCTTCCCTAAAGCTTCCTATGACCCTACGAAGACGAGCCCATCCAAAATTGGCCATCCTCGTAGGTTCTAACCCGCTATTCAACCTCCTTCTCTCAAGCCGAGACACCTTGAGATCAAAGTCATACATAGATCCAATTTCAACTCAAATTGACTTGGGGGAAAACTTCCTGAGGTCGAGACGAAGCTTGAGAACCATTCAATTTATGCTTGCATCCACCAAGACCAAGGAATGAATCTTTGACTAAAACAGAGCTTGGGCTTAAGCCTTTATGAAGAAAACTATTTCACAACCCATAAGTCACCGCATGGATGTCTTAGTCTCCCTCAAATGAAGCTTTAAAGCCAAAAATCATGAAAATCCATTAAGAATCAGCAAATATCTTAAGGATTTTAAATGGATGGCTCACAGGTTGGGTGAAACGAAGAGAATGAATGGATGTCGTCCATTCCTTTGTTTTGGAAATGGACAGTTGTGATTCATTCCAGCTTGGTCCGCTATTCGGAGTTCCACAGTAGATTAGCTGCATTTTTGATAGATCCTAGGACACGTAGTGTTCCCTGGCTTTTTTTATTTAGTTAATGATTTAATTAAGGCAGAATAACCTTAAAATAATAAAAAATTCATATCTTTGCATAGAAAAATCACAAAAATATGAAAAAAATATCCTTAGATTCAGGACAGTGAGGAGAACAATGTGGAATTAAAATCTTGAATTTATCATTTATATTTAATTTTAAATTAATCAGTTACTCTTTGGAGTAATTTAATTATTAAAAATAATTTATAAATCAAAAAAATATGAGGATTGACCTCTATGTCCTTAGACACATCTTTTGATTTTTCTGAGGCTAGAAAAATTCTCTAGCATAGGATTTTCTAATTTTCATGTTACTTTGTAATTATTTTTAAAAATAATTATAAAAATTCAGAAAATAGGAAATTAAATTGGAAAATGGTGAAGTAATTCAGGGTAACAGACATTAACCTTAAAAAGACATTTCTTAGCCATCGGGAAATTTTAATTGACAACAAACTATTAAGGTAAATAATTATTAATTTTAAATTAATATTTAAAATACCAAAAATCCTTTAAAGTAGAAAATCTACCATACTTGACCTATTTCACATTAGGTCAAGTTAATGGTGAGTCTAACTTCAAATAGACTCACATTGAACACTAATTAGGTATAAGACATTGCATTAGACCTAATTAAATAATTAAGCCTTAACCACATTAGGCTTAATCATTTTGGAAACCCAAATTAGGTCTAATTCTTCATTAGGCCTGATTAAAAACCTTAAACCTTAATTACATTAGGTTTAAGACAACTTAAACCCTAATCAGGTCTAAACCCTCATTACACCTAATTAAACATCTTAAACCTTAATTACATTAGGATTAAGAAAAATCAAACCTTAATTAGGCCTAAGATAGCATTGTCGGCATATTTTTTTTTTGTTAAGTGTTTTGAAAAGTTGTCGCCTACAGAAATTGTCGGTGAATTTTAGATTTTAAATTTAATTTAAATGTATATATATAATTTGAAAAGTAGTATTTGATTTTTTGAAAATAATTTTAAGTTTAAAAAATTTTAATATATGAAATCAAACCTATGTCAGATCCCAAATAGTTTATATAAACAAGTACCGCATCACAAACCGTATATCTATCCCGAGGAATAGACACATTGTTTGATGATGGGGCTCGATTAAATAAACTAGATGATTTGTGACATCCATTTGGTCTGCGAACAAATTTTATAAGCCGACAAGTTCCCCTACTTAATATAAAGAAATTAAGTAGGGTTTATATTATCTAGGTTCTTAAAGTTACCTATAAGGGCAAGCCCCTATTATTAATTACATCTTAAATGATGGAAATCATTTAAGAAAACTCTCGATAATGATTAGTGGTTTTGCTCTCAAGGATTTCAAAGTTTAAGGTTTTCAAACAATTGGACTTTGGAGATTTCAATAGGGAATAGCTCAAATTTTGAACAGTTTATTTTTGGGAATCAAAGGAAGAGAAGTAGGGGATGTCACAGACTCGAAGTGAACTTTGGTGACCTCCCGACTACCCTATTGTTTGGCTTCAATTTGAGAGAATTATTTAATTTTTCAATCCTACCAATTTTAACTAATTAGGACTTATATTTGTATGACATGATCATACAAATATCCTGGAAGATGGGAGGGTTTATGCCGTACCAAACGACTACCTCGGAGTCCTAAGACCGGTTAGGACTTAATTTACATAATATGATTATGCAAGTGCCTAACAAAAATTGGAGGATTTATGTTGCACTAGGAAAACTACTTCGAAATCCTATGACTTGGTTATTTAATTCTAAGAAAGGTTTTGTTGAACTATACACAAGTTTTGCTGATGAAGATGGTCGTGCTGCCCACTGTGCTTCAAGCTCCTTGTTGTTGCAGAGGTTTGGTTTTAGAAGGTGACAATCAAGAGATGAGAGAAGTCTTTTGGTTTAGAGAGTTGAAATTTTAGATGGCTTAATTTTTTAATTAAAACAAATCTTAAAGTTGATTAAGTAGAACCGATTAAGATCCCACGGTTCCGTCATCCCGACACTACTATTTTCATCGGATTCACTTAATCCAAATGAATTTGCTAAACTCAACTGAATGAGTTCCACACTTTCATTTAGACCGTGGGAAATCTCGTTAGCAACACGTGGGTTACATCATTCGAGGGATTCCCGATCATCCAACGAGACGTTTTAATTTAGTTGTAGTTGTAGTTTTTATTTTGTTTGTGATTAAATTTTTAGTTGTTTTATCTTTTGAATGTTGTGGCGGTAAATTTTATCTTGTGTTGATTTTTAATTTAGTTTTAGGTTCCAGTTTTGTGGCTATCCTAAAAGTTTCAGTTTTCATGCAGGGTGACATTTTTGTTTAACATGCAAATTTTACAAGAAAGAAAGTACGACGCAGGTAAATAAATTGCAATAAAATAGAAGCGTACCTGGCGGGTCTTCTCGTCATTCCTGGCTGCACTTCAAACACATGTCAGAGCATTTAAATACTCCAAGGAAAGCACCTAGATAAAGCTAAGGGAAGGTTCTGTTTGTTTACCAAAATCCTATTCCTATTGCTAGTCACTTCCTATGACGTCTAGGTTCTTGTGTTTTATGGATGATTTTCTTCACCAAAGAACAATTAAGTTCAATTGTTCTTCTAAAACACCTCATCACATTGAGAAAGTGCTCAGGACTAGTCCTGAACATCTTTTCAATGCTTCTGAGATTATTTCGAGTCTAAATGAATTTCATTGTACAGGTGAATTGGTCTTCCAAGAATTTAGTTAATTTTCGTGTCTTGCTCAGTGAACTTGGACATTTGATTATCCGATGAGTAAAGTGACATTTCACTTGATGTTCCATTTAGAGGTTATAAATGTGAGAGCCTTCAGGGCATATTAGATAAAGGATTTAGCCATTCTTAATTGAAATTTGAGTTGGAGATTTAAAGTGGTTTTGATTTAATTATAAAGTTTTATTTGATCTTTTTAGGTTTTTTAAACCATTTTAAGTTGGAATAGTATTCAAGTTGTTTAATTCAATTAACTCTTTATATTTTAAATGATTTTAATGTTTTAAATTAATTTTAATGTCTTAAATTGATTTAATTTTTAATTTATGATGTTTTCGTCATGAATTGTTCCAGGTTAGTCTTTGATGTTTCTAATTATTTAAGTTGAAAGAGGTGTTTAAATTAGTTAATTTCATTAAATTTTAATGATTCAGATTTGATTTAAATTAATCATAGTACTTTAAGTTAATTTTAATTGGTTTGATTTTCACATTTTTAATTATGAGTTGTTTTGAAATTAATTTTTTTATGTTTCAAATTTGTTTTAAGTTTATTTCCAAGTGATTTCAAATTAGTTTTAATGTTTTAAATTTATTTTAATTTGATTATTAAATCATTTAATGTTTTAAGCTTTAATTTGATTAAGGGTTGTTTTCTTTTTAATTATCAATTTTGATCATTATTTCTTTATAATTAATTAAGAGTTGAATATTATTGAATTGATCCATTTAGGGATTTTAGATTAAATAATTAATACCTTCTTAAGTCATATCCCTAATCTTAATAATCCAAATTTTAATTATTCTCCCAAATTTTAAATAATTTAATTAATTAAGGTTCCATTTTGATGTATTAAAAGTGATTAATGGGTTTCTACCTTTTCAATTCCCTAAATTTCAATCATCCAAGAGACAATTAAGATCAGATATTTTACCCTCCCTTTGATTAAGCTTAAAGTATTAATTAGTGTTAAAATCCTTAATTACTTTTATGCCCTTTTAAGCATGTTCATTTAATAACTCACTAAATTGAGCTCAAATGAACTTAAAATTTTTATGTCACCTTACTCACATATCAATTAAGACATTAGAGGAGAATATGAGATTTTTCCATTTTTAATTTAATTTATATAATTATTTTAATGAAAATAAGGATTTTCAATTAAAATTCAACAACATGACCAAGGTAAGGTTTCTGTCCTTAGGAAAATTATGGGATGTTCCTACAGACTAGAGGACCACTTGAACCAATTTTGGTGATTTTTGAATTATATTTAATTAATTATAATTATTTTGAGTTTTTGTGTATTAATTAATTATAAAATAAAATTAAAGTTAAAAAAATAGATTTTATATTTTTCTTAAGTCCCTCTCACCTCAAGAAACTCAGAAAAACAAATTTTATATTCTTTTATTTTTCTTTGATTTATTAGAATTATTTTTAGTGGAAAGGTTTGAAAATTCATTTTTTTAACATTAAAAATTACATTGAGCTTTTTAAAATTCAATATCTTTACCTAGAGACTTAGGAAAAATATTTGGTTGGTTCCTAGGTGATTAGGGAACAAAATATGATATTTTTGTGATTTTTAATATTTTTGTATTTTTTTTTGAATTTTTAATTATTAAAATATTAAAAATCGGGTTAAAAATGAAAATTTTTAGAAAATTCCAATTTTAGTTTTCTTAGACTCCTCTAATAAAAGAGAGCCCACAAAACAAGTTTGGTGAATTTTTGAAATGTATTTTAGGTTTTATGAATTTTTTAATTTTCAAAATAGCTGTGTCACATAATTAATTCATTTAATGGGTTAAATTATTTCCAATTGACTTGAAATTTTTATGTGAGGTTCTCTGTATCCTAAGTGACAATGGAGAATTGTTTTCAAGTGATTTTGATATGTGGTTACCCCTAATTAATTAAAGTTCAATTTTAAATGTTTAGCCTAATTAGGGTTATGTTTAAGCAATTAAATTAAACCATAATTTTCCTAGGGTCCTCTGGTCTAGAGATACCTCCCCTGATTTTTCTAGAATTGTCTAAGCAATATGCAAATTATTATAATTAAAATACCAAAACAGACACATAAACTTGAAAATTAGATAACTTTTCATAGAGATGGCCTCTGGCCTTAGAAAATTCAGGGAATGTTCCCAAGAACAGAGACTACAAAAGCCCTATGGTCTCATGCCATGGTGAATTATGTATCCAAATGGAGAATTAAAACATCACAGAGAGTATTTAAATCATTAAAAATCATAGACTCAACAAATTAACTTGATTCTTTTTCCACATTATTCTCCCCTGTTCACTGAGCAAGAGGGTATTTTCATTTTATTTTTATGAATTTTCTATGCAAAGATATGAATTTTTGAAGTTCTAGCTATTTAATAAATTCAGAAAATCCATATTTTTCTACTTAACCACGCGGCACTGACTGTATCCTTGGTAGCTCCGAAAGACCTTACGTCGCTCCACCATTTGATACCGCCATCTGACTCGGCAGCCTCGCGGCCCGCGGTACACTTCCCGTTGTTTCGTCCGGCTCGATCCTGGCCGTTCACCCTATTCCCAAGCCATCCGACGATCCCTGGTTATCGTCTACGACAGGTGCATCCCGAGAGTCGTCCACCTTCTAACCCTAAGATCTCACACATTTCTCAACCAAATTACATGAAATTTGATCATATGCGTTCGTTTAAATGAGAGCTACAAATCCATACGGCTAATAGGCCTTGAAATCGATTTAAAAGAGATGATGAATCGCTGGAAGCTCAGGCTAAGGAGAAGTCTCCATACCTTGGTCCAAGAGGTGAAGCCTTGATTGGATGTGCTCGGCACATTTTCTGAAGTCCAAGGAGTCTACGGATTGAGCCTCTGGTTTTGGTGAATTGCCTACGTATGATTTCCACCAAACCCGATTTCAAAGCTTGGCTGATAGGAGGAATGGCTGGCCTGGTGAGGGGGCTTTCACTGGGAAACTTCTCCTCTTGGTCTGGTGAAGGTGTGGGTGAGTTTAATTTGGCTTCTATGGAGGTTTGGTGAATGTCCTGTTTCGGCCTGAGAATTGAGCTCTGAAATTGAGCTCAATCAATGGGGATGAGGGCAGGAGAACAGTAGGAAACTTCTTCTCTGTGTTAGGGGAAGGGTTTAGGCCACTTGTATGGAGGTTTTGAGAGACTTGATTTCAGCCAACCTTTCGGCCGTAGAGGATGGTTGTTTAAATAGCCATGGTTGAAGAGCCACCCAGAGCCAATTGAGGGTTGGTATCAGCTGCCTAGGGAAGGAGAAGAACAGCTGTGAAGCCTAATTGAAATGAGACAACTCAGCAAGAGAGTTTTGAATTTTTTGGCTCACATGGAGCTCTCGAGTGTGGTGTTTTCCGGTGACCCAGGTGGCTGGCCAGCAGGCATGGGTCACTGCCTTGACCAGTGAGGTCAGGGCTAGGGTTTGGTGAGTTCAATTGGCTTTGGACATGTGTAAAGGAGTTTGATTTAAATGGCATGGGGGAAGGGCTCATTTTGGCTTAACTTGGTCAACTCATGCAAATAGGTTTGGTTCACCCTCCCATGACCTGATTGGGGCTGAGGGAAAGTCATATGGTTTAGCTTGATTAGTGGGGTCAAGTCACAATCCAAGTACAATTAGGCTTAAGCATGGGTCAAGGGAAGCATGAGAATGTTTAATCACTTTAAGGGAATCAAGAAAGAGGCTCCTCCTTTTGCCCAAGATGGCATGATGACATGGGGCACAACTCACATGGTTTACATGTGGCTTACGAATGGCTTCATGGCTTCATTTGGCTTGGGAATGGCTTGGCCAAGTTTCATGAAAATGGGTTTTAGGGATTTTTGGCATTTAGGGTTAATTTGGCATGAGGCTTTATTTGGATTTATTTGGTGAGTGATTTGTGACTTAGGAGGTGAATTTGATTAAAGGGATGAAAAATGAAAATTTCATGTGGGCATGGCTTTAGGATAGATTTTGGGCTTTTGAAATTGTTTTGGATGGGCTTTTAAAATGTTTTAAAGAGGTGGGCTTTTTAGGTTTTAAAATAAATTTTTGGATGAAACTTTTGTGAAAGATTATGCCAAATAAATATTGCATTTAATTTATGAATGTGTTATGAGACTTTTAGAAAAGCTTTGGTGTCATTTGGAGTTGAATTGGGTTTAATTTGGGTCTTTTAATAATAGGATCAAAGTGGGTGAAATTGGGCTAACTTGGGCTAAAGTTGAGCTTATGTTGGGTTTGATGTAAAATTAATGTTGTAAAATGTTTATGTAGGTGTAACAAAGAGTTTTCAATTTTGTTTGAGTCTTGATTTTGGGATTTGGGCTTGTTTGGGTTCATGATTGGTTTAGGTCAAATTGGGAAATTATGGTTTGAGTTGGGTTTAGGTGAAGTTTGAATCCAAATATTTGGTACATCAAGTTAGATTTTTGTTTGTGGGAATGTAGGAAGATTTCAAAACAAATTTTGGGAAAATTGGTGACATTTGGGTTCAATTTGGAATGGATTGGGTTAATTGTTCACTTTGGGGCCTTAAGGGCCCATTTGGCATTTTTTTATCAAATTGGGTTAAATCGACAAAATTTGGGTATGTGGCAGTTGAAGAAAATGATTTGGATAATATTTTGGAATTTTTAGGATTTTTTGGGAATTTTTTGAATTTTTTGGAATTTTAGGCTATTTAGGGTACAAGGAGAGTACATGGAGGGTATTGGGGCTACTTTTGGAAATTTTGGTACATTTGGTCATGGGTGATCAATTTGAGTTGTGGGGGATGTTTAGGATTGAATTTGGGAAATCTTGGCTAATTTTAGGTAATTTTGGAGATTTTGGGTAATTTCATGGGTATTTGGTAGGTTTGGCGGGTTTAGGGCCCCGGGGGTCAAAAATTGAAATTTGGGAAAAATGAAGATTGATTAGGTGTGAGTAAAATGAAACCATTTTGGTTGAGCCATGAAGCCATATTAAGCTCACAATATCTATGAGAGGACTCATCTTAGGCACTCAATATGTTGTTCCTAACCCTCTTAGCCAAGAGCTTAGGGGTTGAGGCCCATCCATATGAGTTATCTACATGAGTCAGGGAGTTAAGTTGGGTAAGAGTGGTTTCAGGGTTTAGAATGTGTGTGAGAGTGAGGTGTGTTCAGGTTGAAACTCACCAAGACCAGGCCACTGTTGACCTCATTTTTGATGAGGTATTTTGCTCTCTCTTTAGTACTTAGGATCTAGCCTTAGGCTTTTCCTTTGACTAATCTTAGAGGACTAGAAATGGAACCCACCATTTAGAAATTCAAACACCTCTTAACTCCCTGTAAACCCCATAAGCTTGACTGTAGACCCGTAATCACCTAGAGGGTTGAAATCAAATGTGAAGGTTTAAAGGATGAGTTCCTTATAGGACTTTTTGGCCTTCGGAATACTCTGGATGGCCTGGTCTGGTGAGGGTTGACTTGCACATACACTACACTTTCACACACATTCCAAGTCATAAAACCACACTCTCACCCAACTTGACTTTCTGACTCATGTAGGTAATTCATATGGATGGTCCTCAACCCCTAAGCCCCTGGCTGAGAGAGTTAGGAACAACATAGTGAATGCCTCAAATGAGTCCTCTCATGGCTCATATTGGCTTAAGATGGCTTCATGGCTCAACCAAAGTGATCCCATTTCATTCACATTTGATCAATCTTCCTTTTTTTTCAAAATTTCAATTTTTGACCTCCGGGGCCCCGGATCCACATAACCTACCAAATACCCTTGAAATGACCCAAAATTTGCAAAATTGCCTAAATTACCTAAGATCCCTCAAAATCAATCCTAAACACTTTCCCCCCACACAAATTGATCATCCATATCCAAATATACCAAAATACCCCCTAATACCATCCAAATTACCAAAATACCCTTTTACCCCAAAAATCCAAAAATTCAGGAAATTTCTAAACAATTCTAGAAAATCCCAAATATTCTCAATTTCATTTTGTTCAACTACACCATGGGCTAATTTTTCCAATTTACCCCACTTTTACTAAAACCCCCAATTTGACCCATTTTTAACCCAAGTGAACCTAATGTCAAAGCAAACCACCCCAATTGACCCCAATTCTGGTCCAATTCAATTCTAAACTTCAATTTAATATCCCCAATAACAATTTAGACCAAATCCAAGTCCAATTTAATTGACATTTGAGCCCAATTTCAATTTGAAGCCTAAGGCCCAATTTTGGCCCATGACCTAAACCTAGCCCAAACTAACCCAATTCAACTCCAATTGGCCCCAAATCTTTTCTAAAGCCTTCCTAACACCCCCATAAACAAAACACTAACTTGATTTGCCAAAAATTTGAACCTAAACTCCACCCAAACCTAACCCAAAACCAAAATCCCTTAAATTGACCTAAGCCCAAACCTAACCCAAATGGGCCCAAATCCCAAAATCAAAGCCCAACCAAAGTTGAAAACTCTTTGTGACACTCCCATAAACATTTCTCAACATTAATTTTACATCAAACCCAACTTTAGCCCAACCTTAAACCAAGTTATCCCAATTTGGCCCACCTTGGCCCTTTTACCAAAAAAAGCCCATATTAAACCCAATTCAATTCAAAATCACTTCAAACTTGTTCCAAACCACTCATGACACATCCCCAAACTAAACCTAAAATTTATTTCGCATGGTCCTTCACAAAAATTTCATTCAAAAGCCCATTTTAAAATCTAAAAAACCCACTTCCATAAAGCCTTTAAAAATCCCATCCAAAACCATTTCAAAAGCCCAATATCTATCCTAAAGCCCACATGACATTTTCATTTGTCATCCTTTTAACCAAAATCAACCCCTAAGTTTTAAATCCATGATCAAATGATTCCAAATCAAGCCTCATGCAAAATCACCCCTAAATGCCAAAAATCCCTAAAACCCATTTTCATGAAACTTGGCTAAGCCATTCCCAAGCCACATGAAGCCATGAAGCCATTTCTTAAGCCACATGTAAGCCATGTGAGTTGTACCCCATGTCATCATGCCATTTTGGGCAAAAGTAGGGACCTCTTTCTTGATTCCCTTAAAGTGATTAAACACTCCCATGTCTCCCTTAACCCATGCTTAAGCCAAATTATACTTGGATTGTGACTTGACCCCACTAATCAAGCTGAACCAAATGACTTTCCCTTAGCCCAAACCAGGTCGTGGGAGAGTGAACCAAACCCATTTGCATGAGTTGACCAAAATAAGCCCAAAATGAGCTTCCCCCTATGCTATTTCAATCCAACTCCTTTACACATGTCCAAAGCCAATCGTTGGCACCAAACTCAAGCACCGACCTCCCCGACCCTAAGGGTGACCCATGCCGGCCGGCCGACCACCACGACCGCCGGAAAATACCGGGCCGAGAGGCTTAATTTGAATCGAAAATTCAATTTGAACTTCGCTGAGTTGTCCCATGCCCAATGGCCATTGCAGTTGTTCTTCCCTTGCCCTGAGTAGTGGATCCAAGCCATTAAAACCCCCTGGGAGGCCCTCCAGCCACCTCTATTTAAACACCACCACCTCTCGGCCAAAGGAGGTGTTGAACCAAATCTTACCAAAACTCTGCCAAAATCATTCCGCATCCCTCTCCGGACATGAGAAGTTGATCTCCACCGAAATCCAGCCTCTAAAACCCTCTCTCGCGAGCTCAATTTCTAAGTCGAAAATCCACCCAAAAACAAGACACTTCACCACAGTGAGCCAATCTTCAAATTGATTGACCCTACACCTTCACCAGACCAAGAGGAGAAGTTCCCCAGCAAAAGCCCCCTCACCAAGCAATTCTCCATTTTTATTAGGTTAATTTCATAGCTTATAAACTCGTATGGATGTGTTCGTCTCTTCAAGACGAATCGATAGAGTATAAGAACTCGAAAATCCATCGAGAATCAAGAGAGATATTAGTGGTTTGAGTGTGGACGGTCACGGGTGCACACCGCGTCGTAGACGATGACCAGCAGCTCGTTGGATCGCCCGTGTATCAAGCGGATGGTCGAGATCAGCGGAGACGACGCGAGTGGTACATGAACCGCGGGCCCTCGGAGAGCCGAGTCGGATGGCGGCACCGAATCACAAGCACGACGCGTGGGCTTTCTGAGTCGCCGAGGCCGACGCGGCGCCGCGTGGATAAGTAGAAAATTAGGGTATTTTTGAATTATTTAAATGCCCTGAACTTCAAAAATTCATATCTTTGCATAGAAAAATCACAAAAAAATACCCTCTTGCTCAGTGAACAGAGGAGAATAATGTGGAAAAGAAATCAAATTAATTGGATGAGTATTTTATTTTTAATAATTTATTTACTAATTTCAATGTTTTGATTCTCCATTTTCATAGATAATTCACCATGGCATGAGACCATAGGGCTTTTGAAGCCTCTGATCTTGGGAACATTCCCTAAATTTTTCAAGGTCAGAGGCCATCTCTATGAAAAGTTATTGATTTTTTAAGTTCATGTCACTGTTTTAGGTATTTTAATTCCAATAATTAGCATGTTGTAAAATAAATTCTAGGAAAATTTGGTGATGTTTCTTAGGACCAGGGGACCCTATGAAAATATATTTTGAGTTAATTCATTCATAATAACCTTAATTGGCCTAATCCCCTAAAATTGAATGTGAATTAATTAGGGTTAACCACACATTAAATTGACTTGAAAACAATTCACCATTACTCTTTAGAGTCAGAGGAACCTTACATAAAATTTTGAAATCAATCGACTTCGATTAACCCCACCAAATAGATTGATTAAGCCTCATAAGCAAAATGGAACTTTAAAAATTCATAACTCCAAAAATACTTTTCAAAAATTCACAAAAATGGTTTTGGAGCTCTGATATCAGGGGAGTTCAGAAAAATTAAAATTAGAATCTTCTAAAAAAGTTGATTTTTCATAATATTTTAATATTTTAATAATTAAAAAATAATAAAAATCATAAAAATATTAAAAATCATTAAAATGTCACATTTTGACTCCTAATCACTTAGGAACAAACCAAATATTTTTCCTAAGTCCCTAGGATAAGATATTGAATTTTAAAGGCTTAGTAATTTTTAATATTAAAAAATGAATTTTCAACCTTTTTCGCTAAAATAATTCTAATAAATCAAAGGAAAATTAGAAAATTATAAAACTTGTTTCTCTGGACTACTTGAGGTTAGAGAAATTTAGGAAAAATATAAAATCTATTTTTCAACTTTTATTTTGTTTTAAAATTAATTAACACTCTAAAACTCAAAATAATTATAATAAATAAAATATAATTCAAAAAATTACAAAATTTGGTCTAAATGGTCCTCTGGTTATTAGGAACATCCCATAATTTTCTTAAGGATAGAAACCTCTCCTTGGTCATGTTGTTAAATTTTCTTTGAAAACCCCTTTTTTTTACTAAATGTAATTATATAAATAAATTAAATTCAGAAAAATCACATTTTTCTCCTCTAATGTCTTAATTGACATGTGAGTGAGATGACATAAAAATTTCAAATTCATTTGAGCTCAATTTAGTGAGTTATGAAATAAATAAGCCTAAAAGGGTATAAAAGTAATTAAAAACTTTAACCCTTAATTAAAACTTTAGGTTTAATCAAAATGGGGGGGGTAAAATATTTGATTTTAACTTTCTCTTGGATGATTGAAACTTAGGGAAATTAAGGGGTAGAAACCCATTAAACACTTTGAAATTATCAAAATGGAACTTTAATTAATTAAATGATTTAAATTTCGGAAAGAATATATTTAAAATTTGGATTATTAAAATAGGGATATTATTAAGAGGATATTTATTCTTTAATTTAAAAATCCCTAAATAAGTCCCTTTAACAATATTTAATTCTTAATTAAGAAATTAAAGTAATAATCCAAATTAACAAATAAAATTAAATATAAATTAAATTAAATTAAATTAAATTAAAATTAAATAAAATTAAATTAAATTAAATCAAATTTAAATTAAATTAAATTAAAATTAAAATTAAATTAAATTAAAATTAAATTAAATTAAATTAAATTAAATTAAATCAAATTAAATTAAAATCACTTAACAACAAACCTAAATGAAATCGTTAAGATTTAAATCAAAACATACCAATAATTTCAAATACCTCTTTCTACCTAAGTAAATTTAAAACATGAACATCAATTTGAAATACTAAGATAATTGAAAGTATGAAGATTTAAATTAAATCTAAAATAATTTGAACACTATTCCAAACTTAAAAAAAAATTATTAATTAAACCCTCATAATTAAATTAAAACACTTTAAACCATTAACTCAAACTTTTAATTAAGAATGATTAGAATTCTCGATAAACCAACTCGCCCTTAAAGGCTTTAATTATTATAACTCTTAAATAGAGTATTAAGTGAAATGTCACTTCATTCATCAGGTGATAAAATACCCAAGTTCACTGAGCAAGAGACAAAGTTTAACTAAACTCCTGGATGATTAATTCATATGTGCAACTAAATTTACTTGGACTCAAAATAATCCCAGAAGTATTGAAAAGATGTTTAGGACTCGTCCGAAGCACTTCCTCAATATGACGGGATGTTTTAGAAGAACAATCGAATTTAATTGTTCTTTAATGAAGAAAATCATCCTTAAACCAAACCAAGAACCTAGGCGTCATAGGAAATGACTAGTTGTACGACTAGGAATTTGGTAGACAACCAAAACCCTTTCCCTTAGCCTTACTTAGGTATTTCTTGCAAAATATGTTTAAATGCCTTAACATATGTTTTAAGTGCACCTTGGGATGACGGGAAGACCCTCCAGGTACGCTTTTATTTAATTGCAATTTACTTTATTGCAATTTACTTACATGCACCGTACTTTACTTTTCTTGCATGTTAAATAAGATCGTTGCATGAAAACCAAAACCTTTAGGATAGTCCCCGAACCGAAACCAAAACTAAATTAAAAGTCATTGCAAGATAAAATTCACCGCCACAACATTCCAAAATATAAAATAACTCAAAATTTAATCACAAACAGAACAACAAAACTACAATTGCAACTAAATTAAAACGTCTTGTTGAATGATCGGGAATACCTCGGATGATGTAACTCACATGTTGCTAACGGGATTTCCCACTGTCTAAATGAAAGTGTGGAATTCATTCAGTTAAGTTTAGCAAATTCATCTGGACTAAGTGAATTCAATGAAAATAACGGTGTCGGGATGACGGAACCGTGGGATCTTAATCGGTTCTGTTTAATCAACTTTAAGATTTGTTTTAATTAAAACACTAAAAAACACCTGGATTTTAAGATTTTCTCTAAACCAAAACACTCCTCTCATCTCCTGATTTATGACTTCTAAAAACTTAAACCTCTGCAACAACAAGGAGCTCAGAGCATAGTGGGCAGCACAGCCATCGTCATCAGCAAAACTCGGATCTACTTCAAGAAACTTTTCTTAGAATTAAATAACCAAGCCATAGGACTTCGAGGTAGTTTGCCTAATGCAACATAAATCCTCAACTCTTCGTTAGGCATTTGCATGATCATGTCATGTAAATTAAGCCATAACCAGTCTTAGGACTCCGAGGTAGTCGTTCGGTACGACATAAACCCTCATATCTTCCAAAGTTATTTGTATGATCATGTCATACAAATATAAGTCCTAATTAATTAAAATTGGCAGGATTGCAATATTAAATAAATTCCCAAATTGAATTTAAACAATAGGATAGCTTGGGAAGTTGCCAAGATTCTTCTTGGATCCTCAGCTTCTCCTACTTCTCTTCCTTTGGACTCCTGAAATTAATTGTTCCAAACTTGATCCATTCCCTATTGAAATCTCCAAAATTCAATCTCTTGAAACTTTAAACTTTGAAATTCTTGAGAGAAAAACCACTAATCATTATCGAGAGTTTTCTTAAATGATTCCCGTCATTTAAGATGTCATTAACTATAGGGGCTTGCCCTTATAGGGAACTTTAAAAACCCAGGTAATATAAACCCTGCTTAATTCATTTATATTAAACAGGGGAACTTGTCGGCTTATAAAATTGGTTCGCAGACCAAACGAATGTCACAAATCTTCTAGTTTATTTAATCGAGCTCCATCATCAAGCAGTGTGTTATTCTTCGGGATAGATACACGGTTTGTGATGCGGTGCTCATTTATATAAACTATTTGGGATGTGAGATCGGTTTGATTTCATATCTTAAAATTTTCAAACATAAAATTATTTTCAAAATCAAATGCTACTTTTTAAATTATATATATATATATATATATATATATATATATATATATATATATATATATATATATATATATATATATATATATATATATATATATATATATACATAAATTAAATTTAAAATATGAAAATTCGCTGACAACTTCTGTAGGTGACCCCTTTTCTAAAATAAAACACATAACCTAAAAATATGCCGACAACTTCTGGCGACTCCGCTGGGGACTAGTTCCTCTCTCCATTTTTGATTAGATGATTTTGCTTTCATAAATCGATAGTGAGTCCATATCCCTAGTGGACCAAAACTACCATTCTTCCCTTGGAATACCCCGTTCATTTCCGTCTTGAACGAGTATAGCCAACTCCTCTCGGATTTAGGAGCCACTCGTTTAGACACCCCTAAACCGGAGAGGTTCCAAGATCCTTTTACCTCTTTTCCGAGGTGGGTGGACCCCCAATAGGTGTTAGTTTAGGAGCGGTCCTTCGAGTCGAGAAGTCTTGCATAAGACTTTCTCTTCCTTTCCAATTCTAAATCGGGCCCTTTACCTTTTCTATAACCTTTTTCCTTAATCATTTTGTTTCTAACAAACGAACCTCCTAATAAACAATCTCTTTTAAAAATCACAAATACACTAAGATAAACGAAAATGTGTTCGGACTCATTCTTTTTTCGTCCTAAACTTTACGACGAAATGAAGTATAATTTGGGACAGACATTCGGAATCTACCCTGCAGAAAATGACTGCCCCAAAGTTAATCTTCTCCTTCACCAATGGAATGGACTTCGCCGTTTATAAGGATGAGCTTCCCGACAATGGAATCATCCGTTTCGGACAAGGATTCGGCAACACAGATGTCAAGTTTGCTGATGTCACTCTTTTCACACTAATGGACAAAGTGTCAGAAACTGAAGAGCCCGTGATTAAGTTCAACTCGAAATCGACTCAAGAATTCCTCCCCTACAAAGGGTTCCAACTGAAAGGAGTACTACTCGTTCATAGGAGGACCGTTGTCTCTACCCCCCACCTGGTCTAGTCATCTCTGCACCTACCCCGACTTCTGCCAAACTGAAGGGGAAGGAAATCCAAGTCTGTGATGAACCTGTCACCGTGGAGGGTACATATTTTGCTACAATACCATCTATTTTTGAGATTGGGTCCAGTTCGAGAATTGTACCCCTAACTCGGACTCAAAGAAGAAATAGAAGCGAAAAGATCGCCAAGATCGAGAAAGCCGTAGCCGCTCGAAGTTGCTTTTCTGAAGAAATTCCCGAGGAAAAGAAGAACCGCCTGAGTATATACCTTTGTTGGAAGGGAGCTGGTTTCACCCTCTCTCTGCTGCATCAGATGAAGAGGATATCCGTAGGATCGCCGCTGCATTACCCTAACCTGCGTACTACAACAATTACAAGAGGAAAAGGGACAAGACTACGCCATTGGCTCGACTGCAAGCTGTTCTAGAAAGATTGGCAAAGAAGGAAAGTTGCCCTGTGTCAGAAATCTTAAGAAGGATAGGACGAGTGCCAGCTAAATCCCGCCTCGGACCGCAAATAGATTTTGTTGCTGCCACAGAGAAACCAACGAAGAAAATAAAAGCCAGTTCACCCGTTGTTGTATCGGGTCTACAAATTGTGGAGGATACCACCTTCCAAAGATATACAGACATGCATCATCCGGTCCTAGGCTTCGGCTGAAAGAAGGATGGTATGGTGACCTACTACTGGCAAGCTAAGACCAAAACAATGTCCTGAGAAGAAAAGTCTTGTCAGGAGACTTGAATCAGAAGAAAGTGCTACTACAATAAAGGGGACTCCCGAAAAGGAAGTTCAACAACCGTCACGAGACAACTGTGAGACCTTGCGGAAAAGGCCATTAGAGGATGCCACGGACAAGTTAAGGACCGATATCCGATGGTTAGCAAAGGAAAGAGAAGAAAAACTAGAGGATGAAGTTAACTCATAAGATTTCATGGATGAGGAGTATGCCGAGATCAACATGGTTGAGATGCGAGCATCATCAGCTTCACATGGTGCTCCAGCAGCTGCAGAAAGAGATGAACCGGAAGTGATGAGGGCACAGCTTTGGGAAAAAAAATGACACAATTTCCCAGATGGCAAAGAGGATGGAAGAGATGGCTGCTGCCTTAGCCACTCTCCAGAGTCAGGTACAACCTCAGAAAGAGACACCCCCAGAAATTATCCATATTGCAGATGGAGGATAAGAGATCACTTCCGTCAACGGAGATGAAAAACCAAAGAAAGATCCTGCACAAAGCATGATTCCAAAAAAGGATATTAAGAGCATGGTAGAACAGCAGGTGCGAGAGGCCCTAGCACAATCCAAGAGCGGAGCATCTATTCAGATGGGTAGACCTTACCCCGAAGAGTTCGATGCAGTCCAATACGCGAAAGGCTTCGTACCACCTCTGTCTAAGACTTTTGATGGGACGAGAAACCCTCGGCAGCATGTCGCACATTTTCGTGCTAGTTGCTGCAATGCCGGTGGGAGTGACGCTTTACTCTTCTCGTCGCTCCGTCGCCAGCTTATCGTGGATTACCTTCGAATGGTACGCAGAATTGCCTAATGGTTTAGTAAAGACCTTTTCAGAACTAGAGAATCTCTTCGTAAGTGGTTTGCCAGGGCTCAGCACCACATCACTATCGGTGATCTAGTGGTGGAGCAACAGAAGCTGAACAAGACTTTAGTGGATTACATACTTCGATGAAGGAATTTAAGCATGAAGTGTGAACCACAGCTTCAAGAACAACATGCAGTCGTCATCCTACTTAAAAGTATCCATGGCCCAATAGCACTTCTCCTTAAAGGATATACAATCAAGACTTTCGAGAAGTTGCTTAGCAAGGCCAGAAGCTTGCAAGAGGAGGCAAAGCAGCTAAGTTTCGTGGATAAGAACAAAAAGCAGAAGCCCGTGAAAACATTCGAAAAGAAATCTGGAATCGTCGCGGCAGTAGATAAGGGCAAGCAGCCGGTTCAGATACTGTTAGAGTGGCCACAGTCTAGTTATCAACCACCGCAACGGACCTATCAGCAACCTCAGCAGGGCAATGAGCAACCTCAGTAGGGCTATCAGCAACCTCAGTAGGGCTATCAGTAATCTCAGCAGGGCTATCAGCAACCTCGTCCGAGATATCGCTGCTCCCAGCATTATGAACAACAGCCTCGTTCATCGCGTACCTTAAGAGAACTTCTAAATAGAGAATATCCATTCAAAACTGAAGCAGTAGCGAAGATTTTCCACAGCTTAATGAAGACACCAGATTTTCAGCTGCCATAGCCCAAGAAGCCGGAGAAAGTCAATAAGAATGATCATCCGAACTATTTCCCTTACCACCAGATGCTCAGACACAAGATAAAGGATTGCATCACCTTCAAAAGTTGGCTTGATGACAATCTCCGGAGAGGGAACATAACGATCCCAAAGGAATACATGAAGGAACCCCAGAAAGGAGGTTCCGTCAATGTTATTTCAACGGATCCCATTGTTCTGATAAACCCGTACACGACTGATGATGGATGGAGTACTGTCTGGACAAGATCATCGAAGAAAATTTTGGATCACATCCAGACCGCTTCGGTACGCGCTTCAACTCAGAGTTTGAAACCTGTCGAGCCGACACTATCACTTGTGATTGAAGAGCCGCCCCAAAAGGAAGAGAAAATCGTAGAAGAGAAGAAAACCGAGGCTCCGAAGGGTAGACTAGGGTCTGCTTATCCTAGGATGGTTGTTTCTGATTCGGGGGAGAAATCCCTCGAACTATTGACTCTGTATGATTATCTGCTCGCTCCTGCGGGATCTTATAATGATAAGGGTTATGGCGTTGGCTACGTTTTGACTATTTCTAATGATTACGTAACTAGCGACAACCGGCTTAATCCGGATCTCGATTCCAATACAAATAACGATTCTCAAATCATACACAACCTCGACGACCACGACGAAGAAGATGTTCACAAAGGAGGCTACGAAAGCTCGTCAAGCAACGAGTCCATTTATGAATTTCGAGGAGCTCCGATCACGATAGAATTAGAACTATCAGATCCCGAAGCAACTCCAGAAGAGCCAGTCGTCCCGATTCAAAAGGAGACACTGGCAGATCCAGCACTAGATTCAGAAGAGATTACTGAAGTTAATTTAAGAAGAGGAAAAGTTCTACCCCCGAGAATGGGTCCAAAGGATAAAGGAAAGCAGGTGGTTGCTCAGGAAGAGCCAACCCCAGCAGAAGAATTGCCTATTCGAGAAAAAACTGAGGAACATGGTAATAAAGTGAACTACAACGTGCTAGCCCATCTTAGGAAGCTACCAGCCAAACTAAGCATATACGACGCTCTGATCCTGTCAAAGGAGATGTAGGAGGCTCGATCAAGGTTTTACTTGATCCGGTAGATTTGTTTAGCTCAAATGGCCGGTAATTCCTTCGATGAGGTTTGCTCGTTAAAAGAACAACTGAGGTGTTACCTTCACTGGACAATGATCTATTACCGGGAACAAATTGATCACAACCGACCGTTATACATTTCGACCACTATTGAAAATTTTACACTCTCCGAGTGTTAGTCGATCCGGGAGCATCAATCAACATAATGAATCTTCGACGCTAGCATTTTTGGAAATTGATGCTCGTGAGCTTGAAGCGTACAAGATGCTTTCAAGAGGCTTCAATCAAAAAGGAGAAAGTGTTCTTGGATCGATAACACTACTAATGAAGACAGGTGATTTAGCAAAGACAACCGCAAAATTCCACATAATTGATTCTGAGACATCGTTCAACGCTCTACTAAGTTGACCGTGGATCCTTGAAAACCGGATGGTACCGTCGTATCTGCACCAGTGCATAAAGTACTACAAAGGAGGGGAACAGTGCATCAAAGGTGATTTGCAACCTTTCTCCGTGCATGAAATTGGAATTCATGAAGATGCGGCCTACTACGCGCCTCCGAAGAAAACAATCTTTTCCAGAAATACCATACCAAATGAAGCAAAAGAAATTCAAGACGATGAAGAACCTGAAGTTCTAGTCCAACAGTTACTCACCACTCCCTTACGGCGAGATGGTGAAGATTTCTCCAGAACTCGCACCCGAGTTCGAGGCCGGGGACGAGGACGTAGAAGAAATGCTGGAACAGTCGGACAGAAGAAACCGGTCATCGATGTTGATTGGGAGAATAGTTCCGAAGAAGAAGAATAAATTGAGAAAGAAGCAGCGACAATAAGTCAAAAGAAACCCCAGTTCAAGTTCTCTCTCGAAGATGAAAAGAATGAAGAATATAAATCAATGTACGAGAAGATTAACCATCATGTACATACTATGACCCTGACCCGATCCATTCTAATAAGATCGAGGGTATGGTGGTCAAGGAAGTGCATGGTGGTGGTACCAAACCAATCAAGTTTTACCGTGGTGCTTCTTCTTCCAATACTAAAAAAGATGTACAATTTGAAGATGTCACTTCATCTGAATTAATGGAATTACCTTTTGAGTGGTACTCTCTCTGTGTTCAAAATTTAATTCAACGTGGTGTCTTACCTCGACAATGGACAAAAGGCCGATCACAACACTTTGAAAAATTATGGAATAATGTCGGTCGGCCTCCTAATTCAAAACATGGTCTCGGATTCGGCACGCAGGATCGATCGATGAAACGGGATTTTGCTTGGTTGTCACTTGCGAACCTAATAAAGAATGCTTGGAAGCTTCAGAAGACCTTGAGGATCTACCAATCGGCGACGCTCCACCAGAATTCGAGGAAGAAATCAAATCTACTATAGACGAGTTAACGGAAGTTAACTTAGGTACTAGCAAAGAGCCCTGGCCTACCTTTGTTAGCTCCTTACTCAATAAAGAAGACTCCGAAGACATAATCAAACTACTAATGGAATTCAAGGATTGTTTTGCTTGGAGTTACGACGAAATGTCAAGATTAACTCTAGAAGTCGCAGTTCACAGGCTAGGAGTAGATCCCACTGATGTTCCAGTCAGACAAGCCCCCAGTAGAATGCGTCTAGAAATTGAGCAACAAGTAATAGCCGAAGTTAAGAAGCTAATAGACGCTAAATTTGTCCGTGAAGAACAATACCCTACTTGGTTAGCCCAATGTGGTACCGGTCGAAAGAAGAATGGACGTATCGAATCCGTGTGGATTTCGTAGATTTAAATAAAGCATGCCCAAAAGATGAATTCCCACTACCAATTCCAGAATTGATGATCGACATCGCTTTGACGCATGAAATCTTCTCATTTATGGATGGATCGTCGGGATACAACCAGATAAAGATCACACCAGAAAACGAAAAGCTCACGGCATTCAGAACGCCGATCAGAGTGTATTGCTACACAGTAATGCCATTTGGACTAAAGAACGTAGGAGCAACATACCAAAGAGCGATGACAAAGATTTTTGATGATCTCATTCACAACCAAGTCGAGTGCAACGTGGATGATGTGGTCATCAAAAGCAAACTGAAGAAAGATCACATGTATGATTTGAGAATTCTTTTCGAGCGACTAAGACAATAAAACCTCAAAATGAATCCCTTGAAATGCGCCTTCGGCGTCACCTCTGGGAAATTCTTAGGATTTGTTGTCCGACATCGTGGGATTGAAATCGATCTGGAAAAGATTAAAGCTATTTTAGAAATGCCTCCTCCCAAAACTTTGAAACAACTACAATCCTTTCAAGGGAAGTTGACATATCTTCGACGCTTTATCTCAAACTTGTCAGGTAGGTGTCAGCCCTTCTCGGCATTAGTTAAAAAGGACGCTAAATTCATTTGGGATAAGAAATGCCAGTGGGCTTTCAAGGACGTTAAGCAATATTTAGTGACACCTCCTGTCTTAGCAGTCCTGGCCTCGTGTAGACCGTCGATACTTTATACCGCCGCTTTAGATGACTCCTCTGAGGCCTCGCTAGCCCTGTGTCAATGATGAGGGAAAAGAAAATGCTCTCTACTACTTAAGTCGTCGTCTAATCCCGACGGAAGTAAAATATCCTCCTATTGAGAAGCACTGCTTGGCCCTGATCTTCGCCGCTCAAAAGCTCAGACATTACATGCTTTCTCATAAGGTCAACCTTATTTCGAGAGTTAATCTGTTGCAATACTTGATGACCCGACCGACACTTTCTGGTAGACTTTCCAGGTGGTCGATGATACTATTGCAATTTAACATAACTTTTATTCCTCTTCGCGCCGTAAAGGGACAAGTCCTAGCAGACTTCCTCGCAGCACACCCTTTACCGGCGGATTCGCCACTCAACGACGATTTGCCTGACGAGTAGATAATGAGCCTGGAAGACTCTGATGATCGACGTTGGGAACTATACTTCGACGGTGCGTCCTCAGCACAGAAGAACAAAGAATTGCAAAAGATAGTGCCTGGTAAGGCAGGAATCGGACTAATCTTTATAACACCGGAGCGAGGGATGTTAAGATACTCCTACCACTTAATAGAACCGTGTACAAACAACGAGACAGAATACAAAGCCCTTATAACCGGATTAGAATTAACCATTCAGATGGGAATAACGGACATCAACATCTACGGAGATTCTCAGTTGATCATTCAACAGGTCGCCGGACGAGACATAATTTTAAAGCCAAGACTCGAGCAAGACTTTCAAGTATACCATGAAATTGTTGGAACAAATTCCAAAAGTAACAATCTACAAGATTCCCGTATGAGAAAATGCTCCGCCGATGCACTAGCCCGCCTCGCAAAGGAATTTGCCTCGTCGCAGGATGAGTCAGCTGAAGTGTCGGCTCAAGGACGGCAGTCCTATCACAGACTCGACATGGATACAATACACAAATCAGAAAGAGCAGAAGAAATAATTGCAGCAGTGACAGAAAATACAAAAGATTGGCGGCAGCCATTAATATACTACTTGCAGACAGGAAACCTACTGGACGATAAGTTGATAGCCCATCAAATCAAGAAAAGAACTCTGTCTTATGCATTAATAAACAACACGTTATACAGAAGGTCTTTTGATCAGATGTGGCTAAGATGCCCGAGCGGGTCCGAGGCTCGTGAAATCGTTAAAGAAGTACATTCAGGACTTCGTGGCGCTCATCGGCTTGGGTCCGAAAATGAAAATGAAGATTAAAAGACTAGGGTACTACTGGCCCTCAATGATGACCGACTGTATGAAAGTTTCCAAAAGTTGTCACCAGTGCCAAGTGCACGGAGTGGTTCTACACCAACCTCCAAATGTGCTACATCCGACAATCGCGTCATGGCCATTCGAGTGTTGGGGCACAGATATAGTGGGTCCGATAGAACCGCCTTCTTCAAGAGGACATCGCTTCATTCTTGCAGCTACGTACTACTTTTCTAAATGGGCAAAAGCTATACCACTCAGAGAAGTAAAGGCACACCACGTGCTACAGTTTTTCAAGAACCAAGTCGTCTACCGTTTTGGGGTACCGGGCAGGATCATTTTAGATAATGGATCAGCATTCAAGAGTACAAAGATCAACAATTTTGTCAGAAGACACAGGATCGATTGGCGATACTCAACGATCTACTACCCAAGAGAAAACGGCTTGGCCGAGGCTTTTAATAAAACTCTCTTTCAAATTCTAAAGAAAACTTTGGATGAAAATAAGAGAAATTGGCACGAGAAGTTATTAGAAGCCTTATGGACCTACAGGATGACTTTTAGGACTCCTACTCAGTCTACGCCTTACGCTTTAGTGTACGGGTCTGAGGCCGTTTTTCCCCTGGAAGTTCAGCTTCCGTCACTCCAAATTGCAGTTGCAGAAAAGATCACTACAGAAGAAAATGCCAAACTACGACTGGAAGAATTGGAAAGCTTGGAAGGGAAAAGACTTTCCGCACAGCAGAATTTGGAACTGTATCAAGCCAAGATGATCTAGGCCCATGATAAATTATTCCATCCCAGGACATTCAAAGTTGGTGACTTGGTTTTGGTTCTCAGAAGACCTATTCTTGCACATCGCAAGATAGGTGGTAAATTTGAACCAACATGGGAAGGGCCGTTCGTGGTCGAGACAGTCTACTCAGGAGGTTCCTACCAGCTTGAGAATTGCCGTCGAGAACGACCCATGCTTCCAATCAATGGACGGTATTTAAAGAAGTATTACGCAACCTGATGTTTCGAAGGGTGGCCTCTAAAGTAGAATCTTATCCCTAGAAACACGGGTGAAGTAATCACTTTGTGACTGGGTCCGAACCCAAAACAAAATAAAATGGATGATAAAAAAAATATCATCAATGAAAATGTTAAAAAGAAAACATGGAAAATCATAATAATAAAATGTCAATCTTTCCTTTTAAATCCATTCATTCCTGATATTTTCTCATCTCTTCCTACTTCCTTTAAATTTAAAAGAAGTGAATAAGATTTTTTTAAGTGTTTTTTCTTATTGTTCTTGTTCTTAGTACAGACCCTCGATCCTTTCCTTATTTTTTTTCGCAGGGAAATGTCGAACCGAGCGGTCGGTTCTAAACTTTAGAAATGGCGCGAGTCTAGCACTCGATGAAAAGAGGGTGAGGGATGGAGCAGTGATAGAGATTGACTCATACTTCACACCAACCGGCTTACAATACGAAGAAAATGATTGGATCCCAGTTGATTGAGAAGAAGTTCACAGCCAGACAGTGATGAAAATGGGTGGCCCGAGCCACCGATCCAGCAACAAGAAAAGAAAAGTAAACGCCGCACATGCAACCGGAGAAGATAAGAAAGTTAAGTCCGTGGTTGCCACAACAGAGGGTAGGCTTGTCAGCGCCGCACCCGCAGAAATTCAAGGGGTAAGGAGAGCTACTCTCACTGCTACCCAGCGAAGAAATAAGAATCGTCGCATTCGCAAAATGTTGACCAAGTTAGCAGAAGATCAACATAAATAGACAGTGGATACCGTTAATGCAAATGCTCTAAGGAGATCGGTTCGTCAGGAACTAGAAAGAAGAAATTCAACTCCAAGAAAGTCGGAACAGATAAGAGAAATACCAAGAAAAGCAGAAATAGAGCCGCACTCGACGCCGAGCGGATGTACCGGATCCGAAGAGTCTTGTTGCGAAAGAAACCCCGGAGGATATCCCTACGGAGACTATCCCCGAGGAGCCGAGACATGCGAAGAACGTGCCGGGGCTGAGCCATACATCCCGCAAGATGTTACTAGACACCGAGGACTTCGGATAATCCCGGAATACGAGCCGGAGAAAATGCAATTAGCTGAGAAGAAAACCTTCGAATACTTTGAAAGAATCGGAAATAAGAGGGTCAACATCTTGAAGGCCTCGAGCCGCATACAGATGTTTCTCGCATTATGAGCAACAACAAATTGTAGATCGCATCCTCGAATTGCGTAAAATAGGTCGAGCCGGCCGCCCGAGAGAAAAGACATATTCGTAACCCCAGAGATGGATGCCAGGAAAAGGAAGAGTTACAATCCAATGCGGATGTTGCTACAATTTTGCCATAGATAGAAAAGGAAATTCACCAGGGATACTCTGTCGTAGTGAGGTGGATCCGATGCCAAGAATCATAAAGAGAATGGTGAAAAGGATGATAACATGGAGGGTATTGCCTGCATATTGCATACCCAATGACTCGCATTATTAACATCTACAAGGAAGGCGACCGCATACCGCCGCATATAGACCATCATGACTTTGTTAGACCCTTCCGCACGGTGTCATTCGTCAACCAAGTGCAACATCATGTTCGGATCTAACCTCCGGATCGTGCAGCCCCGGTGAGTTCCGAGGGCCGGTGGAGATACCACTACCGTAGGTTCCGTCCCGGTGTTAAAAGGAAACGGAGCAAACATCGTGAAGCATTGCATTCCGGGAGTGCCCGTGGAGCGGATCTCGGCTACTTTTAGAAGAATGGACGACGTAAAAATGCCTTACCACTTTCAACCGCATCCAGTAATCGAGAGTCTCCGGACCTACGAGCTGTGAGTTACATGGGAAATAGCACACCTCAAATGCACATCCAGGCGGCATTTCTGCCAAGGATGGCTTGGAAGGTGATGTTATGGCCTATGTTTCTTACTATTCAGACATGGATTTTTGACAGACACTTTTGGATGGATCAACAAGAATCTTACACAATCCGTTTTGGATTTACATGGATTGTATGAGATATTAAATTTCTGAGGAAAATGTCATCATGACTAGATCAATTTGTATGATGTACTTTTAGCAAGTTGGAATGAAAACGACTACGTCATATTTTGCCTTCACCTCTTTTTGTGCAAATTGACTGGGAAACGCAATTATAGTTAAATGAACTTTGAACAAAGAACAGAAAAGAAAAGAAAATAAATGAGAACTTTTCCTAAAAATTGGAATATTAAAATGAAATTCAAACTCACATGAACACTAAATAAACAACACAAAAAAATAAAAATAAAAATAGGATCGTTAAAAGACAAACAAAACGAATCTAAATCTCAAATTGAATTCTGATCTGAATCCTCTGATTCGAACCTTTCAGCTCTTTCCTCAATTGAAATCTGTTTGAAACTCTTTTGAATTTTAATATTTTCCTCGACTTATTGCTAAGTCAAGTCTTTTAAGCTTGGTACACTTACCAGCTCCTTTCAATTGTCTTTCTTCTGTGTATTAGAGGATCAACTAGTTCTATTGACACGGAGCCACAAACTTTCTTCGATTTGGTTCTGATGGCATGAGACTGGGTCCCTCTTCATACAGAAATCTTCGAGACTGGAGCCTAACTTGCAGTTCTCTTTGAGGCTAGAGCCTAACTTCTAGTCATCTTTCAAACTTTCGAGACTGGTACCTAAATTCCAGTTCTCATTTCGAGGTCGGTACCTAAATTCTGACTCTCTTTCCGAGATCGATACCTAAATTTCGATTCTCTTTTGAATTGATACCTAAATTTCAATTCTAAATTTGCAAGACTGGTACCTAAATTCCAGTTCTCTTCCTTCGAGGTCGGTACCTAAATTCCGACTCTCATTCGAAATCGATACTTAAATTTCAATTCTCATCCCTTTCGAGATCAGTACCTAAATTCTGATTCTCATCCTTTGTGAGGTCGGTACCTAAATTCTGATTCTCTCTCCGAGGCTGGTACTTAAATTCTGGTCCTCATTCCTTTCGATCAGTACCTAAATTCTAATCTTCTCTCCGAGGCTGGTACTTAAATTCCGGTCCTCATTCCTTTTGATCAGTACCTAAATTCTGATCTTCTCTCTGAGGCTGGTACCTAAATTCCAGTTCTCTTCGTAATTCCGAGGTTGGAACCCAGGTTTCAATCCTCATTTCAAATCCAAATTTCAAATTCAAAATTCCTTAAATCATTTTTTAAATTAAACTTCAATCGAAATTAAAACTCAGAACAAATCGAAATTTAAACTCACACATTGAAACTTGAAATTTAAAAGTAAAATGAAATCTAAATCGAATTCCCCATATCTTGTGATTTGGAGTTCACCCATTCCCCAGCGAGAGTTTAGGAATCTCCAGTCTTGGAAATATACCTGATACTCCCCAGCGGAAATTCTTCTACTTCGTCCTAAGTTTGTCACTTGGACATCTGTGTTAGTTTTGTTGATCTCTTCGGTCAACGCCAATACGCGCGGTGTGCTCGGTTAGCACACCACATCTATTGGGGTCCATTTGTCGACCTCATTTTCGATGAGGTCTTTTGCTTCTCTCTATAGTACTTAGGATCTAGCCTTAGGCTTTTCCTTTGACTAATCTTAGAAGAATAGAAATGGAACCCACCATTTAGAAATTCAAACACCTCTTAACTCCCTGCAAACCCCATAAGCTTGATTGTAGACCCCTAATCACCTAGAGGGTTGAAATCAAATGTGCAGGTTTAAAGGATGAGTTCCCTATACTGACTTTTCGCCTCAGGAATACCCCGGACGCGCCCGGTCTCAGTGAGGGTCGACTTGCACATACACTACACTTTCACACACATTCCAAGTCCTAAAACCACACTCTCACCCAACTTCGACTTCCCGACTCATGTAGGTAATTCATATGGATGGTCCTTAACCCCTAAGCCCCCGGCTAAGAGGGTTAGGAACAACATAGTGAATGCCTCAAATGAGTCCTCTCATGGCTCATATGGGCTTAAGATGGCTTCATGGCTCAACCAAAGTGATCCCATTTCATTCACATTTGATTAATCTTCCTTTTTTTCAAAATTTCAATTTTTGACCTCCAGGGCCCCGGACCCACCAAACCTACCAATACCCTTGAAATGACCCAAAATTTGTAAAATTACCTAAATTACCCAAGATCCCTCAAAATCAATCCTAAACACTTTCCCCCCACTCAAATTGATCATCCATAGCCAAATATACCAAAATTTCCAAAATACCCCCCAATACCCTCCAAATTACCAAAATACCCTTTTGCCCCAAAAATCCAAAAATTCATAAAATTCCCAAAAAATTCCAGAAAATCCCAAATATTTCCAATTTCATTTTGTTCAACTATACCATGGGCCAATTTTGCCAATTTACTCCACTTTTACCAAAACCCCCAATTTGACACATTTTTAACCCAAGTGAACCCAATGTCAAACCAAACCACCCCAATTGACCCCAATTCTGGTCCAATTCAATTCTAAACTTCAATTTAATATCCCCAATAACAATTTAGACCAAATCCAAGTCCAATTTAATTGACATTTAAGCCCATTTTCAATTTGAAGCCTAAGGCCCAATTTTGGCCCATGACCTAAACCTAGCCCAAACTAACCCAATTCAACTCCAATTGGCCCCAAATCTTCTCTAAAGCCTTCCTAACACCCCCATAAACAAAACACAAACTTGATTTGCCCAAAATTTGAACCTAAACTCCACCCAAACCTAACCCAAAACCAAAATCCCTTAAATTGACCTAAGCCCAAACCTAACCCAAATGGGCCCAAATCCCAAAATCAAAACCCAACCAAAGTTGAAAACTCATTGTGACACTCCCATAAACATTTTTCAACATTAATTTTACATCAAATCCAACTTTAGCCCAACCTTAAACCAAGTTAGCCCAATTTGGCCCACCTTGGACGCTTTACCAAAAAAGCCCACATTAAACCCAATTCAATTCAAAATCACCTCAAACTTGTTCCAAACCACTCATGACACATCCCTAAACTAAACCCAACATTTATTTGGCATGTTCCTTCACAAAAATTTCATCCAAAAGCCCATTTTAAAATCTAAAAAACGCACTTCCACAAAGCCTTTAAAAAGCCCATCCAAAACCATTTCAAAAGCCCAATATCTATCCTAAAGCCCACATGACATTTTCATTTGTCATCCTTTTAACCAAAATCAACCCCTAAGTTTTAAATCCATGATCAAATGATTCCAAATCAAGCCTCATGCCAAATCATCCCTAAATTCCAAAAATCCCTAAAACCCATTTTCATGAAACTTGGCTAAGCCATTCCCAAGCCACATGAAGCCATGAAGCCATTTCTTAAGCCACATGTAAGCCAAGTGAGTTGTGCCCCATGTCATCATGCCATCTTGGGCAAAAGGAGGGACCTCTTTCTTGATTCCCTTAAAGTGATTAAACACTCCATGTCTCCCTTAACTCATGCTTAAGCCTAATTGTACTTGGATTGTGACTTGACCCCACTAATCAAGCTGAACCAAATGACTTTCCCTCGCCAAACCAGGTCATGGGAGGGTGAACCAAACCCATTTGCATGAGTTGACCAAAATAAGCCCAAAATGAGCTTCCCCTATGCTATTTCAATCCAACTCCTTTACACATGTCCAAAGCCAATCGTTGGCACCAAACTCAAGCACCGACCTCCCCGACCCCGAGGGTGACCCATGCCCGGCCGGCCGCCCACCACGGCCCGCCGTAAAACACCAGGCCGAGAGGCTTAATTTGAATCAAAATTCAATTTGAACTTACCGAGTCGTCCCATGCCTAATGGCCATTGCAGTTGTTCTTCCCTTGCCCTGAGCAGTGGATCCAAGCCATTAAACCCCCCTTGGAGGCCCTCCAGCCACCTCTATTTAAACATCACCACCTCTCGGCCAAAGGAGTTGTTGAACCAAACCTTACCAAAACTCTGCCAAAATCATTCCAGATCCCTCTCCAAACATAGAGAACTTGATCCCCACTGAAATCCAGCCCTAAAACCCTCTCTCGCGAGCTCAATTTCGAGTCGAAAATCCACCCAAAAATAGGACACTTCACCACAATGAGCCAATCTTCAAATTGATTGACCCTACACCTTCACTAGACCAAGAGGAGAAGTTCCCCAGCAAAAGCCCCCTCACTAGGCCAGCCATTGCTTCCAGCCTCTAAGCTTTGTGATCGGCCTTGGTCACTTTCATACCTAGACAATTCCCCAGAGCCAGAGACTTCATCTGGAGCTTGCCTGGACTCAATCGAAGGTGACACAACTCTCAGATCAAAGCTTCACTTCTCTGAGCAAAGGTATGAACTCATTCTTCTTCCCAAGCTTCCAGCAATTCTCCATTTTTATTAGGTTAATTTCATAGCTTATAAACTGTATGGATGTGTTCGTCTCTTCAAGACGAATCGATAGAGTATAAGAACTCGAAAATCCATTGAGAATCAAGAGAGATATTAGGGTTTGAGTGTGGACGGTCACGGGTGCACACCAGTCGTAGACGATGACCAGCAGCCGTTGGATCGCCCGTGTATCAAGCGGATGGTCGAGATCAAGCAGGACAGCGCAGTGGTACATGAACCGCGGGCCCCTGGAGAGCTGAGTCAGATGGCGGCACCGAATCACAGCACGACGCGTGGGCTTTCGGAGCTGCCGAGGTTGACGCGGCGCCGCGTGGATAAGTAGAAAATTAGGGTATTTTTTAATTATTTAAATGCCCTGAACATCAAAAATTTATATCTTTGCATAGAAAAATCACAAAAATAAAATAAAAATACCCTCTTGCTCATTAAACAGAGGAGAATAATGTTGAAAAGAAATCAAATTAATTGGATGAGTACTTTATTTTTAATAATTTATTTACTATTTTCAATGTTTTGATTCTCCATTTTCATATATAATTCACCATGGCATGAGACCATAGGGCTTTTGAAGCCTCTAATCTTGAGAACATTCACTGAATTTTTCAAGGTCAGAGGCCATCTCTGTGAAAAGTTATTGATTTTTCAAGTTCATGTCACTGTTTTAGGTATTTTAATTCCAATAATTAGCATGTTATATTCTAGGAAAAGTTGGTGATGTTTCTTAGGACCAGGGGACCCTATGAAAATAAATTTTGAGTTAATTCATTCATAATAACCTTAATTGGCCTAAACCCCTAAAATTGAATTTGAATTAATTAGGGGTTAACCACACATTAAATTGACATGAAAACAATTCACCATTACTCTTTAGGGTTAAAGGAACCTTACATAAAATTTGAAATCAATTGGACTTGATTAACCCCACCAAATAGATTGATTAAGCTTCATAAGCAAAATGAAACTTTAAAAATTCATAACTCCAAAAATACTTTTCAAAAATTCACAAAAATAGTTTAGGTGCTTCTCTGTTATCAGGGGAGTTCAGAAAAATTAAAATTGGAATTTTCTAAAAAAATTGATTTTTCACAATATTTTTAATATTTTAAAAATTAAAAAATAATAAAAATCATAAAAATATTAAAAATCATAAAAATGTCACATTTTGACTCCGAATCACTTAGGAACAAACCAAATATTTTTCCTAAGTCCCTAGGGTAAGATATTGAATTTTAAAGGCTTAATGTAATTTTTAATATTAAAAAATGAATTTTCAATCTTTTCACTAAAATAATTCTAATAAATCAAAGGAAAATCAGAAAATTATAAAGTTTATTTCTTTAGACTCCTTGAGATTAGAGAAGTTTAAGAAAAATATAAAATCTATTTTTTAACTTTTATTTTATTTTAAAATTAATTAACACTCTAAAACTCAAAATAATTATAATAAATAAAATTTAATTCAAAAAATCACAAAATTTGGTCCAAGTGGTCCTCTAGTCATTAGAAACTTCCCATAATTTTCTTAAGGACAGAAACCTTTCCTTGGTCATGTTGTTGATTTTTCTTTGAAAACCCCTTTTTTTTACTAAAAATAATTATATAAATAAATTAAATTCAGAAAAATCACATTTTCTCCTCTAATGTCTTAGTTGACATGTGATTGAGGTGATATAAAAATTTCAAATTTATTTGAGCTCAATTTAGTGAGTTATGAAATAAATAAGCCTAAAAGGGCATAAAGGTAATTAAAAACTTTAACCCTTAATTAAAACTTTAGGTTTAATCAAAATGGGGGGGGGTAAAATATTTGATTTTAACTTTCTCTTGGATGATTGAAACATAGGAAAATTAAGGGGTAGAAACCCATTAAACACTTTGAAAATATCAAAATGGAACTTTAATTAATTAAATGATTTAAATTTTGGAAAGAATATATTCAATAATTGGATTATTAAAATAGGGATATTATTAAGAGGATATTTATTCTTTAATTTAAAAATCCCTAAATAAGTCACTTTAACAATATTTAATTCTTAATTAAGAAATTAAAGTAATAATCCAAATTAACAATTAAAATTAAAATTAAATAAAATAAAATTAAATTAAATTAAATTAAATTAATTCAAATTTAAAATAAATTAAAATAAAATTAAAGTTAAATTAAAATTAAATTAAAATTAAATTAAATAAAATAAAATTAAATTAAATTAAATTAAATTAAATTAAAATCACTTAACAACAAACCTAAATGAAATCATTAAGAGTTAAATCAAAACATACCAAAACATTTTCCCGTAGCTTTACCTAGGTATTTCTTGCAAAATATGTTTAAATGCCTTAACATGTGTTTTAAGTGTAGCTTGGGATGACGGGAAGACCCTCCAGGTACGTTTTTATTTAATTGCAATTTACTTTATTGCAATTTACTTACAAGCACTGTACTTTACTTTTCTTGCATGTTAAATAAGACTGTTGCATGAAAACCAAAACTTTTAGGATAGTCTCTGAACTGAAACCAAAATTAAATTAAAAGTCATTGCAAGATAAAATTCACCGCTACAACATTCCAAAATATAAAACAACTCAAAATTTAATCACAAACAGAACAACAAAACTACAATTGCAACTAAATTAAAACGTCTCGTTGAATGATCGGGAATACCTCGGATGATGTAACCCACGTGTTGCTAACGGGATTTCCCACGGTCAAAATGAAAGTGTGGAATTCATTCAGTTGAGTTTAGCAAATTCATCTAGACTAAGTGAATTCAATAAAAATAACGGTGCCGGGATGACGGAACCGTGGGATCTTAATCGGTTCTGTTTAATCAACTTTAAGATTTATTTTAATTAAAACACTAAAAAACACTTGGATTTTAAGATTTTCTCTAAACCAAAACACTCCTCTCATCTCTTGATTTATGAATTCTAAAAACCTAAACCTCTGCAACAACAAGGTGCTCGGAGCATAGTGGGCAGCACGACCATCGTCATCAGCAAAACTCGGATCTACTTCAGCAAAACCTTTCATAGAATTAAATAACCAAGCCATAGGACTTCGAGGTAATTTGCCTAGTGCAACATAAATCCTCAATTCTTCATTAGGCATTTGCATGATCATGTCATGTAAATTAAGCCCTAACCGGTTTTAGGACTACGAGGTAGTCGTTCAGTACGACATTAACCCTCATATCTTCCAGGTTATTTGCATGATCATGTCATACAAATATAAGTCTTAATTAATTAAAATTGGGAGGATTGCAATATTAAATAAATTCCCAAATTGAAGCCAAACAATAGGATAGCTTGGGAATTTTCCAAGATTCTTCTTAGATCCTCAGCTTCTCCTACTTCTCTTCCTTTGGACTCCTGAAATTAACTATTCCAAACTTGATCCATTCCCTATTGAAATCTCCAAAATTCAATCCTTTGAAACCTTAAACTTTGAAATTCTTGAGAGTAAAACCACTAATCATCATCGAGAGTTTTCTTAAATGATTCCCGTCATTTAAGATGTAATTAACTATAGGGCTTGCCCTTATAGGGAACTTTAAGAACCCATGTAATATAAACCCTGCTTAATTCATTTATATTAAATAGGGAAACTTGTCAGCTTATAAAATTGGTTCGCAGACCAAAAAAATGTCACAAATCTTCTAATTTATTTAACCGAGCCCCATCATCAAGCAGTGTGTCTATTCTTCGGGATAGATACACGGTTTGTGATGCGGCGCTCGTTTATATAAACTATTTGGGATGTAAGATCGGTTTGATTTCTTATCTTAAAATTTTCAAACTTAAAATTATTTTCAAAATCAAATGCTACTTTTTAAATTTTATATATATATATATATATATATATATATATATTAAATTTAAAATATGAAAATTCGCCGACAACTTCGTAGGCGACCCCTTTCTAAAATAAAACACATAACCTAATAATATGCCGACAGCCACCCAAGGTAATCCTAAGGCCAAAGAATCCTATTGGAACTCATCCTTGAATCTCCACATTTGACTTCTAACCTTCCAAAGGGGCTTGGAGGTTAATGGTCATCTGTGTAGGGTTCAAGAAAAGTTAAGAGGTGTTCGAATTTCTAAGTGGTAGGTTCCATTTCTAATTCTCTAGGATAGTCAAAGGGAAAACCTATAGCTAGATCTTAAGCACCAAGAGGAAAGGAATGACCTCACTAGAAATGAGGTCAACAAATGGACCCCCAATAGGTGTGGTGTGCTAAAGGAGCACATCGCACGTATTGGCATTGACCAAAGAGATCAACAAGACCAACACAAACATCTAAGTGACTTACTTAGAATGAAACGTAAAAGAAACTTTTCGCTGGGGAGTGTTAGGTAAATCTCCAAGACTGAAGATTCCAGAACTCTCGCTGGGGAAAAGGAAGTGAATTCCAAATTACAAGATCTGGAGAGACAGGATTTTAGATTCATTTCATTTTTATTTCAATTCTTAATTTTGAGTTTGAATTTCGATTTAATTTTGATTTACGATCAATTTCTAGGAAATTCTGGATTTGGAATGAGAATTGGAACCTAGGTCCTAACCTCGGGATTGAAAGAGAACTGGAATTTAGGTTTCAGTCTCGAAGATTCAGGGTGACAACTGGAAGTTAGGCTCCAGCCTCGAAAGTTTGAAAGAGAACTAGAATTTAGGCTATAGCCTTGTTGACCTCATTTTTGATGAGGTCTTCTCTTCTTCTCTTTAGTACTTAGGATCTAGCCTTAGGCTTTTCCTTTGACTATCTTAGAGGACTAGAATTGGGACCCACCTTTTAGAAATTCAAACCACTTCTTAACTCCCTGCAAACTCCACAAACTTGACTATAGACCCCTAATCACCTAGAGGGTTGAAATCAAATGTGGAAGTTTAAAGGATGAGTTCCTATAGGACTCTTTGGCCTTGGACCGCCTCAGGTGGCACTGGTCCAGTAAAGGGCTGACTTACACATACACTACACCTATGCACTACACTTTCACACACCTCCTAAAAACACACCCATACCGACTTGACCTCCCGACTCATGTAGGTGATTCACATGGATGGTCCTTAACCCTAAGCCCCGGCTAGAGGGTTAGGAACAACATAGTGAATGCCTCAAATGAGTCTCTTCATGGCTCATGTGGGCTTGATATGGCTTCATGGCTCAACAAAAATGATTTCATTCCACTTACATCCACCCAATCTTCAATTTTCTAAATTTTCAATTTTTGACCCCCGGGACCCAACACCTGCCAACCTACCCAAAGCCTCGAATAGCCTAAATTTCTCAAAAATTTCCAAATTACCCAAAATTCTCCAAAATCAATCCCAAACATTTCCACATCACTCAAATTGATCATCCATATCCAAAAATATCAAAAATTCCAAAAATACCCCCCAATACCTTCCAAATACCCAAAATACCCCTTTTGACCCAAAAATCCAAAAATTCAGAAAATTCCCAGAAAATTCCAGAAAATCCCAAATATTCCCAATTTCATTTTGTTCAACTACACCATGGGCCAATTTTGTCAATTTACCCCACTTTTATCAAAACCCCCATTTGACCCATTTTAACCCAAAGTAAACCCAATGTCAAACCTAACCTACCCAATTGACCTAAATTCTGGTCCAATTCAATTCTAAACTTCAAGTCAACATCCCAACACCAATCTAGACCAAATCCAAGCCCAATTTGATTGGCATTGGGATCCAATTTCACTTTTGGCCTTAAAGCCCAATTTGGACCTATGACCCAAGCCTAACCCAAACTCACCCAATTCAACTCCAATTAACCCCAAATCTTTTCCAAACCTTTCTTAACATCCCCATGAACAAAACACTAACATGATTTGCTCAAAATTTAGACCCAAACCCCACTCAAATTCAACCCAAAATCAAAAGGCCCAATTTTGACCTAAACCTAAACCTAGCCCAAATGAGCCCAAACCCCAAAATCAAAACCCAACCAAAGCCAAAACCTCTTTGAAACACTCCCAAAAACATTTCCCAACATTAATTTTACATCAATTTCAACTCTAGCCCAACTTTGGCCCATGGTAGCTCATTTTGGCCCACTTTAGCCTCTTTACCAAAAAGCCCATATCCAACCCAATTCAAACCCAAATCACCTCAAATTTGTTTCAAACCACTCATGAAGCATCCCTAAACCAAACTCAACAATTATTTGGCCCAAGCCTTTACCAAAATTTCATCCCAAAAATCCATTTTAAAATTCAAAAGCCCACTTTCCTAAACCATTTAAAAGCCCATCTAAAACCATTTCAATGAGCCCAAATTTGGCCCTAAAGCCCACATGACATTTCCATTTGCCATCCATTTAATCAAAGCCATTCCCTAAGTTATAATTCCATCATCAAACAATTCCAAATCAAGCCCCATACAAATTCACACCAAAATATCCAAAATTCTTAAAACCCATTTTTATGAAATTGACCCAACCTTTTCCCAAGCCAAATGGAGCCATGGAGCCATGCACAAGCCATATGCAAGCCATGAGAGCCTCTTTACATGTCACCATGCCATTTTGGGCAAAAGGAGGAGGCTCTTTCCTTAATTCCTAAAGGTGATTAACCACTCCCATGATTCCCCTTAACCATGCTTATGCCTAATTGTGCTTGGATGGTGACTTGACCCTCTGATTATGCCGAGCCAAATCACTTTTCCCTCGACCAAAACCAAGCTTTGGGTGGTGCACCTAGCCCAAGTGGAGGGGTTGACCAATTTGAGCCAAAATAAGCCCTCTCCCATTCCATTCTAATCCAAGCCTTTTACACATGGCATTTGCCGATTGCCTACACTAAACCCCAGCCACGACCCACACGAACAAGATGGTGACCAATGCTCGGCCGGCCGGCCACCGAGCCGCCGGAAAACACCATGGCCGAAACCTCGGGAGGAGCCAAACTTTGGAATTCTCCCTTCGTTGAGCCGCCCCATGCCTAGTGGCCACCATGGTCGTTCTTCACATGCCAAGAGCAGCTGATCCCAGCCCTCAACTCCCCCTGGGAGGCCCTCCAACATCTTCTATTTAAACCCCTCACCTTCTCGGCCATGAGAAGTGCTGAACGAGACCTTACTGAAACTCTGCCAAAATTGTTCCAGACTCCTCCCCACACACAGAGCACTTGATCCCCAGGTGAGATCCCCCTGCCATTTCTTCTCTGCGAGCTCGATTTCGGAGTTGAAATTTCACCCAAAACCAGGACACTTCTCCACGGCGAGCCAATCCCCAAATTGATTGGTCCTACACTCGCACCGGTCGAGGGAAGGTGTCCACCAGACAAAAGCCCCATCTCCGGGTCACCCGGTTGTTCCGGACTCCAAAGGTTGTGATCAGCTTTGGTGGAAATCACACCTAAGCAATTCACCACATCCCCAGGCTTCATCCCTAGCCTCCTGCAGCTCCAACGAACGTGCCAAGCATCTCTGATCGAGGCTTCACCTCTCAGAGCTAAGGTATGAATTAATTCTTCATCCCGAGGAGATTCTCCATTTCAAATGCCTTAATTTCAATGCATGATAACCGTATAGATGTGTTCGTCTCTTCAAGACGAATCCATGAAAGCATAAGAACATAAAAATCGTTGAGTATCGAGTGAGATCTTAAGGATTTAGTGTGGACGGCTCTCGGGTGAGGACACTTGGGGACGATGAACGGATGCCGTCCATTTAATACACGCGCGGACGGACGGCTCAGATGGCGTCGGACCAGGAGACGGTACGAGAACCGCGGGGCCCGGGTTGCTGACTCAGATGGCGGCGTCGAATGGGAGCGCGCCGCGTGTGCATTCGGAGCTGCCGAGGTTGACGCGGCGCCGCGTGGATAAATAGAAAAATAGGGTATTTTCCTATTTATTTAATTCCCTAAACTTGGAAAATTCATATCTCCGTGTAGAAAAATCACAAAAATAAAATAAAAATACCTCTTCGCTCGAGTGAACAGAGGAGAATAATGTGGAAAAGAAATCATTCAATTTTGTCCAAGTATTTTATTTTTAGTAATTTATTTACTCTCTCGCATACATTTAATTCTCCATGCATTCATACAATTCACCATGGCATGAGACCATAGGGCTTTTGAAGCCTCCGAATTTGGGAACATTCCCTGAATTTTCTAAAGTCGGAGGCCATCCCTATGAAAAGTTATTGATTTTTCAAATGCATGTTGCTATTTTAAGTATTTTAATTCCAAAAATTAGCATGTTGTAAAATAAATTCTAGGAAAATTGGGTGATGTTCCATATGACCGAGAGAACCCTAGGAAAAATAGGATTTGGGTAAATTCACTTAGATTAACCCTAATTGGCTTAAACACCCAAAATAGATCTCTAATTAATTAGAGTTAACTATAGATCAAATTGACTTGAAATCAATTCTCCACTGACCTTTAAGATCAGAGGAACCCATCATAAAAATTTGAGGTCAATTGGACTTGGTTAGCCCCACTAATTGGGTTGATTAAGCCACTTAGTCATTTTAAACTTTAAAAATTCATAACTTTCAAAATATCTTTCAAAAATTCACCAAATTGGTTTTGGAGTCTCTCTGATATTAGGGAGTTTAAGAAAATTAAAATTTCAATTTTCTAAAAAAGTTGATTTTTAATATTATTTTAATATTTTCAATAATTAAAAAATAATAAAAATCACAAAAATAATAAAATTCACCAAAATGTCATATTTTGAATTTTAATCACTTAGGAACAAGTCCCATATTTTTCCTAGGTCTATTTAGTGAGATATTAATTTTTAAAGCTCTAGGGTAATTTTAAAATTAAAAAAATATATTTTCTAGCATTTTCACCAAAATAATTATAATAAATCAAGAAAAAGTCAGAAAATTGTGAAGTTTGGTTCTCTGGAATCCTTGATATCAGAGAGAATTTTAGAAATTATAAAATTTATTTTTCAACATTTATTTTATTTTTAAATTAATTAATACTCCAGAACTTAAAATAATTCTAATAAATAAAATATAATTCAAAAAATTACAAAATTTGGTCCAAGTGGTCCTCTTGTCATTAGGAATGTCCCCTAATTTTCTTAAGGACAGAAACTTTCCCTTGGTCATATTATTGAATTTTCCTTGGAAATTTCTATTTTCTACAAAAAATAATTATATAAATAAATTAAATACAGAAAAATCACATTTTCTCCTCTCATGTCTTTATTGACACATAAGTGAAGTCACATAAAAATTTCAAGTTCATTTGAGTTCAATTTAGTGAGTTATGAAATTATTAGGCTTAAAGGGCAAAATGGTAATTAAAATTTTAACCCTTAATTAAAACTTTAGGTTTAATAAAAATTAACAAGTAAAATATTTGATCCTAATCTGATTTGGATGATTGAAATTTAAATAATTGAAGGGTAGAAACCCATTAAGTAATTTAAAATGATTAAACCTTAATTAAATAATTAATTGAATTTGGAAGAATAATAAAATTGGAATTATTAAAATAGGGATATTATTAGGAAGAGATTTATTCTTTAATTTAAAAATCCCTAAATTTAATCATCCCATTAATATTCAACTCTTAATTAAAATGATAACTCAAATTTAAAATATTAAAAGACTTAATCATTAAACTAAAATTAAATCATTAAACTCTTTCAAAAAAAATTTTTTCAATTAAAATTAAATTAAATTAAATTAAGTAAATTAAATTAAAATTAAATTAAATTAAATTAAGATTAAAAGTTAAATTAAATTAAATTAAATAAATTAAATTAAATTAAATAAATTAAATTAAATTAAATTAAATTAAATTAAAAATTAAATTAAATTAAATTAAGAAATTAAATAAACTAAATTGAATTGAATTAAATTAAATCAAATCAAACTAAATTGAATTAAATTGAATTAAATTAAATTAAATTAAATTAAATTAAATTGAATTAAATAACCTCACTTAAGACATGAAGAAATAAATCTAAAATAACTTGAACAACTATTCCAAACTTAAATCATTAATTTGAACTTAAATTTGAATCACAAATCATTAAATATCATTTTGCCTTTAGGAGCTTTAGTTATCATAACTCCTAAATAGAACATTAAAATGAAATGTTACTTCACTTATAGGACATTCAAATGTCCTAGTTCACTGAGCAAGTTAACAAAATTTGAAAACCTCGGACGATCGATTCACTTACACAATTAAATTCATTTGGACTTAAAACAATCCTAGAAATATTGAAAAGATGTTTAGGACCCTTCCTAAGCACTTCCTCAATATGATAGGATGTTGATAAGAACAATTGAACTTAATTGTTCTTTGATGAAGAAAATCGTCTTCAAACTAAAAACATGAGAACCTAGACGTCATAGGAAATGACTAGCTATAGGATTAGGAACTTGGTAGAAAACCATAAACCTTTCCCTTAGCTTTACCTAGGAACTTGCTTAAATATTCTAATTGTGTTTTAAGTGCGGCTTGGAATGACGGGAAGACCCTCCGGTACGCTTTTATTTTATTGCGGCTTATTCTATTGCAAATGCACTTTATTTTTCTTGCATGATAAACAACAGTTGCATGAAAACCGACACCTTTAGGACGGAAACCAAAACCGAAACCCATAACTAAATTAAAAGACACTACAAGATAAAATTCACCTCCACAACATTTCAAAATATAAGACAACTCAAAATTTAATCACAAACAGAACACAAAACTACAATTACAACTAAATTAAAACGTCTTGTTGGATGATCGGGAATACCTCGGATGATGTAACCTACGTGTTGTTAACGGGATTTCCGCGGTCTAAATGAAAGTGTGGAACTCATTCGGTTGAGTTTAGCAAATTCATCCGGACTAAGTGAATCCGATAAAAATAATGATGCGGAAGGATGGAACCGTGGGATCTTAACCGGTGTCGTTATAATCAACTTTAAGATTTGTTTTAATTAAAACACAAAAAAAACACTTGGAAATTAAGACTTCTCTAAATCAGAACACTTCTCTCATCTCTTGATTTATGATTTCTAAAACTAAACCTCTGCAACAACAAGGAGTTCGGAGCATGGTGGGCAGCACGGCCATCGTCGTCAGCAAAACTTGAACCTATTTCAGCAAAACTTTCTTAGAATTAAATAACAAAGTCATAGGACTTCGAGGTAGTTTGCCTAGTGCAACATAAATCCTCAACTCTTCGTTAGGCATTTGCATTGCAAATTAAACCCTAACCTAGGTCTTAGGATTCGAGGTAGTCGTCCGATACGATATAAACCCTCATATCTTCTAGGCAATTTGTATGATTCTATCATATAAATATAAGCCCTAATTAATTAAAATTGGCAAGATTAAAACATTAAATAAACATTAGGACTTTCCTAAATTCGAAGCCAAACAATAGGGTAGTCGGGAAATTATCGAAGTTCACTTCGAATCCATAATTTCTCCTACTTTTCTTCCTTTGAATTTCCAAAATAAAAATGTTCTAAATTTGATCCATTCCCTATTGAAATTTCCAAAATTCGATCCTTTGAAAACTTAAACTTTGAAATTCTTGAGAGCGAATTATTGATTATTATCGAGAGTTTTCTTAGGTGATTCCGTCACTTAAGATGTAATTAACTATAGGGGCTTGCCCTTATAGGGAATTTTAAAGAACCTGAGTAATATAAACCCTGTTTAATAGTTTCATATTAAGCGGGAATTTGTCGGCTTATAAAATTGGTTCGCGGACCAAACGGATGTCACGAACCTTTCTAGTTTATTTAATCGAGCCCCATCATCAAGCGGTGTGTCTATTCTTCGGGATAGATACACGGTTTGTGATGCGGTGCTCGTTTATATAAACTATTCGGGATGTGAGATCAGTTTGATTTCATATTTTAAAATTTTCAAATTTAAAATTATTTTCAAAATAAAATACTACTTTTCAAATTATTTATTTAAATTAAATTAAAATTCGCCGACAATTTCTGTAGGCGACTCCCTTTTCAAAATAAAACACATAACCTAAAAATAGTGCCGACATATTTCTGGCGACTCCGCTGGGACTAGTTCCTCTCTCCATTATAATCAAACAATTCTGCTTTCAAAAATCGGTAGTGTATCCATGTCCCTTATGGATCAAACTACCCTTCTTTCCGTTGGGATACTATGTTCATTTCTACCTTGAACAAGTATAACCAACATTCTCTCGGATTTAGGAGCCATCTGTTTAGACACCTCTAAACGAGAGAGGTTCCGAGATCCTTTTACCTCATTTACGAGGTGGGGTGGACCCCGATAGGTGTTAGTTTAGGAATGATCCTTCGAGTCGAGAAGTCTTGCTTAAGACTCTCTTTTCCTTCCCAACTCCGATTCAGATTCCTTACCTTCTCTACACCTTTGAACACTCCGTTTTAAATAAACAAACCCTCTAATAAGTGATTCCTTTAATAAGTGATTCCTTTTTATAAATACATGAACAAGAATGAGTTCGGACTCTTTTCGATTCCTTTCTTTTCGTCCTAAAGAAAAGAAGCATAACTTGGGATCGACAACCGGAATCTACCTCGCGAAATGGAAGCCCCAAGCCGATTTTCTCCTTCACCAATGGACTGGACCTCGCTGTCTATAAGGATGAGTTGCCCGACAATGGAATCATCCGATTTGGACAAGGATTTGAAAACACGAACGTCAAGGTCACCAACGTCTCCCTCTTTGCACTGATGAACAAGGTACCTGAAGCTGAAGAGCCGCTGCTTGAATTCAACCTTAGGTCAAACCAAGAATTCCCTCCTCTGCAAAGGATCCCGACTAAGAGGAGTACCGATGTCCACAGGAGGATCGTTCTTTCTACCCCACCGGTCTAGTTGTTTTCGCACCGCCCCGACTTTTGCCAAATCAAAGAGGAAAGAAATCCAAGATTATGATGGACACGTTACCGTGGAGGGTACGGATCTTCTCGTAAGACCTTCGTTTTCGAAATCGGGTCCGAGTTCGAGAATTCGAGTCACTAACAAAGACCCGGAGAAGAAACGAAATAGAAGGATCGCTAAAGAAGCCGAGGCTCGCTGAAATTGCTTTCCTGAAGAAATTCCGAAGCTGCAGAATATACACCGCTACTCTGAATACATACCACTCTTGGGAGGAAGCGGGTTTCATCCCCTCTCCGCCGCAGAAGATGAAGAAAACATTCGCAAGATTGTCGCCAAATTACCACGGCCGCATATTACAACGATAGCCGCAAGAAAAGAACTAGAACTACGCCGTTTGCTCGGCGCAAACTTTGGTAGAAAAGTTAGCGAAGAAGGAAAACGCGCCGTATCGGAAATTCTACGGAGGATAGGGCGGGTGCCGGTCGAATCCCGTCTTGGGCCCCGAGTAGAGCCCGCCATCATGGCGGAAAAGCCAAGTAAAAGAATGAAGGCTAGTCCGCCCGTTGTCGTCTCGGGATTACGGATTAGGGAGGATACCACCTTCCGGCATTTGGCCGAACGGACCATCCGGTCCTGGACCTTCTGCTGCCGAGAAGGATGGTATGGCGTCCCACTGCTTGGGCGGATTGAGATTGAAACGACGACCGAGAAAGAAAGTCTCGCCGGGAGACTTGAATGCGAAGAAAGTGCTACCGCGATGAAGGGGACCCGTGAGAAGGGGACCGGCGGCTATCGCACGACAACCACGAAGACACACGGAAAGCCCCGCTAGAAGATGCCATGGAAAAGTTGAGAACCGATATCAGACGGTTAGCAAAAGAAAGAGAGGAAAAGTTCGGAGACGAGATTGATTCATCGGAATTTATGGACGACGAATACGCGAGAAATCAACATGGTTGAGACACGAGCTTCATCGGCTTCGCAAGGTGCTCCTGCGGCCGCGAGAGAGAGGAGCCGGAGCGATGAGAAGGCAGCTTCAAGAAAAAGATGATACGATCGCTCAAATGGCGAAAAGGATGGAAGAGATGGCCGTAGCTCTAGCCACTCTCCAGAGTCAAGTACAACCACAAAGGGAGACACCCCCAGAGGTCATTCACATTGTGGACGGAGGAAAGGAGATTACGTCCGTCGATGGGGATGATCGGCTAAAAAGGATACAACACAAAGTATGATTCTCGAAAAGGATATCAAGAACTTGGTAGAACGGCGAGTGCGAGAGGCCTTAGCACAATCGAAGAGCGGGACATCCATTCGGACGGGTAGACCTTACCCGGAAGAATTCGACGCTGTCCAATACCCGAAAGGCTTCGTACCACCTCCGTTCAAGACCTTCGACGGAGCAGGAACCCCCGACGGCATGTGGCACACTTTCGTGCCGGTTGTTGCAATGCGGCGGGAGCGATGCATTACTCTTCCGACGGTTCGTCGGCGACTGCATCGGGAATCGCCTTCGGCCGGTATGCGGAATTACCAAACGGTTCGGTTAAGACATTCTCGGAGCTAGAGAACCTCTTCATCAAGCGATTCGCCGGAGCTCGACACCACATCACTATAGGTGATTTAGTGGTAGAGAAGCAGAAGCCGAATGAAACTTTGGTGGATTACATACTCCGATGGAGGAACTTAAGTATGAAGTGTGAACCACAACTGCAAGAACAGCATGCAGTCGGCATTTTGCTAAAAAGCATCCATGGCCCGATAGCACTTCTCCTCAAGGGATTCACTAATTAAGACTTTCGAGAAGTTGTTAAGCAAGGCGGAAGCTTGCAAGAAGAGGCGAAGCAATTAAGTTTCACCGACAAGACGGACAAACAAAAGCCTGTAAAGACTTTTGAAAAGAAATCCGGGATCGTCGCAGCGAGTTGACAAAGGCAAGCAGCCGTCATGCAAATACCACGGAACGGCGCAACAACCACAACGGAATTACCGACGACCCGGCCCCGGCTATCGGTCATCTCCGCGGTATGAACAACCGTCCCGCCCGCAACGTACATTAAGAGAGCTTTTGAGCGAGAGAATATCCGTTCAAGAATGAAGCGATGCGAAAATGTTCCGCGATCGATGAAGACTCCAGATTTCCAGTGCCAGGAGCCTAAAAGACCGAGAGGAAGTCGATAAGAAGGGTGATCCCGACTTTTGCCCTTACCACCAAATGCTTGGACACAAAATAGAAGATTGCATTACCTTCGAAAAGTTGGCTCAATGACAACCTGCGGAAAGGAATATAACGATCCCGAAAGAGTACATGAAGGAACCCCGGAAAGGAGGTTCGTCGATGTTATCTCGGCTCGATCCCATCATTCCGATAGATCCCTATACAACCGACGATGGATGGACTACCGCTTGGACGAGGTCTTCGAAAAGATTTTAGACGAGCATCCGGACCGCTTCGGTGCGAGCTTCGATTCGGAGTTTGAAACCCGTTAAGCCGGTACTTATCACTTGCGATAGAAGAACCACCTCGACGGAGACGATTGAAGAGAAGAAGAAAATTGACGAAGAAGAGAAGACTGAGGCACCTAAGGCTAGACCAGGGGCTGCTTATCCTAGGATAGTTGTTTCCGATTCGGGGGAGAAATCCCTCGAACCCCTGACTCTGTATGATTATCTACTCACTTCGGTGGGATCATATAATGATAAGGGTGATGGCGTTGGCTACGTTTTGACTTGTTTTAACGATTACGTAACTAACGATAATCCGGATATCGATTTCGATACCAACGACAATTCTCGAATCATACACGATCTCGACGAAGCAAAATAATGAAGAAGACATCCATCGAGGAGGTTACGAGAGTTCAACAAGCAACGAATCTATTCGCGAGTTTCGAGGAGCTCCGATCACGATAGAGTTAGAGCCTTCGGACTGCGAAGTCAATCTAGAAGAGCCTCGTCATTCCGATTCAAGAAGAGACACCGGCGAGCTCGACGATAGATTCGGAAGAAATTACGAAGTCAACTTAAGGAGTGGAAAAGTTCTACCTCCGAGAATGGGTCCGAAAGACGAAGGAAAGCGGTGGTTGTTCGGGAAGAACCAACCCAGCGAGAAGAAATACCCATTCGAGAAGAAGCGAGGAGACACATGAAAACAAAGTGGACTACAACGTGCTTAGCCCATCTTAGGAAACTACCGACGAGCCGAGCATCTACGACGCTCTCATCTTATCGAAAGGAGATGAGAGAAGCTCGATCGAGGCCTTACTTGATCCGGAAATTTGCTTAGCTCGAATGGCCGGAGAGTCCTTAGATGAGGTTTGCTCGTTAAAGGAACGACGAGGTGTTACCTTCACGAGACGACGACCTACTACTTGGAACGACGGATCACAACCGACCGTTGTACATTTCGATTCTGATCGGAAGATTTACACTCTCCGAGTATTGGTGGATCCGGGAGCATCAATCAATATAATGAATCTTCGAACGCTAGCATACTTGGAAATTGATGCCCGCGAGCTCGAGGCGGACAAAATGTTATTAAGAGGATTCGACCGGAAAGGAGAAAGAGCCCTCGGCTCGATAACGCTACTCGATGAAGACCGGTGACTTAGCAAAGACAACCGCGAAATTTCACATAATTGATTCGAAACATCGTTCAACGCTCTCTTGGGCCGACCATGGATACATGAAAACGGGATGGTACCATCATCTCTACATCGAGTGCATCAAGTACTACGATGGAGGGGAACGAGTGCATCAAGGTGACTTACAACCATTCTCCGTACATGAAATTGGAATCCACGAGGATGCGACTTATTATGCACCATCGAAGAAAACGATCTTCTCCGGAGATACCATAACAAATGAAGCAAAGAAAGTTTGGGACAACGAAGAACCCGAAGTTCTAGTCCAACGATCACTCACCACTCCCTTACGGCGAGATGGTGAAGGTTTCTCCACAACTCGCATCCGAGGTCGAGGCCGGGGACGAGGTCGTGGTAGAGACGTTAGGACGATTGGACGGAGGAAACCAGCCATCAATGTCGATTGGGAAGATAGTTACGAAGAAGAAAAAGAAATCGAACAAGAAGCGGCGATAATAAGTCGAAAGAAGCGCAATTCAAAATCCCTCTCGAAGATGAAAGAAACGAAGAATATAAATCGATGTACGAGAAGATTAACCACTATGTACATACTATGACCACGACCCCGATCCATTCTAATAAGATCGAGGGTATGGAGGTCGAAGAGGTACGTAGCGGTGGTGCGAAACCAATCAAATTCTACCGTGGTGCTTCTTCCTCCAAAGCTGAAAATAATGTACAATTTGAAGATGCTACTTCATCGAAATTAATCGAATTGCCTTTTGAGTGGTACTCTCCCTGTGTTCGAAATTTAATTCAACGTGGTTTCTTACCTCGACGGTGGACAAAAGGTCAATCACAACGTTTTGAAAATTTATGGAATAACTCGGTCGTTTACCCGACTCGAAACATGGTCTCGGATTCGGCACGGTAGGATCGGTTGACGATGCTGAATTTTGCTTGGTTGTCACTGCGGGTCTAATGAAAATCGCATGGAAACTACGGATGAACTCGAAGATTTACAAATTGGAGACGCTCCACGAGTTCGAAGAAGAAATCAAATCTACTGATAGATGAGTTAATAGAAGTTAACTTAGGAACTAGCAAAGAGCCTAGACCTACCTTTGTTAGCTCTTTACTCGATAAAGAAGACTCCGAAGAAATAATCGAGTTATTAATGGAATTCAAAGCATGTTTTGCTTGGAGCTACGATGAGATGCCGAGGTTTAGCTCCGGAGGTCGCGAGTCCATAAACTAGGAGTGGACCCTACTTCGTTCCGGTCGGACAAGGTCCCGAGAAGAATGCGTCTAGAAATCGAACAACAAGTCATAGGCGAAGTTAAAAAAGTTAATAGACGCTAAATTTGTCCGTGAAGAACAATGCCCGACTTGGTTAGCCAACGTGGTACCGATCGGGAAGAAGAATGGTCGGATCGGAATTTGTGTGGATTTCGGAGATTTAAACAAGGCATGTCCAAAAGATGAATTTCCTCTACCGATCCGGAATTAATGATCGACATCGCTTCGACACACGAAATATTCTCATTCATGGATGGATCTTCGGGATACAACCAAATAAAAATGGCTCCGGAAGACGAAAAACTTACGGCATTCGAACGCCGATCGGAATATTTTGCTACACGGTGATGCCATTCGGATTGAAGAACGCGAGAGCGACCTACCGAGAGAGCAATGACAAGGATTTTTGATGATCTCATCCATAATCGAGTCGAATGCTACGTGGACGATGTGGTCATCAAAAGCAAAGTAAAGGACAACCATTTGTATGATTTGAGAATTGTTTCGAACGATTAAGACAATTTAACCTTAAGATGAATCCCTTAAAATGCGCCTTCGGCGTCACCTCCGGAAATTCTTAGGATTCGTTGTCCGACATCGTGGAATTGAAATCGATCCGGAGAAGATTAAAGCCATCTTAGAAATGCCGCCTCCCAAAACCTTAAAACAACTACGATCTTTTCAAGGGAAGCTAGCATATCTTCGACGCTTTATCTCGAGCCCGTCGGGTAGGTGTCGGCCTTTCTCGGCACTTAGTTAAAAGGACGCCAAATTTATTTGGGAAGAGAAATGCCGAGAGGGCCTTCGAAGACATTAAACGATATTTAATGACACCTCCTGTCTTAGCGGCCCCGGTCTCGGGTAGACCGCTAATACTTTATACCGCGGCTTTAGACGACTCTCTCGGAGCCACGTTAGCCGGAGTCGATGATGAGGGTAAAGAAAATGCTCTTTATTACTTAAGCCGTCGTTTATCGCCGACGGAAATAAGGTATCCCGCAATTGAAAAGCATTGTTTGGCCCTGATCTTCGCCGCTCAAAAGCTCAGGCATTACATGCTTTCTCATAAGGTCAACTTGATCTCGAAGTTTAATCCGTTGCGATACTTGATGACTCGTCCAACGCTTTCCGACGGACTTGCCGGATGGTCGATGATATTATTGCAATTTGATATAACTTTCGTGCCTCTTCGTGCCGTAAAGGGACAAGCCTTAGCGGACTTCCTTGCGGCACACCCTTTGCGGCAGAATCTCCTCTCGATGACGATCCGCGGATGAACAAATAATGAATCTAGAAGACCTTGATGATCGACGTTGGGAATTATATTTCGACGGAGCATCTTCGGCGCACAAAGACGAAGAATCGCAAGTGATAGTGCCGGTAAGGCGGGAATCGGGCTAATCTTTATAACACCGGAGCGGGGATGTTAAGATACTCCTACCACTTGACGAGCCGTGTACGAACAACGAAGCGAATACGAAGCCCTCATAACGGGATCGGAATTAACCATTCGAAATGGGGATAACGGACATCAACATCTACGGGGATTCACGAGTTAATCATTCAACGGATCGCCGGACGATGACGGAATTTTAAAACCGAGACTCGAGCAATACTTCCAGGTATGCCATACAATTTGTTGGAACAGATTCCGAATGTGACAATTTACAAAATTCCCAGAAGAAAACGCTCTAGCGGATGCGCTAGCTCGTCTCGCAAAGAATTTGCTGTTTGCGAAGATGAATCGGTGGAAATGTCGGTTCACGGACGCCGGGTCCTATCACGACTCGACATAGATACGATACACAAATCGAAAAGGAAAAAGGATCGATTGCGGCGAGTGACGGAAAACACGGAAGATTGGCGACGACCATTAATAGATTATCTGCGAAACGGGAAAACTACCGGATGATAGGTCGTTGGCCCATCGGATCAAGAAAAGAACTCGTCTTACGCATTAATAAACAACACATTATACGGAAGGTCTTTTGATCGAATGTGGCTAAGGTGCCTAAGCGGGTCCGAAGCCCGTGAAATTGTTAAGGAAGTGCATTCGGGACTCGTGGCGCTCACCGGTCGGGTCCAAAGATGAAAATGAAAGTTAAAAGACTAGGGTACTATCGGCCCTCGATGATGACCGACTGCATGAAAATCGCCGAGAGCCGTCACCGAGTGTCGAGTGCGCGGAGTGGTTCTACACCGACCTCCAAATGTGCTACATCCAGACAATTGCATCGTGGCCATTTGAATGTTGGGGCACGGATATAGTGGGTCCGATAGAACCGCCGTCGTCGAAAGGACATCGCTTCATTCTTGCGGCTACTGATTACTTTTCCAAGTGGGCGAGGCGGTTCCACTCGGAGAAGTGAAAGCACATCACGTGCTTACAATTTTTCAAGAACCGGGTTGTTTACCGTTTCGGGGTGCCGCGCGAGATCATCTCGGATAATGGGTCGGCATTCGAAGCACACAAATCAACAATTTTGTCGGGAGACACGGAATCGGCCGGCGATATTCAACAATTTACTACCCAAGAGCAAACGGCCTGGCCGAGGCTTTTAATAAAACTCTTGTTCAAATTTTAAAGAAGACTTTAGACGACAATAAGAGAAATTGGCACGAGAAGTTGTTAGAAGCCTTATGGGCCTACGGACAACCTTCGAACTCCTACTCAAGCTACACCTTACGCTGCGGTGTATGGGTCCGAGGCGAGTGTTACCTTTAGAGGTCCGGCTTCCTTCACTCGAGATTGCGGTTGCAAGTAAAATCACAACGAAGAGAACGCCAAATTACGACTCGAAGAATTAGAGAGCCCGGAAGGGAAAAGACTTGCGGCGCAACAGAATTTAGAATTATACCAAGCTAAGATGATTCGAGCTCATGATAAAGTCGGTCCGCCCAAGAACCTTCGAAGTTGGTGATCTAGTTCTCGTTCTCGAAAGACCTATTCTTGCACACCGCAAGATGGGGGAAAATTTGAACCCACTTGGGAAGGACCGTTTGTGGTTGAAGCGGTATACTCGGGAGGTTCCTACCGGCTAGTGAATTGCCAAGGAGAACGACATATGCTTCCGATCAATGGACGATACTTGAAAAAGTACTACGCTACTCGATGTTTCGAAGGAATGAACTTTCCATCCCTAGAAGCACGGGTGAAGTGATTACTTATGATTGGGTCCGAACCCAAAAATAACAAAAATGTGCTAAAATAAATAAAATCCCGATAATAAAATTTTCCTTGTTTTCTTTTCCAAATCAAAATCTCTTACCCGATCTTATCCCACTTCATTCCTGTTAAGTTTGAAAATATAAAAATAATAATAAAACAAGATGTCTTTAATAAACATTTTCTTGATGTTCTTGTTCTTAGTACAGCCCCGATCCTTTTCCTTGTCTTTTCGCGGGGAAATGTCGAGCGGGCGGTTGGTCTTGAACTTTAAGAATGGCGTAAGCCTTGCACTTGATGAAAAGAGGGTGAAAGATGGAGCGATAATCGAGATTGACTCGGATTTCGCACCGAGCGAGCCTACGATACAAGGAAAGTGACTCGGGTCCCGGTTGACCGAGAAGAACTGCCGGACATACGGTGATGAAAGTGGGTGGCCCAAGCCACCAATCCGAGCAACAAGAAAAGAAAGACAAATATTGAAGAAGATAAGAAAATGAAGTCCGTAGTCGCTACGGCGAGGGCGAGCTTGTCGGCGCCGCGCCCGCGGAGATTCAGAAGTTCGGAGAGCTACTCTCACAGCAACGCAACGAAGAAATAAGAATCGCCGTATCACGTAAGATGTTGACAAAACTAGCCGCGGATCGGCACGACGAGGCGGTTGCTAATGTCGGTGCATACACTTCGAGGACACCGGTTCACCGGGAACCGGAAGAAAGGAGGCCGGCTCCTAGGATGACGAAAGAACCGGAGAAATCTCACAAAGACCCGAAGAAAGAAGGCTACCACGCCACCGGATAGAACCACCGGTGATGCATGACCTTGTTGCGGAAGCAACCCCGGGGGATGTCTCGATGGACATCATCCACGAGGAGCCGAGGTATGCAGGAGAACGTGAAGGGATTGAACCATACATCCCACAATATGTCACAAGGCCTCGCCATCTGCAGATCATTCCGGAATATGAACTGGAGAGAATGCAAAACGTTGAAAAGAAAACCTTTGAATACTTTGAAAGGATTAGAGGCAGAAGAATCAATATACTGGAGGGCCTCGAATTACATACAGACGTATTCTCAGAGTATGAGCAGCAGCAAATCGTGGATTGCATCCGGGATTTGAAAAGACTGGGCCGAGCGAGCCGCCTAAGGAAAACACATACTCGAGCCCGGAGATGGATGCCGGGGAAAGGAAGAATCACAATACAATGTGGATGCTTCGTTACAACTTTGCCGAGGACGAGGAAGGGAAACCCGCCGGGAATACTCCGTCATGGGCGAGTGGACCCGATGCCATTAGTCATCGAGAGAATGGTAAAGAGATTGATAACATGGAGGGTACTGCGACGGACCGCATACCCAATAGCCGCATCATCAATATCTACAAACGGGTGATTGTATACCCCCGCACATTGATCACCATGACTTTGTCGGACCTTTACGCACGATCTCTTTTACGAGCGAGTGTAACATCATGTTCGGATCCGACCTCCGGATAGCGAGCCCGAGTGAGTTCCGAGGGCCGATAAAGATACCACTACCGGTAGGTTCCGTCATGATGCCGAAGGGTAACGGAGCGGATATCGCCGAAGCATTGCATACCGGAGTACTCGGTAAAGAGGATTTCGGTTACGTTCGGAAGGATGGACGACGAAGGATACCTTACCATTTCCGACCGGACCGGAGCTAGAAAGCCTCCGACCTTACGAGCCGTGAGTTACATGGAAAATATCACACCTCCAATGTACATCCATACGGCATCCTTGCCAAGGATGGATTGGAAGGTGATGTTATTGACCATGTATCTCACTATTCAGACATGGACCTTTGACAGATGCTTCTTTAGATGGATCGACAAAGATCATACACAGTCCGTTTTGAGTCTACATGGATTGTATGAAATATATTCCAGATCAAGTTGTACAATGTATCTTCAGTATGATTGGAATGAAAGTGACTATGTCACATTTTTTGGCCTTCACCTCTTTTGTGCAAATTGATTGGGAAACGCCATTAAAGTTAAATGAACTTCGAACAAAGAACGAGAAAAGAAATAAAAAAAAAAAGATAAAAGAAAACTTTCTAAAAAAAAATCTAAAAAATGACAAACACCAAATTCACATGAACATTAAACAAACAACAAAATAAAATTTGAATCATTAAAGGATAAACAAAATCAACAAGAATGTTAAATCAAATTCTCAATCAAATTTCGAATCCAATCTCGATCAAACTTCAAATTTCATCTTCCAAATTTCAAATCAAATCTTAAATCAAATTTCAATCGAGTTCAAACTCATCATTTCAAATTTCAAATTTCAAATTCAAATCTTTCCAAATTTCAAATCTCATCTTTATCAAATTTCAAATTCAAATCTTTCCAAATTTCAAATCTCATCTTTATCAAATCTCAAATTCAATCTTTCCAGATTCCAAATCTCTATCAAATCTCAAATTCAATCTTTCCAGATTCCAAATCTCTATCAAATCTCAAATTCGATCTTTCCGGATCTCACATCAAACATACATCAAATTCAAACTCTTGGGTCGAGGATTTTACATCCAAGATTGCACTTGCTTTAGGATTCTTTTCCTCATCGCTACTGAAATACATCAAATCCAAACTCTTGGGTCGAGGATTTTACATCCAAGACCGCATTGCTTTAGGATTCTTTTCCTATTGCACTGAAATACATCAAATTCGAACTTTTGGGTCGAGGATTTTACATCCAAGACCGTACCGTTTAGGATTCTCTTCCTATCGCACTGAAATACATCAAATCCAAACTCTTGGGTCGAGGATTTTACATCCAAGTACCTATTGCTTTAGGATTCTTTTCCTACTTGCATCTGAAATACATCAAATTCAAACTTTTGGGTCGAGGATTTTACATCCAAGACCTGCCTGCTTTAGGATTCTCTTCCTACTGCACTTGAAATACATCAATTCAAACTTTTGGGTCGAGGATTTTACATCCAAGACTGCACTTCTTTAGGATTCTCTTCTATTGCCTTTGAAATACATCAAATTCAAACTTTTGGGTCGAGGATTTTACATCCAAGTACCCTTGCTTTAGGATTCTCTTCCTATTGCCTTGAAATACATCAATTCAAACTCTTGGGTCGAGGATTTTACATCCAAGACTGCTTCGCTAGGATTCTCTTCCTATTGCACTCGAAATACATCAAATTCAAACTTTTGGGTCGAGGATTTTACATCCAAGATCGCACTTGCTTTAGGATTCTCTTCTATTGCACCGAAATACATCAATTCAAACCTTTGGGTCGAGGATTTTACATCCAAGACTGCATTCGCTTTAGGATTCTCTTCTATTGCACCTTGAAATACATCAAATTCAAACTTTTGGGTCGAGGATTTTACATCCAAGACCTTCGCTTTAGGATTCTTTTCTGTTGCACTTTGAAATACATCAAATCGAACTCTTGAGGTTACGGATTTTACATCCAATACCGCATTATTCTGAGGTCTTTCCTCATTGCGATGACTCAATCCAATCGATTCGATCTTCTTTTGGGGTTGAAGATGTTACATCTAAAACTTCAAAATTCCAATTTTCATTTCAAATCAAATTCCTTCAAATTAATCTTGACAAACTTCAATCTAAATTGAAACTCCAAATTGAAATCTAAACTCACACATCATGACTTGAACATGAAACAAAATAAAATCTAAATCGAAATTCTCCCAAATCATGTAATTTGGAATTCACCTCCTTTTCCTTTCCCCAGCGAGAGTTCAAGAATCTCCTGTCCCAGAGATATACTTGACACTCCCCAGCGGAAGCTCTTCTACTTTGTCCTAAGTTTGTTACTTGGACATCTCGTGTTGGTTTTGTTGATCGTTTCGGTCAACACCGATACGCGCGGTGTGCTCCGTCGGCTCACCACACCTATTGGGGGTCCATTTGTTGACCTCATTTTGATGAGGTCTTCTCTTCTTCTCTTTAGTACTTAGGATCTAGCCTTAGGCTTTTCCTTTGACTATCTTAGAGGACTAGAATTGGGACCCACCTTTTAGAAATTCAAACCACTTCTTAACTCCCTGCAAACTCCACAAACTTGACTATAGACCCCTAATCACCTAGAGGGTTGAAATCAAATGTGGAAGTTTAAAGGATGAGTTCCTATGGGACTCTTTGGCCTTAGGACCGCTACTAGGTGGCCTGGTCCAGTAAAGGGCTGACTTACACATACACTACACCTATGCACTACACTTTCACACACCTCCTAAAAACACACCCATACCGACTTGACCTCGACTCATGTAGGTGATTCACATGGATGGTCCTTAACCCCTAAGCCACTGGCTGAAGGGTTAGGAACAACATAGTGAATGCCTCAAATGAGTCTCTTCATGGCTCATGTGGGCTTGATATGGCTTCATGGCTCAACAAAAATGATTTCATTCCACTTACATCCACCCAATCTTCAATTTTCTAAATTTTCGATTTTTGACCCAGGGACCCAACACTCGCCAACCTACCCAAAGCCCTGAATAGCCCAAATTTCTCAAAAATTTCCAAATTACCCAAAATTCTCCAAAATCAATCCCAAACATTTCCACATCACTCAAATTGATCATCCATATCCAAAAATATCAAAAATTCCAAAAATACCCCCAATACCTTCCAAATACCCAAAATACCCCTTTTGACCCAAAAATCCAAAAATTCAGAAAATTCCCAGAAAATTCCAGAAAATCCCAAATATTCCCAATTTCATTTTGTTCAACTACACCATGGGCCAATTTTGTCAATTTACCCCACTTTTATTAAAACCCCCAATTTGACCCATTTTAACCCAAAGTAAACCCAATGTCAAACCTAACCTACCCAATTGACCTAAATTCTGGTCCAATTCAATTCTAAACTTCAAGTCAACATCCCAACACCAATCTAGACCAAATCCAAGCCCAATTTGATTGGCATTGGGATCAATTTCACTTTTGGCCTTAAAGCCCGATTTGGACCTATGACCCAAACCTAACCCAAACTCACCCAATTCAACTCCAATTAACCCCAAATCTTTTCCAAACCTTTCTTAACATCCCCATGAACAAAACACTAACATGATTTGCTCAAAATTTAGACCCAAACCCCACTCAAATTCAACCCAAAATCAAAAGGCCCAATTTTGACCTAAACCTAAACCTAGCCCAAATGAGCCCAAACCCCAAAATCAAAACCCAACCAAAGCCAAAACCTCTTTGAAACACTCCCAAAAACATTTCCCAACATTAATTTTACATCAATTTCAACTCTAGCCCAACTTTGGCCCATGGTAGCTCATTTTGGCCCACTTTAGCCTCTTTACCAAAAAGCCCATATCCAACCCAATTCAAACCCAAATCACCTCAAATTTGTTTCAAACCACTCATGAAGCATCCCTAAACCAAACTCAACAATTATTTGGCCCAAGCCTTTACCAAAATTTCATCCCAAAAATCCATTTTAAAATTCAAAAGCCCACTTTCCTAAACCATTTAAAAGCCCATCTAAAACCATTTCAATGAGCCCAAATTTGGCCCTAAAGCCCACATGACATTTCCATTTGCCATCCATTTAATCAAAGCCATTCCCTAAGTTATAATTCCATCATCAAACAATTCCAAATCAAGCCCCATACAAATTCACACCAAAATATCCAAAATTCTTAAAACCCATTTTTATGAAATTGACCCAACCTTTTCCCAAGCCAAATGGAGCCATGGAGCCATGCACAAGCCATATGCAAGCCATGAGAGCCTCTTTACATGTCACCATGCCATTTTGGGCAAAAGGAGGAGGCTCTTTCCTTAATTCCTAAAGGTGATTAACCACTCCCATGATTCCCCTTAACCATGCTTATGCCTAATTGTGCTTGGATGGTGACTTGACCCTACTGATTATGCTGAGCCAAATCACTTTTCCCTCAGCCAAAACCAAGCTTTGGGTGGTGCACCTAGCCCAAGTGGAGGGGTTGACCAATTTGAGCCAAAATAATCCCTCTCCCATTCCATTCTAATCCAAGCCTTTTACACATGGCATTTGCCAATTGTCTACACTAAACCCCAGCCCTGACCCACCTGAACAAGATGGTGACCAATGCTCGGCCGGCCAGCCACCGAGCAGCCGGAAAACACCATGGCCGAAACCTTGGGAGGAGCCAAACTTTGGAATTCTCCCTTCTTGAGCTGCCCCATGCCTAGTGGCCACCATGGGCTGTTCTTCACATGCCAAGAGCAGGCTGATCCCGGCCCTCAACTCCCCACAGGAGGCCCTCCAACATCTCCTATTTAAACCCCTCACCTTCTCGGCCATGAGAAGTGCCGAACGAGACCTTCTCGAAACTCGCCAAAATTGTTCCGGACTCCTCCCCACACACGAGCACTTGATCCCCGAGTGAGATCCCCCTGCCATTTCTTCTCCGTGAGCTCGATTTCGGAGTTGAAATTTCACCCAAAACCGGGACACTTCTCCACGGCGAGCCAATCCCCAAATTGATTGGTCCTACACCGCACCGGAGTCGAGGGAAGGTGTCCACCGAGCAAAAGCCCCATCTCCGAGGTCACCCGGTTGTTCCGGACTCCAAAGGTTGTGATCGGCTTTGGTGGAAATCACACCTAGGCAATTCACCACATCCCCGGGCTTCATCCCTAGCCTCCTGCAGCTCCAACGAACGTGCCGAGCATCTCCGATCGAGGCTTCACCTCTCGAGCTAAGGTATGAATTAATTCTTCATCCCGAGCTTCGGAGATTCTCCATTTCAAATGCCTTAATTTCAATGCATGATAACCAGTATAGATGTGTTCGTCTCTTCAAGACGAATCCATAGAGCATAAGAACATAAAAATCCGTTGAGTATCGAGTGAGATCTTAAGGATTTAGTGTGGACGGCTCTCGGGTGAGGACACTTGGGGACGATGAACGGATGCCGTCCATTTAATACACGCGCGGACGGACGGCTCGGATGGCGTCGGACCGGGGAGACGGTACGAGAACCGCGGGGCCCGGGTTGCCGACTCGGATGGCGGCGTCGAATGGGAGCGCGCCGCGTGTGCATTCGGAGCTGCCGAGGTTGACGCGGCGCCGCGTGGATAAATAGAAAAATAGGGTATTTTCCTATTTATTTAATTCCCTAAACTTGGAAAATTCATATCTCCGTGTAGAAAAATCACAAAAATAAAATAAAAATACCCTCTTGCTCGAGTGAACGAGAGGAGAATAATGTGGAAAAGAAATCATTCAATTTTGTCCAAGTATTTTATTTTTAGTAATTTATTTACTCTCTGCATACATTTAATTCTCCATGCATTCATACAATTCACCATGGCATGAGACCATAGGGCTTTTGAAGCCTTCGAATTTGGGAACATTCCCTGAATTTTCCAAAGTCGGAGGCCATCCTATGAAAAGTTATTGATTTTTCAAATGCATGTTGCTATTTTAAGTATTTTAATTCCAAAAATTAGCATGTTGTAAAATAAATTCTAGGAAAATTGGGTGATGTTCCATATGACCGAGAGAACCCTAGGAAAAATAGGATTTGGGTAAATTCACTTAGATTAACCCTAATTGGCTTAAACACCCAAAATAGATCTCTAATTAATTAGAGTTAACTATAGATCAAATTGACTTGAAATCAATTCTCCACTGACCTTTAAGATCAGAGGAACCCATCATAAAAATTTGAGGTCAATTGGACTTGGTTAGCTCCACTAATTGGGTTGATTAAGCCACTTAGTCATTTTAAACTTTAAAAATTCATAACTTTCAAAATATCTTTCAAAAATTCACCAAATTGGTTTTGGAGTCTCTCTGATATTAGGGGAGTTTAAGAAAATTAAAATTTCAATTTTCTAAAAAAGTTGATTTTTAATATTATTTTAATATTTTCAATAATTAAAAAATAATAAAAATCACAAAAATAATAAAATTCACCAAAATGTCATATTTTGAATTTTAATCACTTAGGAACAAGTCCCATATTTTTCCTAGGTCTATTTAGTGAGATATTAATTTTTTAAAGCTCTAGGGTAATTTTAAAATTAAAAAAAATATATTTTCTAGCATTTTCACCAAAATAATTATAATAAATCAAGAAAAAGTCAGAAAATTGTGAAGTTTGGTTCTCTGGAATCCTTGATATCAGAGAGAATTTTAAAAATTATAAAATTTATTTTTCAACATTTATTTTATTTTTAAATTAATTAATACTCCAGAACTTAAAATAATTCTAATAAATAAAATATAATTCAAAAAATTACAAAATTTGGTCCAAGTGGTCCTCTTGTCATTAGGAATGTCCTCTAATTTTCTTAAGGACAGAAACTTTCCCTTGGTCATATTATTGAATTTTCCTTGGAAATTTCTATTTTCTACAAAAAATAATTATATAAATAAATTAAATACAGAAAAATCACATTTTCTCCTCTCATGTCTTTATTGACACATAAGTGAAGTCACATAAAAATTTCAAGTTCATTTGAGTTCAATTTAGTGAGTTATGAAATTATTAGGCTTAAAGGGCAAAATGGTAATTAAAATTTTAACCCTTAATTAAAACTTTAGGTTTAATAAAAATTAACAAGTAAAATATTTGATCCTAATCTGATTTGGATGATTGAAATTTAAATAATTGAAGGGTAGAAACCCATTAAGTAATTTAAAATGATTAAACCTTAATTAAATAATTAATTGAATTTGGAAGAATAATAAAATTGGAATTATTAAAATAGGGATATTATTAGGAAGAGATTTATTCTTTAATTTAAAAATCCCTAAATTTAATCATCCCATTAATATTCAACTCTTAATTAAAATGATAACTCAAATTTAAAATATTAAAAGACTTAATCATTAAACTAAAATTAAATCATTAAACTCTTTCAAAAAAAAATTTTTTCAATTCAAATTAAATTAAATTAAATTAAAAATTAAATTAAATTAAGTAAATTAAATTAAAATTAAATTAAATTAAATTAAGATTAAAAGTTAAATTAAATTAAATTAAATAAAATAAATTAAATTAAATAAATTAAATTAAATTAAATTAAATTAAATTAAAAATTAAATTAAATTAAATTAAGAAATTAAATAAACTAAATTGAATTGAATTAAATTAAATCAAATCAAACTAAATTGAATTAAATTGAATTAAATTAAATTAAATTAAATTAAATTAAATTGAATTAAATAACCTCACTTAAGACATGAAGAAATAAATCTAAAATAACTTGAACACTATTCCAAACTTAAATCATTAATTTGAACTTAAATTTGAATCACAAATCATTAAATATCATTTTGCCTTTAGGAGCTTTAGTTATCATAACTCCTAAATAGAACATTAAAATGAAATGTTACTTCACTTATAGGACATTCAAATGTCCTAGTTCATCGAGCAAGTTAACAAAATTTGAAAACCTCGGACGATCGATTCACTTACACAATTAAATTCATTTGGACTTAAAACAATCCTAGAAATATTGAAAAGATGTTTAGGACCCTTCCTAAGCACTTCCTCGATATGATAGGATGTTGATAAGAACAATTGAACTTAATTGTTCTTTGATGAAGAAAATCGTCTTCAAACTAAAAACACAAAGAACCTAGACGTCATAGGAAATGACTAGCTATAGGATTAGGAACTTGGTAGAAAACCATAAACCTTTCCCTTAGCTTTACCTAGGAACTTGCTTAAATATTCTAATTGTGTTTTAAGTGCAGCTTGGAATGACGGGAAGACCCTCCGAGTACGCTTTTATTTTATTGCGGTTTATTCTATTGCAAATGCACTTTATTTTTCTTGCATGATAAACAACGATTGCATGAAAACCGACACCTTTAGGACGGAAACCAAAGCCGAAACCCATAACTAAATTAAAAGACACTACAAGATAAAATTCACCTCCACAACATTTCAAAATATAAGACAACTCAAAATTTAATCACAAACGAACACAAAACTACAATTACAACTAAATTAAAACGTCTTGTTGGATGATCGGGAATACCTCGGATGATGTAACCTACGTGTTGCTAACGGGATTTCCACGGTCTAAATGAAAGTGTGGAACTCATTCGATTGAGTTTAGCAAATTCATCCGGACTAAGTGAATCCGATAAAAATAATGATGCCGGAAGGATGGAACCAGTGGGATCTTAACCGGTGTCGTTATAATCGACTTTAAGATTTGTTTTAATTAAAACACAAAAAAAACACTTGGAAATTAATACTTCTCTAAATCGAACACTTCTCTCATCTCTTGATTTATGATTTCTAAAACTAAACCTCTGCAACAACAAGGAGTTCGGAGCATGGTGGGCGGCACGGCCATCGTCGTCGACAGAAACTTGAACCTATTTCAGCAGAAACTTTCTTAGAATTAAATAACAAAGTCATAGGACTTCGAGGTAGTTTGCCTAGTGCAACATAAATCCTCAACTCTTCGTTAGGCATTTGCATTGCAAATTAAACCCTAACCGGTCTTAGGATTCCGAGGTAGTCGTCCGATACGACATAAACCCTCATATCTTCTAGGCAATTTGTATGATTCTATCATATAAATATAAGCCCTAATTAATTAAAATTGGCAAGATTAAAACATTAAATAAACATTAGGACTTTCCTAAATTCAAGCCAAACAATAGGGTAGTCGGGAAATTATCGAAGTTCACTTCGAATCCATAATTTCTCCTACTTTTCTTCCTTTGAATTTCCAAAATAAAAATGTTCTAAATTTGATCCATTCCACTATTGAAATTTCCAAAATTCAATCCTTTGAAAACTTAAACTTTGAAATTCTTGAGAGCGGAATTATTGATTATTATCGAGAGTTTTCTTAGGTGATTCCCGTCACTTAAGATGTAATTAACTATAGGGGCTTGCCCTTATAGGGAATTTTAAAGAACCCGGGTAATATAAACCCCGTTTAATAGTTTCATATTAAGCGAGGGGAATTTGTCGGCTTATAAAATTGGTTCGCGGACCAAACGGATGTCACGAAACCTTTCTAGTTTATTTAATCGAGCCCCATCATCGAGCGAGTGTGTCTATTCTTCGGGATAGATACACGGTTTGTGATGCGGTGCTCGTTTATATAAACTATTCGGGATGTGAGATCAGTTTGATTTCATATTTTAAAATTTTCAAATTTAAAATTATTTTCAAAATAAAATACTACTTTTCAAATTATTTATTTAAATTAAATTAAAATTCGCCGACAATTTCTGTAGGCGACTCCCTTTTCAAAATAAAACACATAACCTAAAAATAGTGCCGACAAGCCTCACGAAGAGAAACTGGAAGTTAGGCTCCAGCCTCAAGAGAGAATCGAAATTCAGGTACCAATCGAAAAGGATGAGAATCAGATTTTAGGTATTGATCCCGAAAAGGATGGAACTGGAATCTATGTACCAGTCTCGGAGTGAGAGAGAACTGGAATTTAGGTACCAGCCTCGGAAGAGAGTCAAAATTTAGGTATTGACCTTGAAAGGGGTGAGAATCAGAATTTAGGTACTGATCCCGAAATGAGAACTGGAATTTAGGTACCAGTCTCGAAAGAGAGTCGAAATTTAGGTATCGATCTCAAAAAGGATGAGAATCATAATTTAGGTACTTATCTCGAAATGATAACTGGAATTCAGGTACTAGTATCGAAAGAGAGTCAAAATTTAGGTATCGACCTCAAAAAGGATGAGAATCAAAATTTAGGTACTTATCTCAAAATGAGAACTGGAATTTAGGTACCAGTCTCGAAAGAGAGTCAAAATTTAGGTATCGACCTTGAAAAGGATGAGAATCAGAATTTAGGTACTGATCTCGAAATGAGAACTAAAATTTAGGTATCGGTCTCGAAAGAGAGTCGAAATTTAGGTATCGATCTCGAAAAGGATGAGAATCAGAATTTAGGTACTGATCTCGAAATGAGAACTGGAATTTAGGTACCAGTCTCGAAAGAGAGTCGAAATTTAGGTATCGACCTCAAAAAGGATGAGAATCAGAATTTAGATACTGATCTGGAAATGAGAACTAGAATTTAGGTACCAGTCTCGAAAGAGAGTCGAAATTTAGGTATCGACCTCGAAAAGGATGAGAATCAGAATTTAGGTACTGATCTCGAAATGAGAACTGGAATTTAGGTACCAATCTCGAAAGAGAGTCGAAATTTAGGTATCGATCTCAAAAAGGATGAGAATCAAAATTTAGGTACTGATCTTGAAATGAGAATTGGAATTTAGGTACCAGCCTCGGAAGAGAGAATTGAAATTTAGGTATCAATCACAGAAAGAGAGTCGAAATTTAGGTACCGACCTCGAGAGGGAGAGAACTAGAATTTAGGTACCAGTCTCGAAAGAGAGAATTGAAATTTAGGTATCAATCTTATAAAGAGAGTCGGAATTTAGGTACCGACCTTTAGAGGGAGAGAACTGGAATTTAGGTACCAGTCTCGAAAGAGATGACTGAAATTTAGGTATCAATCTCAGAAAGAGAGTCAGAATTTAGGTACCGACCTCGAGAGGGAGAGAACTGGAATTTAGGTACCAGTCTCGAAAGAGATGACTGAAATTTAGGTATCAATCTCAGAAAGAGAGTCGGAATTTAGGTACCGACCTCGAGAGGGAGAGAACTGGAATTTAGGTACCAGTCTCGAAGGGGATGAGAATTAGAATTTAAGTACTGATCCCAAAAGTAGAGAGTCAGAATTTAGGTACTGACCTCGGAATGAGGACTGGAATTTAGGTACCAGCCTCGAAGGGGATGGGAATCAGAATTTAGGTACTGATCCCGAAAGTTAACGTTTGATTTGATTTTGAAGATTCTGTAGAAAATTTAGTGTGGTAGCAGGATGAGACGGAATGTGAGAGTGCTTCACATCCCATGAGAGTTGATCAAAGTTTGATTGTTTGGCGAAGGATATGAATCCATGCCATCATAACCAAATAAAAAATCTCGTGGTTCTGTGTCAGTAGACTCAATCGACCTCCTCAAAAGAGGGAAGAAACCGCAGTGAACTAAAATGGTTTCAGGACAGCCTGAGGCTGGGGATTTCAGATTCGTGAATTTGTTTTTGTTGTTTCTAGTGATTTAATTTTGTTTTGATTTCCAATTTTCGTTTCGATTGAAGTTTCATTTTGATTTGGATTTTCATTCATTTCTTTTAGGTTTTAAGGTTTTAAAATAAATTTTTGGATGAAAATTTTGTGAAAGATTATCCCAAATAAATATTGCATTTAATTTAGTAATGTGTTATGTGAGTTTTAGAAAATATTTGGTGTCATTTGGAGTTGAATTAGGTTTAATTTGTGTCTTTTAATAATAGGATCAAAGTGGGTGAAATTGGCTAACTTGGGCTAAAATTGGGCTAATGTTGGGTTTGATGTAAAATTAATGTTGTAAAATGTTTATGTAGGTGTAACAAAGAGTTTTCAATTTTGGTTGAGTGTTGATTTTGGGATTTGGGCTTTTTTGGGTTCATGATTGGTTTAGGTCAAATTGGGAAATTTTGGTTTGAGTTGGGTTTGGGTGAAGTTTGAATCCAAATATTGGGTAAATTAAGTTAGATTTTTGTTTGTGGGAATGTTAGGAAGATTTAAAAATAAATTTGGGGAAAATTGGGTGACATTTGGGTTCAATTTGGAATGGATTGGGTTAATTGGTCACTTTTGGGCCTTAAGGGCCCATTTGGCCTTTTTTGATCAAATTGGATTAAATCGACAAAATTGGCATATGTGGCAGTTGAAGAAAATGATGTAGATAATATTTTGGAATTTTGTGGATTTTTTGGGAATTTTTTGAATTTTTTAGAATTTTAGGCTATTTAGGGTACATGGAGGGTATTAAGGCTACTTTTGGAAATTTTGGTACATTTGGTCATGGGTGATCAATTTGAGTTGTGGGGGATGTTTAGGATTGATTTTGGGAAATCTTGGCTAATTTAGGTAATTTTGGAGATTTTGGGTAATTTCAAGGGTATTTGGTAGGTTTGGTGGGTTCAGGGTCCCGGGGGTCAAAAATTGAAATTTGGGAAAAATGAAGATTGATTAGGTGTGAGTAAAATGAAAACATTTTGGTTGAGCCATGAAGTCATATTAAGCTCATAAGAGCTATGAGAGGACTCATCTTAGTCACTCAATAAGTTGTTCCTAACCCTCTTAGCCAGGGGCTTAGGGGTTGAGGCCCATCCATATGAGTTACCTACATGAGTCAGGGAGTCAAGTTGGGTAAGAGTTGTTTCAGGGTTTAGAATGTGTGTGAGAGTGTGGTGTGTGCAGGTTGAAACTCACCAAGACCAGGCCACCCAGGGTAATCCTAAGGCCAAAAAATCCTATTGGAACTCATCCTTGAATCTCCACATTTGACTTTTAACCTTCCGAAGGGGCTTGGAGGTTTATGGTCATCTGTGTAGGTTTCAAGAAGAGTTAAGAGGTGTTTGAATTTCTAAGTGGTGGGTTCCATTTCTAATCCTCTAGGATAGTCAAAAGGAAAACCTATGGCTAGATCCTAAGCACTAAGAGGAAAGGAAAGACCTCACCAGAAATGAGGTCAACAAGCATTTAGGCCCAATTAAACCAAGTTAGACCTTAATCATATTAGGTTAACTTAACAAACCCTAATTAGATCTAAGACACCATTTAGACCTAACTAAACCAATTTAGACCTTAATCGTATTAGGTTTAACTTAACAAACCCAAATTAGGTCTAAGACACCATTTAGACCTAATTAAACCAAGTTAGACCTTAATCATATTAGGTTTAACATATGAAACCCTAATTAGGTCTAAGAAACTATTTAGACCAATTTAAACCATGTCAGACCTTAATCATATTATGTTTACCTTAAGAAACTTTAATTAAGTCTAAGACACCATTTAGACCTAATTAAACTAAGTTAGAATTTAATCATATTAGGTTTAACTTAACAAACCCTAATTTGGTCTAAGACAACATTTAGACTTAATTAAACCAAGTTATACCTTAATCATATTAGGTTTAACTTAAGAAACCATAGTCTAAGCACCATTTATACCGAATTAAACCCAGTTAGACCTTAATCATATTAGGTTTAACTTAACAAACCCTAATTAGGTCTAAGACACCATTTAGACCTAATTAAACCAAGTTAGACCTTAATCATGTTAGGATTAATATAATACACCAATTAGACTTAACCCAAATTTAGTCTAATTAATCAATTAAACCTTACCTAAAGTAGGTTTAATTAACCTTAAACCAATTAGACTTAAGCCTAATTAAGTCTAATTAATCAATTAAACCTTACCTAAATTATATTTAATTAACCTTAAATCAATTAAAGTTAAACCTAATTAAGTCTAATTAATCAATTAAACCTTACCTAAATTAGGTTTAATTAACCTTAAACCAATTAAACTTAACCATAATTAAGTCTAATTAATCAATTAAACCTTACCTAAATTATGTTTAATTAACTCTTAAGCCTTAATTAAATTAGGCTTAAACAACCTTAAACTCTAATTAGGTCTAACCCATTAGACCTAATTAAAACTATAAGCCTTACTTAAATTAGGCTTAAACAACCTTAAACACTAATTAGATCTAATACATTAGATCTAAGTAAACCTTTAAGCCTTACTTAAATTAGGCTTAAACAACCTTAAAACCTAATCAAATCTATCTTTAATTAGACTTCAATCAAAACCTAACTTGAGTTCAATCTAACTTGAACCCAAGTTAACCCAAACATTAAGTTCAACCCAATTGAACCTAACTCAACCAAAACCTAGCTTAAGTTCAATCTAACTTGAACCCAAGCTAACCCAAACCTTAGGTTCAACCCATATTGAACCTAACTTAACCAAAACCTAACTTGAGTTCAATTAAACTTGAACCCAAGTTAACCCAAAGCTTATGTTCAACCCATATTGAACCTAACTCAACAAAAACCTAAGTTGAGTTCAATCTAACTTGAACCCGAGTTAACTCAAACTTAAGTTCAACCAATTTTAAACTTAAACCAACATTTCTAACTTCAGTTCAACCTAAATTGAACCCAAGTTAACTCAAACTTATGTTCAACCCATATTGAACTTAAATCAACATTTTTAACTTAGGTTCTACCTAAATTAAACCCCAAGTTAACTTAAACTTAAGTTCAACCATATTGAACTTAAATTAATATTTCTAACTTAGGTTCAACCTAAATTGAACCCAAGTTAACTCAAACTTAAGTTCAAGCCATATTGAACTTAAATCAAGATTTCTAACTTAGGTTCAACCTAAATTGAACCAAAGTTAACTCAAACTTAAGTTCAACCCGTATTGAACTTTAGTCAACATTTCTAACTAGGTTCAACCTAAATTGTACCCAAGTTAACCGAAACATAAGCTCAACCCATACTGAACTTAAGTTAATACTTCTAACTCCAATTTAAGTCTAATCTACATCATACCTAACACTTTTTATACTCAAATGACATCAAATCTAAAATTCTAAAGTCTAACTTATGTTAGATTTTACAAAATTTAAGTCTAATCTACATTAGATTTAACACCTTTTAGATTCAAATGACGTCAAATCTAAAATTCTAAAATATAACTTATGGTAGATTTTACTCAATTTAAGTCTAATCTACATTAGATTTAATACATTTTATATTCAAATGATATCAAATCTAAAATTCTAAAATCTAACTTATGTTAACTTATGATAGATTTTATTCCATTAAAGTCTAATCTACATTAGGCTTAACACCTATTATATTCAAATGACATCGAAACGAAAGTTTTAAAATCTAACTTATGTTAATTCAAAATTGTTTATAAAAATTCTCAAGTTTAATTAGTTCTTATAGGCATTAGATCTAAATAAACATCACCCCTTTCTTTATGTCTAAATTACATTAGACTTAAAATAAACAAATCAAAACTGACATATGGAAATCAATCAAAATGACATATGAAAAATTTTAATTGGTTAATAAATTGTAAACAACATAAAATTTTTCAACCTAAAATCTAAAAAGACATTAAGACTTGAATGAAAATTTAATGAACAAAGATCATCGAACACAACGTAAACCCCAGTGTTCTTGATCTATGAAGATTTCTAGACGACGCAATCCTGGTTATTGACATGAGTCCTCTGGTCCTGTTTTAAACACCTCTCAGACTAAGTAGATTAAGGCCTCTGATAACCCTGGGACGACGGAGCCAGTGACATCTTGACTGGGTGGGTTATCTAAAATCTAACCAACTAAAATAAAAAGATTTAAAAAATAAAAATTGACATTATTTCTTTTAAATCTCACACTCATTTCTTTTGCAGGTTGAAGAAAAAATTCTGCTTTAGATTTACTTTACATGTTATTAGGATGTGCTAACTTTGTTTTGCAGAGCGACATTCTGAAGACAGGACAAACGACAATAAAACAAAATTAAAGCAATATCAAAACAATGATAAAATAGAACAAAACAAAATATAAACAACATTAAAATGACAAAACCAAAACTTTTAGCATAGCCACAAAACCTAAACTATTAGGATAGTCACCAAATAAATAATAAATAGACAAACAACAAAATAGAAATAAAATCAACAGAACAAATGACATTGACAAAAATCTAACTCTTAAGGTAGTATGACATATTACCCCTAGGATTGAACGTTGACATTTCTTTCCTTGTTCTTGAAACTTCTTAGAAAACAAGTGTTAACATTAATTAGAAGTTTTCTTAGATAATTTTAATTGTCTAAGATGTAATTAACTATAGGAGCTTGCTCCTATAGGAGATTTAAGAACTCAGGATAGGTATCACACCTATAAATATCTAATTATCAAAATCTTACATTTTGTCCTCCTTATATAAAATTTCTAGAATAAGCATTCTAGAATCTCCTTTTATAAGGATTATCACCAACATTTTTATTCTAATGTTTTCTATTTTATCAGCCCTTATTTTCTTCAAATTTCTTATTATCCGAGGATCATCTCTTATTATCTGAGGATTCTCTACATGATCCAAAGAAATAAGATCTTTTAAAGACTAGGACGATATGATAGATGAACAAAGTGGTGCTCCAAAACAATGACATCAACATCGACACGAGAAAATCTCTGACATGACTCTAAATGCCGACAGCTGCATCATATGCTGAGATTCAATAATGCATATTGTGACTCCACAAGGCACTTCACTGTAATGAGTAGGAGGAAGACGATGGTGGTCAATGGTGGCTAACAGGTGGTGTTCGATTGTGGTCAACAGCTGCAGGAGCGAGCGGAAATCATCTAAGATTTGGTGCATAAAAGATGTTGAGCTTCATCTCATTCTCAAAGGTCTAGTCTTATTCTATCTCCTAGTCTAGGCCCCCTCTCACTAGGGGGTAGATGTCTATTTATAGAGTCTAAATTGAAAATAAGGAAGGAATTCAGACCACTCTAATTAAATGCCTTAAAGAGATTCACTCAATTGAAAGGTATTTTGTGAACATTTAAGTGTCTTTTTTATGTCATAATTGAGTAATCTTATGCTCGCTGCATTTTACTTATCAATGCTCTCAATTGTGTATAAGCATGTTAGGATTGGAATTTGTTTGACCTTTAAATTATACAATGAAAGCTTCCAAAAGAGGTTTGATGAATTGATTTGTGATAGATTTGAATAAGACCAAACTCATTTTGGTATCATTGTATTTCTCTTGCTGACTTAGTCAGTTTGACTACAAGTTAGCTAAAATCAGAATTTTAGATGACTTTTAATTAAATTTTGAACGTTTCTTGCTAAAAAAATTACCTCAAGTTTTGTGTCATATTTTGAGGTTTATTTCAGATGATAGAAACCTGTTTATGACATATCAGTTACCCACAAATTTAACAATGGTTCTCGAAGTCTTGATGTATGAATGAAACTTGGGGGATCTACCTCACCACATTCGTGCTTAGGATGCTAATATGAATAATCTTTCGAGCTATAGTGAACGTTTCCCACTAGCCCAAAAGTACTTTTCATAGACTTTGTACCTGAATAAGATGCAGGAAGACTACCCCACCACAATCTTACCCAAGTTGATAATATGAATGTCCTTTAAGATTTTAACAAAGTATTTCACCACATCAAAGAAATAGAAGAAATTATCTCCAAGAGGTAGAAAAGATGTTTTTTTATTAGTTGAATGACTATATCATTGAGAAACGAAGCAGAGGTTCAACGTTTCATGTTTGAGACACATATGATGCCAAACGGATGCAAATCAAAAGATTCATGATGATAAAATAATGAATTATCATCTTAGCACAAAAACCTAAATCTCACTTAAATAATTAAAGAAATGTGAGGAGAAGTAAAAACCTCAAATTGTTTGTGAAAGACACTGGAAAGCGAAAAAGCCATGGGGCCTCGACCAATTGAAACAATCCACTATGAATGGTGAGTATACATGTCCACTTCTTCTCTTAGATTAGAAAAGATGGAATTAGAAAGTTGATTCTTATAAATATACAATAGTATCTAATCGATAATAACCATGATCTGGTTGTAATTAATGTATTTATTGGTAAAAGAAGAGTGCAAGGGTTGTAGTTGATTATTTTGGAGCTAGTAGTTTACCATGATGTTGTAATTGGTGGTTGTAGAACTAACTCATCGTATATGTCGTAAGTGAAAGCTATGCTAGTGGTTAGCCATGAGGGCAACAGATGGTTGCTTAAGGAGCGTCAGTTGGCCACAAAGGCCATATAGGAAGCTATAGAAACTATGAGTCACGTAAGTCGTAGTTGGTCATATAAGTTATAGTGGTGGTTAAATTGTGATACGTAAAATGCAAAGTGAGAAGTCAGGAGATACACAAGCTGTAAGGCATGTAGATCATACTGGTTTGTTATAGCGATGTTTGCCAGCTGTAGAGGCTGAAGTTGGGAACTACATAAGCTGTAATAGCATCAATAGACCACAAAGGCTAGAGTTAGGAGCTACATAAGCTGCGATAACATTTGCAAGACATAGAGGCTTGGCTTTTAGAGCTACACTAGCTGTGATGAAGCTTGAAGTTTGCTGAGGACAAACTTAAGAGTTGCACAAGCTAAGATTATGTTTGTGGGCCACAAAGATCAGGGTTAAGAACTGCACTAGCCGAGTTGATGAATATAGGTAGTAGAGGCTGTAGTCAGGAGCTGCACGAGCTGTAATAATTCTTATAAGCTACAGAAGCTAGTATGAGTTGTGATGAATTCCATAAATCACAGAGGATGGGCTGAGGGCCGCATGAGCTGGAATAAAGTCTGTGGGTTGTAGAGACTAAAGTTGAGAGCTGCACTAACTGTGAGGACATTCATAGGCACCAGAGACCATATTCAGAAATTACAAAAGTTGTGATGACATCTATAAGTCATAGAGGTTAGAGTTGGGAGTTGCACAAGCAGCGATAACATCCGTGGGCCATAGAAGCCATAGTTTAGAGCTACAATAATGGTGTTAACATAGGTAGGCTTATAGTTGGGAGCTGCAAGACATGTGATATCGTCCATAGGTTGCAGAAGTCAAATCTGGAGTTACTCGAGTTATGGATCTTGTAAGATATATTTGGTTATGTAGGTTGTAGTAGCAAGTTGTGATAATGTACATAGGTCGCAAAGGCTAGAGCTGGTAGCTGCACAAGTTGTGATAAGGTATATTTCATAAAGAGGTCAGAGTTGAGAGTTGCACGAGCTATGATAAAAGTATGTGAGCCGTAGAGGCTTGAGACTAAGGATGCATGACCGTGGGCTGCTGACTTAAAGTAATATTTCGAAAGTATTTTCAATTCAGTTATAAAGTATAATCTGTTTAATAAGAAAGCAGTCATTCTATACAAAAGTATACGTATCGCTCAAGTAATACAGGGCTCTAGCGAAGTCCTGGCTATCGATCCCACAGGGAGGAAGCAAACCTTAAAGCGTAGCACAAAAATCCAATATTCAAACTTGCAAAGAACCAAAAGTAAATACTAAGTTGCTAAAGTTTTCTTAAGAATTTAAAATTGCTAAAGTACTTTCTAAACTTCGAATTAAAGTTAACTATTACTACACTAAGTTTTGTAATGTTAGGTTCAAATTTAGAGAAAGTGCCCTCCCTCTTACAATGATATTATGGTGAGTGAATGATATAGATTAGTATAGTTATTGTATTATGCCAAATAGGAACATACCTATTCTTTACCCTCTTTCGAGTGCTTTAAAGAACATTGACTAATCCTAGATTTAGTCCCTAAATCCATGGTTAGGCTGGGAGGTACTTGCTTTTACTCTAGAGCACCCACTTCCCTTAGCCTAAAGGCGAACTCTCGCCTTAGTTTCCAAACACTAGGACCAAATTGGGGATTTTAGTCTGTCGCCCTAAAATCTCTAATTCTACGCCTAATAAACCATATTTCTCTTTTTATTTGCACCCAACCCCCATGAACTACAGTACTTATTCATGTACATTGAATGTAATCTCCACTTTGTTGTAGAAAGCATAGCCCTTCCGGATCGTATGTTTCATAACATATTTTAACAATTCATTTGGCTAGATCAAAAAGTAAATGAAGAACAAAGTCAAAAATTATCACAATTTATTATCTTTGATATGGCACATCCAATCTAAACCATCACTTCACCACTTATCATTGCAAGGAGAAAGACAAAGAAATCTACTCAGAATTCATGAGGAAGATACAACAAAACAAAGATTTTATATATATAAGCAAAGTCATACAAATTATGAAAATTAAGTACAACTTATCTTAATTTCTTCCCTAAGCAAATCCTTTAAAGTTCCTTTGAATCTCTTTCTCTCAACACACAATTCTCTCTTAGAATAGCAGGAAAGAAACAATCTCTCACTTTCCCTCTCCTCCTGCAACTCTTTTAAAAAGAATCCCTCACAAAACAACATTTAACAACAAATCCTAGACTCCAAACTCTCTTTAAAGACTTCCTCTTCACTCACACATACTTTACTTCACCGACATCAACACACACACCTAATTATGGCGTCCAAAACAAGTAACAATAGTATAGGAACGAATTTCCCAATAGTTGCCAAAAGAATCCCTCCAAACGTTGTCCAAATACATTGAATCTGGCCTCTACTGACATTGGGCGTCGTCGACACTAGATAGGGCGTTGTCGCATGATTTAATTCTGAACTCTCTAGAAAAACTCGTCGTCGGCGCTGGTTTGGGCGCAGTTGGCTCAAGAACTTCAAATTCCTGGTTTTTGCCTTTTTTCGCTCCAATTTCGTTCCTTTTCGCTTCTTTTCACTCCATTTGTCTAAAATCACCATACCTGCAGTAAAACATGAAGAATACCTTCCATTAAAGTTCAATATCACCAAAAATGAGTACCAAATGTATATAAAAAATCAAATATATTTTTGGTGCATCAAAATCCCCCAAACTTAACTATTACTTGTTCTAAATTAATCATTTTTCTACAAAAAAATATGGCTCTCAGTAGTGAACTTTACTTAATGATTACTATGATTTTTGATTTAAATGAATATAATAGCAAGGTTTCTAGAAAGATTTTCAATAACATAGGTCAAAACTACAGGTATAAGAACATTTTGTAATCAAGTCTATAAGTCTAGCTTCCTATTTATTTCAAGAAAAACCATAATTTGTCACATTAAGGGTGCTTTAAAGTATCATATGAAAAAGAAGCTCATGAAAACACTATTATTAAGGATGCTAATACTTTAAATATAATTCAGAAATGTAACTAAGTTCATTCTTTAAGTTTTCTTTTTCTTTTCTTTTTTTTATGAGGATTACTATAGCCGGACTGCCTTTAATAATTTTGAACTTCACTCTCCTCTTCCTAAAGTTGGAACTTGAAACATTTCTTTACTATATATATACATATATATTAGCTTTTAAATGATTCATCATAGAGTCTCAATTTTTTTTCCTCACATGAACCTCTAAGTCTCTTAACATTTAAAAATACAATTTTTTTTACTTTAAATAGTCAACTATATTCTAATCATCTCATATTAAATATCTTAACCCATAAAGTTAACCTTTAATACTAAAAACTTTCAATCAAATCTACTATGATATTTAAATAAGATAAAAAATCTAGTGATCTAAAGTTAAGCTCAACTATTTTAAGTCATGTTAAAAATAATTTTGAAAATATATTTTAATTGAGAAAAAATAAAAGTTAATTTTTCCTCCCTCAAACTTAAGTTTTTCAGTGCATATCAAATTAGCAAATCAGAGAAAAAAAAACCCTTTTGTGCCTGGCTTTTGATTCTTCTGAAGCATGCAAGTATTAATTAAAAATTTAAATACAGGCATAAAATAGTTAGAAGCATTGTTCACATATATATCAGAGATTCGCAAGGTAAAGAAAATTAAAAACACTACTTTAAAACACTTAATACAACATCCATTACAATTTTACTACAACAGTGACATATCAACATAAGCTTTAATACAACTTAACTAAAATGAAAGTACAATCACTACACATAGCTACTACACAAAAGAAAATAATAAACACAAAAATCAACTAAACAAAAACAAACATAAAGAGTACTACACTACCAATCATCATCTCTTCCTTCTTCTACTCCTTCTTCCTCAGGCTGGTATAGAATATAACCGTGGCAAGTAAGAAATGTCACACAAACTTCTCCCCTCATAAATCCAATATGAGCATTATGATAAGCAATATTATATTCTACTCTTCTCCTCTGATAATCATCATTGATGTCATTTCTTTCTTCCAAACCATTAATCCTGCTATGAAGCGTCGCAATATCACATTGTTGTATCATCAATCGCTCCATAACATAAAAAATAGTAGGAGTCCCAGAAGTAGAAGGTATATTATGACTGGCAGAGGGAATCTCACTACCTTACCTCCAGATCTCCACCAAACATGAGATTCATAAAGTGTAAATGTTAGCCTTACTAATAGCTTTAAAGCGTGGACCAAATCTTCGCTACAATAAACCTTAACTCCTGATTGTATACATAATGTATAAATCAAGGCACGATGTCTCAATCCTTCAGTGTGTTTTCCCTTCGCAATAGTCTGAATGCTATTGTAAGTAACTCTTCCAATGTCAATTACTCTCATGTTTTGAATACAAAAATTCAAAATTGCTCTATCTTATAAAACTTCACTATAATGATAAGTAGGTAGTAGTCTTATAGAAATAAATTAATGTCAGGATTTAGATGCTACATTAAGAGTGGAAGAAGGAAAATTTTTCTTTTGTCTTTGCTTAGTTTTTCACTCCTCTTTTTCATCAGTAAGAAAAGTAATTACCACATTCAAATCAACATCCACAGTACCAAAAGATTTGTATTCACAGAACGGATTATCTCTCTAACTGATAAAAAGCATTGATCTGTTCAGGAGTGAATTCTACCATTTGTCCTCAAACCAACGCATACTCATCTTTAGTATACAATAAGTTAGCATAAAACTCATGGACTACAACGACAATTGCATCAGCAGAAAAATAACAAAAAGTTTCCCAATTTTGATCAGCAATCACGTCCTCTACAACTTTGCCCGGATTTTCAAATCCTCGATCTTGTATACACTTTTTGCTATTGAGTGTAGATTTGAAATGGTATTGTGCTTTAACATTCACAAATTTCCTTTCATTAAAATCAACCATTCTCTTATCCTTAAACATCTTTGGAGCCATATCAAAATCTCTATAAAATTTGTAGATAAATCCTAATAAATTCAAAAATCACAATGTTATAAACTCCAAAGTCAAATCTAACAAGTAAGAGCATTTCACCATAGATTTTCTCAAAATTTTCTTGAAAAAACCCCAAATTTTTTGATCTCTACAATATAAGAGATTTCCATTGTGAAAATAAAAAATTTTTATTTTAAAGTAGATTACTAAGAGAAAATGAGATCCAACCTCAGAAAGCTTTGAAATCACCTCAAATCCAAATGCAAGCAAGCGCTAGGGGTGTTTTTCAGCCTTAGCTTGAGGTTGAAGGTGATAAATGGGGTAGTTACTGATGCAGCAAAAATATGTTAGTTTTTTGCTATATAATTTGTACTCATTTTTGGTGATATTACACTTTAAAGAAATGTATTCTTCATGTTTTTCTGCATGAATAAAGATTTCAGGTGATTACAGCAAAAGGAAGAGAAAAGGAATAAATTTGGAGCGAAAAGAGGCAAACTGGAGAAAAGTGCCTTCTGGCGCAGCCGATGCCAAAATTAGTGTCGCTGGCTCCTAATTCTAGAGAGTTCAGAAACTAGAAAGCAGCACAGAGCCACCGGCACCCAATATCGGTGGAAGTCAAATTCAATTTATTTGGATGCTTTCTGAAGGGTTGCTTGAGGAAACTCTTGGGAAATTAGTTTCTAAACTCTTATAAACAGTTATGGATGCCCATGAAGAGTGGAGAGAAGAAGAGAGGAGAGGGAGAGAAGTGAAAAGGAGTGAAGAGAGTGTGTGGTAAGTGTTGTTTTGTGAGGGATTCTTCTCTAAGGAGTGTAGGAGAAGGAGGAAAGTGAGAGTTTGCTTCTTCCATACTATTCTAAATAAAGAATTGAGTGTTGTTGAGAAGAGAGAAAAGGATTCAAAGGAACTTCAAGGGATTTGCTTGGGGAAGAAACTGAAATAAGTTGTATTTACTTTTATGGTTTGTATGACTTTATTTTTTATAAAAAATCCATGTTTTGTTGTATCTTCCTCATGAATTCTGAGTAGATTTCTTTGTCTTTCTTCTTGTAATGTGATGTGGTGAAGTGTTGATGTAGATTTAATGTGTCATGAACATGTTAAGAAATTTTGATGGTTTTTCACTTTAAACTTTATTTACTTTTCAATCTGGCTAATTGAATTGTTAAAACTTGTTGTGAAACATTAAATCCGAGAGGACTAAGTGTTCTGCAACAATAGTGGAGAATCCATTCAATGTCCATGAATGAGTTTCATAGTTCAAGGGAATTGAGTGCAAATAAATAGGGAAATGTGATTTGATGGGCATCGAATTGGAGATTTTATAGTGGCAGACTAAAATCCCCAATTTGGTCTTAAAGTTTGGTAACTAAATCTAGGGTTAACCTTCAGGTGAAGGGAAGTGGGACCTTTGAAGTGAGAGCCAGTATCCTCCCAGCTTAACCTTGGATTTAGTGAACAAGCCTAGGATTTGCCAATGTTCTTTTCATACTTGGAATAACGGGTACTCTAACAAGTGTAAAGAATATAATTGCTCATATTTGGCACAATGAAAATTTATTATCAATCTATATCAATCACTCATCACTGAATCATTGCAACATGAAAGATACTTTTCCATGTTAGAAGCTTTCAATACAAAACTTAGTGTGTGTTAGTTAATCTTGTTTAGAAATTTAGAAAGTAATTGTAGTTAACTTAGCCTTAGTTATCTTTGCATTAACAACTTAAATAGTACTTGAACTTGCATTGTGAATTGAGTATTAGATTTCAAATCTGTGATATTTTTAGATAAGTTCATACCTTCCTTATGGGATCAATAACCAGGACTCCACTAGAGCCCTGTATTACTTGAACGATACGTATACTTGCGTATATGAGTGACTACCTAATTATTAAATTAATCTTATTGTGAAACTAAACTGAAACTATCATTTAAATATTTACATTAGAGGCAGCGCATCGACACCCGTCATTGTATCAGTTACTATTCAAAATCGTATTTTTTAAGAGAACCTGGAACTTTCGAGTTTTGGGCATCCTTGACACTGAATCGAGCGCAGTCGGCGCTGGTTTGGGCATTGTCAGTGCTAAATCGGGAGCTGTCGGCGCAAGACCAAATTTCTAATTCCAAAATTATTCTGCAATTTCGATCATTTCTAGGTTACAACGACATCTAATTAGCCTTTTTAAGCATCTAAACTCAATATTAAGAGATTAACAAAAATGAATATAACACAGACAAAACAAAACATCATTTATATATATATAATATACAGTTACAAACTTACACACATCAATCATATTACTACTTCATTAACTCAACATCGTAATCAAATCACAACACTCTAACACTGAACACATAACATAAATTCAAATCTCAAGCATAATAAGTCTAAAATCATAACATTAGCAAATCAAATACAAACCAAACTCAAGAAAATAAAGTCCAAATACTAATAAAGTAGATAAAATAGAAAATCACTACTCCTCATCAATGTGAGTACTATCTTCTCTAATATCTCCCATGTATTGGTGGTGCACAAACAAATTGTAGAAGGGTGGATGCGGAAATTCATCAATCAAATCCTCTTCAATCGAAGCCTTTTTCTTCATCAATCATATCAATCTTTCTTCCATACGCCCAGTATGATCAAACTTTTTTTTAATCCTCAAATCCAGGTGATCAAATAATTCAGATATATTACTAATTCTTCCATAAGAATTAGTACCTCTTTTTCCCGTTTCTTTATCTTCCTCAGAATCAATTGCGCATTTTCAGAAAAATAAGGTTGAATAGGTAGTAAACTCTGAGATGCTTGGTCTACAATTATGCTCAGATCATTTTCATCCCCAGTTGTTGGACAGTCATAAACATTATTTAGGTCCATGGGCTTCCAAGGGAGAAGCACTTTTTCCCAACTCTCGTAAGGCACTTGTGACTGGCTACAAAAAAGAAATGTAATGGAAGGATGTCCCAAGCCATAACTTGATCCATGCACAATCAAACCGAAAATAGATTTCATAATTATGGTGTCAATATCAACAGGCCTTCTAGTTTGAATACAATAGTTCAATATTGCACTTTCCTTCATCACTTTACTAATTTTCATGGTCGGGAGTAATTTCGAAGATATGAAGAAATGTCATCGCTTCAACACATAATTCAATAAAGTAGTAGAGAAATTGACATACCAGTTGTATCTTATCTCCCAATCTTCGCCTTCATCCATCAAATATTGAAATATTTCATTCATATTGTCTCTTATTGGTACAAAATTGGTATAATGACAAATTGGCACATTATCTATCATGTAAAGAGTGAACGATATCCACGTACCTTGCACATAAACGACTCTTTGGTTGTTTCCATGAAGATTTGTATAAAGTTTCTTCACCACAGGAATCACTACTGCGGCAGTAGTGTAGCAAAACACTTCCCAACACCTCTACATAATAATTTATTCAACACTAGTGCTAGGAACATTCATACCTTGATTGACAAAGCCTCTCTCCTTGATAAGTCTCCTCTTTATAAGAACTTTGTCAGAAAGTCGCCGCGCCTCCAAACTGACAAACTTTCTCCTGTTGAAAGCTCTAAATATTAGAGAATCTAAGAAGTTGGAAGCTATGGAATGCACATTTTTGAACTACCTTTTCGTTTTTCTCCAGTTAATGGGTTTTAAAATGATTTTAGGGAGTTATAAGGGTGAAATTTCTACTCAAAACTGCCAAATTCCATCATTTGAAACTCCAAAAACTGCTTCTCGGTCGTTAGTGTCGTCGGCACTGAATAGAGAGGGCACTCTCGGTGCCCTGCCCTGAATAATTACAAGTGCTCTCTGAAAAATCTCACAGTCTGTGCTAGTTTGGGCACCGTCGGCGCCAAAGCACAATTTTTCTCCAAAATCATTTTCATATACTCTGAATCTTCGATTCAATCAAATAATTAGTACCAATTAGGATAATTATGAGTGAGTATGACTCAAATATAAGACTATATAATAGTAATATTAACTAAAATCAAATCAAACACACTAAAAAATTGAGATAACTATGGGTTGTCTCTCATAAAGCGCTTGGTTTAACGTTGTCAGCCCTACAAACACTAGTTTTAAGCTGGATGACTTAACATTAAAACCTCTTTATAATTAGGTTATGAACCGTCAAAATATGGTTCTAATCGATGCCCGTAAACTTTAAATATTCTTCCAATTTTTGGGTCTTCAATATCAACAGCTCCAAACTGGTAAACTTTTATAACAGTAAAAGGTCCCATCCACCTAGACATAATTTTTCTAGCAAATAATTGTAATCTTATATTACATAACGAAACTTCCTGTACAGGAGCAAATCTCTTTCTTATAATCTTCTAATCATGCCATAACTTCATTTTCTCCTTATAAATTCTTTCATTGTCTTAAAATTCATTTCTCATTTCTTCCACTTCATTAAGTTACAATAATATTTTCTCACCAACATCTTTTAAATTTAAATTGAACTCTTTAATCGTCCAATATGCTTTATGTTCTAATTCAACTAGTAAATGGTAAGTTTTTTTCAAAAAACAGTCTATAAGGAGACATTCCAATAGAAGTTTTATAAGCAGTCCTATATGCCCATAATGTAGTATCTAATAGTGGAGACCAATCTAATTTATGGAGATTTACAGATTTCTCCAAAAATTATTTTAATTTCTAGATTAGATACTTCAGTTAAACCACTAGTCTTGGGATGATAAGCAGTTGAGATTCTATGCATAATATTATATTTTTCAGTCAATCTCTCAATCAGATTATTTCTAAAATGGGATCCACCATCAGAAAAAATAACTCTCGGCATTGCATATCTTGTAAAATATTTTTCATTAAAAGTTTTGAAATGCTTCGAGCATCACATTTGGGTAAAGCTATTGCTTCAATCCATTTTGATACATAATCCACAACAACTAATATATATATATATATATATATATATATACAGATGAAGAAATAAATTGTTCCATAAAATCTAATCCCCAAACATAAAGATTTCAACTTTTTATGTAAAATTTAGGGGCATTTCATTTCTTCTAGAAATGTTACCTACTCACTGACATTAATCACATGCTATTAATATCCCTAAAAAGGATAGGCCAATAGAATCCAGATTGTAAAATCTTATGTGCAGTTTTGTTAGTTTCAAAATTCAGAATCATTGCATCTCTGAATGATTGGTTTAATTTCTTCAAAAGGTACACATCTCCTAATAAATATATCATTGCATTGTTTATAAAAATATGGGTCATCCCAAAAATAAAATTTGGCATCATAGATACTTTATTTTTGTTGTTGCTTTGGTAATTCAGGTGTTTACAATATAGTTCGTAATATCATCATACCACGATAAATTTCATTCCTTAATATTGTAACATTTTGTTCCAGCCAAGATAAATGATCATCTATTTGGTTGTCATATTCTTTTCTATCCACAATAATGAAGTCAAACTCTTACATTAGAAATAACCATCTAATTAATCTTGTCTTAGCATCCTTCTTTTGCATTATATATTTGATAACAAAATGGTCTATATGCACTATACATTTAGTTCCGATTAAGTACGGCCTAATTTTTCAAAAGCATATACATTTGCTAATAACTCTCTTTCACAGTGGTATAGTTAATTTGAGCTTTATTAAGAGCTTTACTAGCATAGTATATAACTTTGAAAATTTTATCATACATTTGTTTTAAAACAGCTCTAATTGCATAATCACTGGAATCACACATAAGCTTAAATGGTTTCTCCTGATCAGGTGAAACTACTATAGGGGCGGTGATTAATTTTTCTTTCAATACTTCAAAGGCATTCAAACACTCTTCATTAAAATCAAATTTCTTATCATTTACTAAAAATTGGCACAAAGGTTTAGTAATTTTTAAAAAATCTTTAATATAACGTTTGTAGAACCTTGCATGTCCTAAAAAATTTCTTACCCCTCTCACAGTAGTTTGAGTGGTAGTTTAATGATAATTTGAACCTTTGCAGGGTCTACTTCCATGTCATATTTAGAAATTTTTTGCCCAAGTACAATTCCTCCTGCAACCATAAATTAACATTTCTCCCAATTTAGAACTAAATTTTTTTTTTCACATAACTCCAAAATATTTTCTAAATTGTTTAAGAAAATATCAAATGAAATTCCAAATACAAAAAAATCATCCATAAAACTTATATTCCATTGTCAATCAAATTACTAAATATTGACATCATACATCTTTGAAATGTTGCAAGTGCGTTACATAATGCAAAGGGCATTCTCCAAAAAACAAATATTTCATAAGTACTAGTAAATGTGATTTTTTATTGATCCTTAGGAGCAAATTGTATTTGATGATATTCAGTATATTCATCTAAAAAGCAACATTATTTTTGCCCAACAAGCCTATCTAACATTTGGTCTAAAAAAGGTAAATGAAAGTGATCTTTCCTAGTAGCAACATTTAATTTTCTATAATCAATAGATTCGCCAACCAGTGACTTGTCTCGTGGTTATAAATTCATTTCTTTCATTAGTCACACCTGTCACTCCTCCTTTCTTATGAACAAAATGAATCGAACTTCCCCACGCATTATCTAAAATAGGATATATATTTTCTGCATCCAACCATTTTAAAATTTCTTTCTTCACTACTTCCTTCATCAATGTATTTAACCTCCTTTGTGAATCAGCTCTATATTCATCCAATATAATTCTATGCATGCAGATCAAATGACTGATTCCTTTAATATCTGTTAAATTCCAACCAAAAGTTTTTTGTATCTTTTCAAGGTTTCTAGTAATTTTTGCTCTTGTAAATCATTTAAATCTGAGGATACAATAATTGGTAATGTAGATAATTCTTCTAAGAACACATACTTCAAATGATTTGGAAATGTTCTCATCTCAAGTTCAAGATGTTTTATGATAGATGGAATTAAACTTTTTCTATCATTTTCTATAATATCCAACATCTTAAATCTTTCCTAAACACAATTCAGTTCTTCATTATCTATCTCATCAATTTTATCTTCCATTTCATCTTCATCCTTACATTTCAAGTTTTCTTGTTCAAGTTTCTCTTCAAATGTTTCCTTAAAATGCTCATCTTTTAAGTTGTCATAAATTAACAATCGAAAGCATTCATCAGATTTTTCTGTTGTAGGGTATTTTGTAGCTTTTGATGTTTTAAATGTCACTTCTTGATCTTTAACTCTCATAGTTAACTCTCTTTTTTGAACATCTATCATGGCTCTTCCAGTTGCAAGGAATGGTCTTCCTAAAATTATATGAATTTCTTTATCTTCCTTCATATCTAAAACATCAAAGTCCACAGAGAAGATAAATTTATCAACCTTTACTAAAGCTTCATCAACAACTTCTTTAGGATAAGTAATAAAAAGATCAGCTAATTGAAGGGTTACTGAAGTAGGTGAAATTTCACATATTTCCAACCTTTTAAAAGTTCATAGAGGCATGAGATTAATGCTGGCTCCCATATCACATAAGACTCTTCCAAAAAACTTTTCTCCATTAGCGCAAGGAATAGTGAAGCTACCAAAATCTTCAAATTATTCAGGAAGTTTTTTCTGAATAATTGCGCTAACTTTTCACTGAGTGTGACAGTCTCATTATCTGAAAACTTCCCTTTCTTATTTAGTATATCATTCATAAACTTCACATAATTGGACATTTGTTCTAAGGCTTCAACAAAAGGGATATTTACAGTTAATTTTTTTAGGATTTCTAGGAAATTTGAAAATTTTTTATCTCTCTTTTGTTGTTTCAATCTTTGAGGAAATGGAGGTGGTGGACTTTCTACAGTAATTTTCATTGGTTTAAGTGGATATTCCAAATCAAGATATATATTAGTTTCCACCATCTCTTTTTCGACTTCAACATATTTTTGCACTCTTAATTCCAATTCTTTTCCACTTCTTAACTATATAGCCTTAGGTTGTTCTTTATTTTGATCCTTTAGGTTAATTTCAACATTACTAAGGAAAGTTCCAGAAAGATGTAATATCGTTTCTAAGCTTGGCAGTTTTTTATGGAAAGAAATATTTTGATAAAAATTTTTGTAATAGTTCTCCCCAAGATCTGATAGATCGAGGTGCTAATGAATTTAACCACGGTTTAGTTTTATCCCTTAATAAAAAAGGAAAAAGTGCAAGCCTGACGGCGTTGTTCGACACTTCATCATATATAAGTGTAGCACACAATTCTAAAAAACTAGCAAGATGCAAGTTAGGATCTTCATTTGGTGTTCCACTAAATTGATTATTTTGTACCATTTTGATAATAGCAGGTTTAAACTCAAATGAATTAGCAGTTACATCAGGATTTTAAATAGTGAAGTGAATTTCATTTGTTGTAGGGTTAGCATAATCTCTTAAAAGTCTTGGTTAATGTTAATTTTCATGTCTTTGGTTATCTAGATTGTTCGCCATTTTGCTAAAAATTTTAAATTATTTTTGTTGCTTTAAAATTTTTTTAACAATACGTTCTAATTCCGAATCGTATGGTAATAAACCTTCGAATCCAAAAATATTCATATACAAATACAAATTAAAGGTTTTCAGACACTACTAAATTTATTGTTGCCTCCCTGCAACGATGCCAAAAACTTGACCGCTGGCTGCTGACTTAAAGTAATATTTCAAAAGTATTTTTAATTCAGTTACAAAGTATAATCAATTGAATAAGAAAGCAGCCAGTCTATACGCAAGTATACGTATCGCTCAAGCAATACAAAGAAAACCTTAAAGCCTAGCACAGAAATCCAATATTCAAATTTACAAAGCACCAAAAGTAAATAGTAAGATGCTAAAGTTTGCTAGAGAATTTAAACTTGTAGAGTACTTTCTAAACTTCATATTAAAGTTAACTATTACTACACTAAGTTTTGTAATGTGAGGTTTAATTTTAGAGAAGTGTCATCCCTCTTACAATGATATTAGGTGAGTGAATGATATAGATAAGTATAATGATTGCATTGTGCCAAATAGAAGCATACATATTCTTTACCCTCTTCCGAGTGCTAAAAAGAACATTGGCTAATCTTAGGTTTAGTCTCTAAATCTTTGGTTAGCTGTCACCCTAACATATCCAATTCTACGCCTAACAAACCATATTTTCCTATTTATTTGCACCCAAGCCCCATGAACTACATCAGTCATTCTTGGACATTGAATGTAATCTCCATTTTTGTTGTAGAAAGCATAGCACTTTTGGATCGTATGTTTCACAACATATTTCAACAATTCAATTGGCCAAATCGAAAAGTAAATGAAGAATAAAGTGAAAAACCATCACAATTTCTTATCATTCATATGGCACATCCAATCTAACCATCACTTCACTATTTATCATTGCAAGGAGAAAGACAAAAAAATCTACTTAAAATTTATGAGGAAGATACAACAAAACAAAAATTTATATATAAAAGCAAAGTCATAAAAACTATGAAAAGTAAATACAACTTATCTTAGTTTCTTCTCAAAGTAAATCCCTTGAAGTTCCTTTAAATCTCCTTCTCTCTTTTCAACAACACCTAATCCTCTCCTCCTACAACTTTTTTTAGAAGAATCCCTCACAAAAAAACACATAACACCAAACCCTAGACTCTAAAATCTCTCTAAAGACTTCCTCTTCACTCACACACACTTTACTTTTACTTACATAAACACACACACCCAATTCTGGCGCCCAAAACAAGTTATAATAGTCTAGGAACGAATTTCCCAAGAGTTGCCTCAAGAATCCCTCCAAAAGTCATCCAAATACATTGAATCTGGCCTCCATCGACATTGGGTGCCGTCGGCGCTGGATAGGGTGTCGTCGGTGTTCTATTGCATGATTTAATTATGATCTCTCTAAAAAAACTCGTCGTTGGCGCTGGTCTGGTTGCCGTCAGCACCAGAACTTCAAATTTCTGATTTTTTTTTCTTTTTTTGTTCCAAATTTGTTCCTTTCTGCTTCATTTCACTCCATTTGGCTAAAATCATCATATCTGCAGTAAAACATGAAGAATACCTTCCATTAAAGTGCAATAACACCAAAAATGAGTACCAAATGTATATAAAAAATCAAATATATTTTTGGTGCATCACTACACTAGTTGTGATGATGTCTATAGGTGGTAGAGGCTGACATTGAGAACTGAACAAGCTGTGATTACATATGTAGGACATAAAGACTGGGGTTGGGTGCTATAAGAGATAGGATAATGTTTGTTGGTCATAGAGGCTGGTGTTGAGGGCTGTACTAGCCATGATGACATCTGTAAGCCATAAAGACTGGAGTCTAGAGCTGAATGAGTTGTGATATTGTTTGTAAGCTGCAAGGACTAGAGTTAGGAGCTTTAGTAGTCCAGAGAAATTCAACATCTTTGTGTTATCTTGTTACAATGTCTTTGATGGATGTTGTTACACTACAAATTGGGTGCATTGTTAAACATTCATTGGTGTGTGTTGTTACACAGTATTCAAGGTGCATTATTACATTGTATTTGAGGTGCATCGTTGCACGATGTACTCTTCATTATTATGTAACATACATTGGGATTTTATAATGCTTGTTGTGGCTCCACAAGGGACTTTGTTGCGAAAAGCAGGTAACAGCCGATGGTGGTTGGAGGTGGCCGACAGGTGATGGTCGATGGTAATCGATAGCTGCATGAGTGAGTGGAATTCAGAAGGTCTTCAGTGTGGAAAAAATGCTGAGCTACAACTCCCTCTCCAAGCTCCAGTCTTCCTCTTGCTCCAGGTTAATGTCTCCTGTTAAGAGGGCATGACTCTACTTATAAAATCTTGGTTGTAAATTAGAAAATAATTTATAGCACTTTGATCAGACGCCCTAATAGGTTTCCTAGACTGGATGGTATTATATGGACAATTAAATGTCTTAATGATTTCATAATTGAGTGATATTGGCTCCTTATATTTATCTTGTTGAGACACTCAATTTAACTTTAAGCAAGTGTTGACCTTACTTTTGTCGAGGTCTACTCTTTCTTTAGGAGCCTAGGATCTAGCCATAGGATATCCTGGTGACTAACTTAGAGGACTAGTGATGAAACCCTCCACACTGGAATTCAAAATTCTTCTTTTCTTTACTTGGAGTTTCATATGCTTGCTACCAACCTCTAACCCTTAGTATGATGGAGCCAAGCATAAGGAAACTCAAGAGGAGTCCCCTATAAAATGGCTAAGACTTAGGATTAACCCTGGGTGGTTTGTATTGGGTCAGGCTTGTAGACACTCACACACTTAAACCTCACACTTTCACTCTTAACCCAAAGCCCTAAACCAAACATGCTCAACCTTGGTTCCCCATTCTTTTGGAAACTCATATGGGTGGTGCCCTAAGCTCTTAGCCCTAGGCTAGGGTTTGGCTAGGACCAACACATGGAGGATCCAAAATGAGACTTTTCTTTGGTCGATGACCCAAATAGACTAACCTCATGATTGAAATCATTAATTAATCCCAAATTCATCAAATTCCAAATTTTGACCCTTTTAGCCAAAACGTTACCAAAATTACCAAATTGCCTCTACAATTCTAATTTTTCCTAGAATTCCCAAAGTTAACCAACAACAACAAGCCTTAATCCCACTAAGTGGGGTCAGCTACATGAATCATTTTTCTCCATTGCATTCTATTTAGTGTCAACTTTTCATTTAATTCTAAAAAGTTAAGATCATTTTTTATGCAATAAGCCCAAGTCTTCCTAGGTCTACCCCTGCCTTTCTTAACATAAGTTGAGTCTAAAACATCCACTCTTCTAATTGGATCATCAGGTGTTCAATGTTTAATGTGACCAAACCATCTAAGGAGACTCTCTCTAATTTTGTCTGTCACTGGTGCAACACCAACCCTATTACAGATATATTCATTTCACATTTTGTCTCTAAGTGTAAAGCCACTCATCCACCTAATCATTCTCATCTCCGTAACACTTAACTTAGCATTATGCTTCTCATTTAAAAGCCAACATTCAGCACCATAGACCATAACAAATCTCACCGCAATCTTATAAAAATTTCCTTTCAGTCTAAGGGGTACTTTTCTATCACTCAAAAGGTCGGACGCATTCCTCCACTTCAACCAACCAACCTGAATTCTACTATTAACATCCCCATCTATATCACGTTTGCTTTAAGAAATAGACTCGAGATATCTAAATAGTTCACACCTTTTAATAATTTGATAACCCAAAGTTACACTTTTGTCACTAGAGCTACTATTACTAAAATTACATTCCATGTATTTAGTTTTAGTTTTACTCAAATGAAGGCCTTCAGACGGAATTCCCAAAATTTCCCAAATTCTCAAATTTTTTTCAAAAATCATTTAAAAACATTTCAAACCACTCAAATTGACCAAAATACCCAAAATCCCTAAAATGCCCCTAAAACCCTAAAAATTACCAAAATGCCCTTCATGATTGAAAAATTCCAAAAATTCTAAAAATTTCCAAAATTTCCAAAAATCACTCCAAATGTCCATAAAACTAATTTGAACCACTCCATCGAGCCCATTTGACCAAATTCACCCATTTTGACCAAAATCTCCAAATTGCCCTTAATGGCCCAAATTCCCCAAATCAACCCCAATTTCCACCAAATTAACTTAAATCTCACCCAATTGCAATTCCAAACCCAAATTAATCATCCCCAACACAAATTAAAACCAAATCCAAGCCTAATTGAACCCAATTTCAATCCCAATTGTAAGCCCAATCCAAAATCCCCAAGTTAGCGATACCCTTAAATTCCCCCAAATTGAACCCTATAATCAAATCAATTGACCCAAATTTGAACTCAAAACTCACCCAAATCCAACCTAAGCCAAAACTCCTAATTTTGACCAAAAGCACAAATCCCACCAAATCAAACCTCCTAACTCCAAAATTTACACCTAATTAATGTCTAAAACTCTTCCTGACAATAACCCACATCAAATTGAACCATCAATTGAACCATGTACAAACCCTAGCCCAATCTAAACCTAAGTCTAACCCCAAATGTCCCAAAATTTACCAAGTGATCAAGTCCCACCAAATTGACCTTACAAATTAATTCAAATTCGCTCAATTGGTATCCAGAACTTCTCATGATAATCATCCAAGCCAAATTAGCCAACCACTTGACCCAAATCCTAACCCAAAATCAACCTAGACCCAAGTTTGACCCAAAGCTCCAATTTTGAACCCAAGCCATAAAATTGACCAAACCAACTAAAATTGACTAAGCCAGTGCCACCATAGTCAAGACTTGGACCTCAGGGAACAGGCTAGACTCACTAGCCCAACCTACATGAGCTATGGATTGAGGGTCCCATGAATTAAAAGATCTCTTTCCTAAATTGGCAAAACTAAAAGGATCTTTGCCACCAGCCATCAAAACTCCCCTGACCTAGTCGGCCGGCCTAGTGGTCAGAAAACCCAAAACTGAGAACCACCTCCCCATAAACAAAACCCAATTGAACCCATTCAATGTGTCTCACCCTGATTGGTCACTAGCACCCTTCAACCCTCCACTTAAGCAGTGATTGCACCCACCAGCCAGAAGCCCCTTTATTTAAACACCACCACTTCACGACCAAGAGGGAAGAAGACACAAAACCTAGGGGAAACTCTGTCAAATTGCTCCCAGAAACACTGCCAGCCTTCCTAAGCTCAGCCCAATTTCCAACCACCTCCACTACTGTCTGAGCTTAATTTCAGAGCTCAAAATCAAGCCAGAAAGTAGACACTTCACCACACTCCACCAAACCTCAACTTGACCATTCTTTGAGCATCACCAGAGCTAGAGAGGAAGTTTTCCACTGAAAGCCCCATCTCCCTGCACCCCCACACCAGACTTTCTCATCGGCCTTCCCAACTATAGGAAGAGCTCTAAACTAGAAGATTCACCAGAGCCCAGCAACACTTCCAGGAGGTTCACTGGGTCTCAGCGAAGCTTTTTCAAGCATTTGATTGAGGCTACACCTCTCAGGCAAAGGTATTAAATTCTTCTCCCCAAATGGAGATCAGTTTGGTCTTTTATGAAAAAAATTTTAATTTCATAATTGATAAACTGTATGGATGTGTTTGTTTGGACTAGATGAATGTGTAGAAACTAACCCGAAGTGATTTGGTTGAGTCTAGGCAGAGATCCTAGGATTTTAGTGTGGACAGTTTACGGGTTAGGTCAGTTGGGGACGATGATTCGGAGTCGTTGGATGCGGTGTAACAGATGGAGAGTCGGGATTGCACCGGACAAAAAGATGATACGTGAGACGTGGGAAGCATGGACACTGAGTCAGATGGCGATGTCGAATAGAGGAGCGCCACCCGAAGCTTTCGAGCTATCTAGGTTGAGGTGGCATTGCGTTGCATAAGTAGGAAAATATTGTTTTTTGTTTTATTTAAATTAGAAAAACTTTAAAAATGCATAACATGGTGTAGAAAATACATAAAAATAAAATAAAAATACCCACTATTGCTTAGTGAACAGAGGATAATAATGTATAAAAAAAATAAAAAATATTTAACTTATATTTATTTTTAAATTAATTAAATACCTTGAAACTTAATTAAATCCTAACTTGTTATATACAATTCACCATGGCATGGGATTTGGTGGGTTTATTCCCTGTGTTGTTAGGGATCCACTCTGATTTTTCTAAGGTGAGAGGGCATCTCTAGCTAGATATTTCTAATTTTCAAGTTAAACCTCTCTATTTATTTTAAAAAATAAAATAATTAAATATATATCAGAAAAAATACAAAACTTGTTTTAGTAGGTTCACTGTGGTCAGAGGACCCTAGGAAAATTATCAAAGGGATTTAATTAATTAATAATGACATTTTAAGTAACTAACTCATTAAAACCCCTAAGAAATTAAATAATTAAAATATAAATGGAAAAATCACAAAAATCATTCCCAAATCTAAATAGTAATCATGTTAACCCCCTATAAAAAATTGAAGTCAATTGGAATTGATTTCATCACTAAAATTGGTTTTCTAGGTAAAATAACAATTTTGACATTAAAATAATTATAATAACTAAAATATAATTAAGAAAATAATAAAAATGGTTTTAAGAGTTCCGAGTTACTGGAGGAACTTAACAAACTAAAACTTGAGTTAAAATAAATATTTCATTATTAAGCTGTTTTTCAATATTTAAATATTTTAAATAATTAAAAAATCATAAAAATCACAAAAATATAAAAAAAACACCAAAATGTCACATTGGTTCCTTAGTCACTTGGAAACAATTAAAATATCTTTCCTAATTTTCTAAGTAAAGTTATAAATTTTAAAAGGCTAAAAATATGGATTTTCCTTAACTTTGCACAAAAATAACTATAATAAATAAAATAAAATTCGTAAAAATATGAAATTTACTTCTCTGGGTTCTCTGAACTCAGAGAGGTTTAAGAAAAATGTAAACCATATTTTTCCTCATAAATAATATTTTATATTTAATTAATAATCAAAATAAAGAAATAAATATAATAATTAAAATAAAACTAAAAAATCATGAAAATTGCCCTAGGTGGTCCTCTAACCTAAATAAACCTTCAATAATTTTCCTAAGAACTGATGGTTTGTTTTGGCTAAATAAATGAATTAACATTAAAAACACTTATTTTTGTACTAAAATAATTATAGAAATAAAATAAAAATAGAAAAATCATATTTTCTTCCATGATATTTTAATTGACTCATGAGTGGTGTAACATAAAAATTTCAAAGTCATTTAAATTGAATTTAATGAATTATGAAGTGATAGGCCCTAAAGAAGTTAAATGGTAATTATGGAATTTAAGTTTTAAATTAATATTTAGGCTTAATCAAGGGGTAAATGAAGAATAAATGATTTAAATTAACTTTGTTAGATGATTGAAACATAAGAGTTTAAAAGGTAGAAACCAATCTCACTTCTATCTAGGACATGGGCATAATTGTAATTTCTCCTCATTATCATAAATTGGAAGTTAATTAAATTAGATGATTCTAAGGTAGGCGGTCGATAATAACTCACTAATTAAGACACCTAGATAATGGTTTATGATGATACAATCATTGATAATGATTAAATGACATTTAACTTAACGTTCCTTAAAGTATAAATTTACCCTTAAGGGCTTAGTAGTGAACTAGGCTTAATCCAAAATTTTGATTAATGAGGTTTATAAAAGAAAACATAATTGATTAAATATTTTGAAAACATTAAAATCCTAACTTTAAATTAATTGACTAAATTCCTTAATAAATTAAATTAGCTTTAAGGGTCTTCACTCTCATAATTTATAAAAAAAACTATCAAATGATAGTTACCCCGCTCATGGGATAATTAAAACATTAAAGGTTACTGAGAAAAGGGTTAAAACACACTCACTAAACCTTACTTTGTAATATATGCAGTATCTAGAAACATAATAAGTTTAGAGGAACTCAGGATGTTCCAAAAAGCCTTAAAAGTTGTTTGGGGTCATACCCCGAACACTTTTATGGTCTTTTGAATATCTTGGAGGACAACTGAACTTATTATGCTTTACTCAAGAAAATCATTGTATGAATAAGAGCTCACCAAGTTATGCACACTTTAAACCGGTTTTACCTACTTTTCTCCCTTGAAACATATTTTAATTCTCTGTAAGATTATATATACACTGCAAATACTGACATTTTAGCTGGAGTGCGAGAAGAGGACTGGTACTCTTTTATAGTTTATTTACAGTACTTTTCTTTATTGCACTTTACTTTCCAGTGTTGTTCATTTTCTACAAATTATGCCACCTTGAATACTAAACTAAAACTAAATTAAAACATGATTCACAACAACAACAAGATAAGAAAAGTCTAAAAATTAATCACAAACAAAACAAAACAAAGACAATTGCAACTAAATTAATACGTCTCTTTGGATGATTAGGAATCTCTCAGATAAGGTAACCTACGGCTGCTAACGAAATTTATCTGGTCTGGATGAAGTTATTAAATTTATTTATTTGATTTTGGTAAATTCATTAAGACTAAGTGAATCTGAAGAAAATAGAGATGTCAAAATGAGTGAACCGTGGGATCCTAACCGGTGTCCATCTAGTCAACTTTAATCCCCCCTTAAGAAGATATTTAAATAATTATAGCTACAACATCAAACTTGATGACTACATCAAAACTTGAACTATAAACCCAATATTTCTTTCAACCTCCTCAATTTGACACTTCTAAACTTAAAACTGTTGCAAAGAAGAACTTGGAGCAAACACTATGGGCAGCATAATGAGACAAGCAGAAAAACATATTTGAAAGAGAAAACATGTCTACAACATTAAACCTTCTTATAAATAAATAACAAGCCATAAGACTTTGAGGTAGTTTGTTTAGTACGATATAAACCCTCACCTTATCTTTTAGGCCTTTACACACTGTGCAATATAAACCCTAACTCGTCTTAGGACTCCAGGTTATCGTTCGTCACAACATAAATCCTCCTATCTTCCAAGCTATCTGCACGATTGGTATCATGCAGATGTATGTCCTAAAAAATAAAAATTGGCAGGATGAAACATTAAATAATATATGTTCTAAATTAAAGCCAAGCCATATGGTAGTCTGGGAAGACACTGAGGTTCCCCTCAGAATCCGTGGCATCTCCTAGCATTCTTCTTTTGGATTCTGAAAATAATTGTTCCAAATTTACACTTTTCTCATTTGAATTTCCTATTGTCTGACCTTGAAAAATCATACCTTTTTTCATTCATGGAGGCATTATTTCCTGATCTAATTCAAGAGTTTTCTTAAGTGACTTCGATCATTTAAGATGTAATTAACTATAGAGGCTTATCCAGGTAATATAAACCCTATTTAATTTTTCGTATTAAATAGAAGAACTTGTAAATCAACATAAATGGTTCGCAGACTAAACAGATGTCATAGATTCTTTAGTTTATTTAATTGAGCCTCGCTAGTAAGTGATGTGTCTACTCTTCAGGGTACATGCATAGCTTGCGGTATAGTGCTCGGTTACTTAAACTATTATTTATATGAGATCATTTTGATTTCATATTTTCAAATTAAAATGTTACTTTCCAAAATTAAACATATATATTAAATTAAATCAACTTTAAAACGGGGGATGAGATTTCCATTCCGACAACCGACGACAGCGAACTACTTTAACAACCGACAACATGCTAGATTTGAGATTCGTCTGACATTCCAATGATGCACTAAAAGCTTCTAAAAGTGATTTAATGACCTGATTTAGGTTTTATTTTGTTGGGATTGACCCAATTTTGGTATCATTGGGTTTGTCTCGACGAACCGGCCAATTTGATTGTAAGTTTGCTGAAAGTAAAGTTTTGGATGACCTTTTTTTGAAGTTTGAACATTTTTTTTAAAAAAATTCTCTTAAGAATCGTGTTATGTCTCTAGATTTGTGTCGAATGATGGAAATTTATTGATGATCTATCAATATTCACGTTTTTAAAATGTTGATATCATAAGTTTACGTATAAAAATATAAATCTTATTTTTAAAAAGGAAATAAAAAAAATAATATTTTGATGTGATATTTAAAGATTTGAACACTATGTATGTAATGTTGTATCTAAGTAAATGTCCCCCATAAAAATGCAATACATTCATGAGAAAAAAAATACTTAAAAAGATTATCTCCAAAGACCTCAAAAATTTATAGCGAGTTTATGAGTTCCCGATTCCAAAAATTTTCGATAAAGTAAGTGATCCCGCGATTTTAAATATACTTATAAATATAAGAATTCGGCACCACTACTAAAAGATATAAATTCTTAGCAACAGTGCCAAAAACTTGTCTTGGAGCGTAATTTTAATTTTAGTAACAATAAAATATTATAATCTTTTAATCGTTGAGTTACCTTTAAACGCAAGTATACGTATCGCTCAAGTAATACAGAGCTCTAGTGGAGTCCTAGATATTGATCTCACAGGGAAATATATTAAAGCCTACGGACTAGGATTATATAAAGCAAGTTAGAATTACAACTAAATCAAAATTGTCTATCTGTCACTAATACGCAATTTATAATAATATAAAGTTCTTATATCTAAACTAGTTTTACTAACAATTTACTAATACTACTGAAATTAAGTTCAAATATATAATAGCAAGAATCTTTCTCCTTTTTTTAAGATATTTAAGTGAAATGATAATTAGAATTAGTTTTATATGTGTTGTGCCAAATAGGAGCATACCTATTATTTACCCTTTGGTCTAGGAATAAAGAACATTGACAAATCCTATGCTTGGATACTGAATCTGCAGCTAGGCTGGGAGGATACCGGCTCTCACTTCGGAGCTCCCACATTCCCCTCACCTGAGGGCTAACAATCTACACCTCAGCACCCAAACGATAGGACCGAATTGAGGATTTTAGTCTGTCACTTTAAAATCTTCAATTCTACGCCCGATAATAATTACTTCCCTATTTATTTGCACTTCTCCTTTCAAGGATTTACCCGTCTACCTTTCAAAGAGAAATGTGATACATACTAGTTAAGAATCCCTAGCCCACGGTCAGATCTTAAGAATTCTTCACAGATTTTAACAATATAAATGGCCAATTCGTATAGTAAAGCAAGTTTAGGTACATTATCATCACAACTTCTTTATAATAGGTTTGATAAACTAATTCATATAATCATTTCACAAAAACATCAAAACAAGGAGAAAGACAGAACAACTACTCAGAATTCATGAAGATGATGCAATAAAACATGGATTTCATATAATAAAGTAAAGTTCTATAAACTACAGTAAATAAACACAACTTATCTTAAACTCTTCCCCAAGCAAACTCCTTAAAGTTCCTCTGGATTTCTTCCTTTCTTACAACACGCGGAATTCTCCTTCGAAACGGCAATGCAGAAGAGATCTCCCACTTCCCTTCCACTCTTGCAATCCCTCAAAGAATTCCTCACAAAATCTCTATTTGAACTCACTACTCAATAAATAACAACACTAAAAATAACTATCTACTGACTATAAACACACCAATTGACACTCTTGGACACTATGGACTCTCTATTAAACACGTAGGAGACCACTTTTCGGCCTAAAATGGTTCTTTTTAAAGTTGTAGAAGTGTCTCTAAGGGTTTTGCAGGCACCCCTTCAAAAATCGTCCACATTCGACGCATTTCTGGAAAGATTCTAATATACGTATAATTGCATTTGAAATTGTGAATTTTACAAATTATAAAAATCTAAATAAAAATTCATAAACTCTTTCATAAGTAAAATCACATCAAGTGTTTTGCACTGCTGTCATTGATTAAATCTTCTAACAGTAGCATCAAACTCTTGCATTTGAAAGTATATATATAAAGCCCCTTTAGGTTAAGTCACGCATCAAGTTTTTGGCGTCGTTGCCGGGGAAGATAAAGAAAATAAGTAAGAAAGTTAAAAAGACATTTTTTTAAATTAAATATAATTTATACACTTTTATTTCTTTAAAAAAAACTACAAAAATAAAAATAAAAATAAAATATATAAATAAAAATACCAAAAATATTTTAATTTTATGCGAAGTTCTGGATTTGAAGGATTATTACCTTTTTGATTCTGAATTAGAAAGAACAGTTAAAAGAATTAAAAAAGGAAAACAAGGTAAACAAATTCAAAAATATCAGGAAATGGCTAATTTACATAACAATAATCAAAATTCAATAGAAATTAATGATCAAAATGTTTATAAACCATTAAGGGATTATGCAAACCCTACAGCTGATGAACTTCATATTAGTATTCAAATACCAACTGTAGATGCTAATTCTTTTGAGCTTAAACCTTTTATTATTCAAATGGTTCAAAATAATCAATTTGGAGAAACACTTAATGAAGATCCAAATTTACACCTTGTTAGTTTCTTAGAACTTCGTGCTACCTTTAAATATAATAATGTTTCTGATGATGCTATTACACTTAGACTCTTTCCTTTTTCCTTAAAAGATAAAGCAAAGATGTGGCTTAATTCATTAGCAACTAGTTCTATTTAAACTTGGGCAGATATGGCACAAAAATTCCTTGCTAAATATTTTCCACCTTCTAAAATTGCTAAATTAAGAAATGATATAACTTCATTTACACAATTTGATGGAGAAACAATTCATGAAGCTTGGGAAAGATTTAAAGAACCGTTAAGAAAATGTCCTCATCATGCTTAGCTAGATTGGTTAATTATTCAAATATTTTATAATAGACATATTGGATCACTTAGATCTATTATTGATGCTGCTGCTGGTGGTTCTTTAATGGCTAAGACATTTGAAGAAGCTTATACTTCAATTGAAGAAATGGCTAATAATAATTTTCAATGGCCTTCTAAAAAGTTTAATCCTAAAAGAATGGCAAGAATTCAAGATAATAAAGCCTTTTCTATTTTAGCTTCACAAGTGGTTGCAATATCAAAGAAATTAGATAGTTTTGCTATTAATATATCGCATGTAAGTAATAATAATTCTGCAAATACTAATGATTCTCAAACAATAGAAACTTTGCAAGCTATTGCTAGTAAAACTAACAACTCTTATTCTAATTATTATAATCCTAGTTGGAAAAATCATCCTAATTTTAATTGGAATAATGGACATCAATAATGGAGTAATAATCAAGTTAATCCAAACTGAAACAATCAAGGAAATTCAAACTTTAGACCAATTTACCCTCCTGGTTTTAATAATCATTAGAAAAAGTTATTTATAGAAGAATTGATCTTGCAACTAGGTAATCAACTACAAAGTCAAAACACTGTTATTCGTAATATTGAGAATCAGATGGGTCAAAATGCTAATTTTATTAATTACAGACCTTAAGGAACACTACCTAGCATTGTCGAAATTAATCCTAAAGAAACTAGGAAAGAACATGAACAAGCAAAAGCTGTACAACTTAGAAGTGGAAAGGAATTAAAAGAGAAAATTCGGAATGAAATTGAAAAAGAGAGAGAGGTAGAAGAAATTGAAAAACCTAAAGATACTCTTTCTCCAAATAAAGATCAGACTGTAATTCCTATTGAAGTGGAAGTTGAAAGAACACCACCACCTTTTCCTCAAAGATTAAAACAACAGAAGCTTGACCATCAATTTTCTAAGTTCTTTGAGATTTTTAAGAAACTTACCATCAACATTCCTTTTGCTGAAGCATTGGAACAAATTCCAAGCTATGCAAAATTTATGAAAGATATTTTAAGTAAAAAAAGAAAATTTGAAGCTTATGAAACTATTGCATTAAGTGAAGAATGTAGTGCAATAATTCAGAAGAAACTACCTCAGAAACTTAAAGATCCTGAAATTTTCACTATACTATGTGCTATTGGAGAAAAATTTTGTGGAAAAGCCTTATGTGATTTAGGAGCAAGTATTAATCTCAAGCCATTTTCAATCTTTTGAAGTTAGATTTAGAAGAGATTTCTCCCACCACTGTAACCCTTCAGTTAGCTGATCGATCTATCACTTATCTTAAAGGAGTTATAGAGGATGTTCTTGTTAAGGTAGATAAATTTATCTTTCCTGTGAATTTCATTGTACTAGATATGGAAGAAGATAAAGAAATACCTATTATTTTAGGGAGACCTTTTCTAGCTACTGGACGTGCTATGATTGACGTGCAAAAAGGAGAATTAACGATGAGAGTTAATGATCAAGAGATAACATTTAATGTTCTGAAATCAATGAGGTATCCTGATAAAAAAAATGCTATCGAATGGATATTTTTGATCATATAATTGAAAAACATTATCAAGAAAAATGTAAGGTCATTTCTGAAGAAAAAATGATGAATATGTGTTATAAAATGAGTCATTAACTGAAGAAAATGAAAAAGTAAATAAAGAAAATTTATCTGAAGAAACTCATTATATTCAACTGGAAAATTTTAGACACAACTAAAAATGATATACTTTTACCCTTATCTGAAGAAACTCATTATATTTAAAGTATGCATTTCTTAGAAATTCATTAACTTTACATGTAATTATATCTTCATAATTGAGTAAAGATCAAGAAGAAAAATTAATAGGAGTTCTGAAGAATTATAAGAAAGCTTTTGGTTGGACAATTATAGATATAAAAGGAATAAGCCCTTCAATCTGTATGCATAGGATTTTAATGGAAGAAAATTGTAAACCCACTATTGAACCTCAAAGAAGATTGAACCCAATTATGAAAGAGGATGTAAAGAAAGAAATTTTGAAATGGTTAGATGCTGGAATTATTTATCCTATTTCAGATAGTCAATGGGTGAGTCCTATTCATTGTGTTCCGAAGAAAGGAGGAGTAACTATCATTATTAATGAAAAAAATGAATTAATCCCAACAATACAAGTTATTTGATGGAGAATTTGCATTGATTATCGAAAATTAAACAACGCCACTAGAAATGATTGTTTTCCTTTACCTTTCTTGGATCAGATGTTGGATAAATTAGTTGGACACTCATATTTCTGTTTTCTGGATGGATATTCTGGTTATCATCAATTACCTGTTGCTCCTGAGGACCAAGAGAAAACAACATTTACAAGTCCTTATGGAACATTTGACTTTAGAAGAATGTCTTTCGGATTATGTAATGCACCTGCAACTTTTCAAAGATGTATGATGTCAATATTTTGTGACTTAATTGATAAAGGAATTGAAGTATTTATGGATGATTTTTCAGTATTTGGAACTTCTTTTGAATCTTGCTTGGAAAATATAACGAAAGTTTTGAAAAGATGTGAAGAAACAAATTTGGTTCTAAACTGGGAAAAATGTCAATTTATGGTCACAGAAGGAATTGTACTTGGGCATAAAATTTCACAAATAGGGATGGAAGTTGATCAAACAAAAGTGAAAATTATTGATGAACTTCAACCACCTACTACTGTTACTGATGTGAGAAGTTTTATGGGTCGTGCTGGATTTTATAGAAGATGTATAAAATATTTTTCTAAAATTACTAAACCTTTTGGCCATTTATTGGGAAAAGAAGCTAAATTTGAATTTAATGAAGATTGTTTGAATGTGTTCAATATTTTAAAAGAAAAATTAATCACTGCACCTGTTATTGTTGCACCTGATTGGAATAAACCTTTTGAATTAATGTGTGATGCAAGTGATTATGCAATTGGAGCTGTATTGGGACAAAAAAATGAGAAAATTTTTAAAGTTATATACTATGCTAGCAAAACTCTTAATGAAACTCAAAGAAATTACACTACTACTGAAAAAGAGCTTTTAGCAATAGTATATGCATTTGATAAATTTAGACCATATCTTCTTGGAACGAAATGTATTGTACATACTGATCATTCTGCTATTAAGTATTTAATATCTAAAAAGGATGCTAAACCTAGATTGATCAGGGGTTTTACTTTTACAAGAATTTGATTTTGAGATTGTGAACAGAAAAGGAACTGACAACCAAATTGCTGATCATTTATCGAGAATTAAAAATAATAATGAGAAGATTTATAAATAAAATATAATTGAGAAATTCCATGAAGAACAATTATATGTCATTCAAGGATTACAAATGTCTTGGTATGCTGATATAGTTAACTATTTGGATAGCAATATTTTACCATATGGATTGAATAGCAAATATATTAAGAAATTCAAGAATGATTGTAAATCATATATTTGGGAAGATCCTCGTTTATTTAAAATAGGAAAAGATTATGTGATTCGAAGATGTGTACCTTACGAAGAAACTTTTGCAATTATTCAAAAATTTCATGATTCTAAATTTGAAGACACTTTGAAGTGGATAAAACTGCATTTAAAATATTAAATTCTGGATTTTATTGGCCTACTTTATTCAAAGATGTTGGACATTATGTGAAAACTTGTGATCGATTTCAAAGAATTGGGAATATATCCAAAAAAGATGAAATGCCTCTAAACGTTATATTAGAAATTAAAATTTTTTATGTATGGGGTTTAGACTTTATGGGACCTTTCGTACTATCATCTGGAAAGATCTATATTTTATTAGCAGTTGATTATGTTTCAAAGTGGATTGAAGTTGTAGCTTTACCTAACTGTGATTCCAAAAGTGTTTCGAAATTTTTAAAGAAGATGTTTTTTACAAGATTTGGAATACCCAGGGTAATTATCACAGATGGGGGAAGTCATTTCAAAAATATAAGAATTCAATCATTATTGGAAAAATTCAGAATTAAACATAGAATTGCAACTGCTTATCACCCTCAAACAAGTGGAATGACTGAAGTATCAAGCAGATAAATTAAAAGAATATTAGAGAAGCTGTTAATCCTAAAATAATTGACTGGGTTGATAGACTTGATTCTGCATTATGGGCTTATAGAACAGCTTATAAGACAGATATCAGAATGTCACATTATCGGTTAGTTTATGGTAAACAATGTCACTTACCTATTGAACTGGAACATAAAACTTATTGGACGATAAATGAGTTCCATTATGATTTGAATGCTGCAGGAGAGAAATGATTATTACAACTGAATGAAATTGAAGAGATAAGAAATGAGTCATATGAGAATGCAAAGATTTATAATGAAAGAATGAGTAAATTGCATGATAAAAAGATTTCAAGGAAAATGTTTGAGCCTGGACAAGAAGTGTTATTATTTAATGCTCGTTTAAAATTTTTTCCTAGAAAATTAAGATCTAAATGGATGGGACCATTTATAATTGAAAAAGTGTACCCTTATTGAGCTGTGGATATTAAAGATACCAAAACTGGAAAATTATTTAAAGTTAACAGAATAAGACTGAAGCCTTATATGGGAAAAATCAAACCAAATTACAAAGAGGCTTACGAACTGAGTCTACCCGATTAATTTAATTAATTAGGTCGGGCTGACGACGTTAAACCAAGCGCTTTGTGGGAGGCAACCCATTTATTATCAGTGTGATTGTTTGTGATTTGAATCTATCTTAATCGTGTTTGTATGTGGATCACACCCTTTTTAGACCTATTTTTAAGATCAAAACTTTGAAAATTTGACGATAGGCGAATCGGAGTCGATCGAGGTTCTAGCGCCTAGGCGCCAAAAGATGGCGCTTAAGCTCCAGAATAACCTACGCGTATCGATGATTTGGCGCCTAGGCGCCAGATTTTGTCGCTGAAGCGCCACGGTTACAGGTCGTGTAAAAACCGAAATTCTTCAATTTTTCACACGAAATCTCCCTATATATTGACCTATCTTTGTCCCTAATCACATATAAACCTTAATTTTGACCAGAGCAATCTATTTTGGAGGAGTTAAGAGGAGTTTGGAAGCAATGGATAGAGGAAATCATGGAAATGAGGTAAGAGACAAATCTCCTAAAGATCCTCAACCTTATTTTAATGGTTTTATTGCTGTTAGTATGTAGAGATTGTTTAGTCAGTTAGAAAAGATTGAAGCGGAACTTCAAAGTATTGGGAATCATTTGCATGAAATGTATCATCAAATTGAACACATGGAATGACAAACAAAACTTTAATTTGATCATATGGCGTTCTATCATGACGCTCAAGTAGCAATGTACGCGAAGAACAAGTGGATCGATGAAAAGACGGCTTTGGAATTTCCAAGGCCGTTGGTTTTCTATCCATTCGGTCCTAGTGAACTTCATTGTGAAAGAGATGGAAATTGAAGATCGGTGCTGAATAGATCTCTTTTGTGTTCTAGGTGTGATTGAGTCAAGTTCTAGTGTGTCAATTATCTAGTTTGTGTGTTTGCTTTATTGTTCAAGGTGTGTTGTTGGATTTGGAATTTGCTTTGAATTTATGTTATTTTGTTGTTTATAGAATGATGAACCTTGTATAATCTCATTCTGGAATTTATTGAGTTTGGAATGAAAATTGTGAATTGGAATTGAAGAGTTAGTTAAATTTCGTGTTTGAAATGTGGATCTTAGTTATCATTTTAAACTTATTGTGGAAATGTATGGAGGATATAAATTGGATTAATACTCTTATAAGAGTAATTAGGAGTCGAATTTAACAAGTTTTTATGGCAAATAAAAAATTTAAAATCAAATTTTTTGAAAGGCGAGTCTGGTGCCTAGGAGCCAGAATTCGGTGCCTAGGCGCATGTTCAGCCTGAACCCGAAACTTCATCTTTTTAAACACTCCCACGCCATTTTTGACACCTAAGCTTCCCTTTCCTCTGGTTTTCGCGAAAAGAGGCCTAGAGATCCCATTTGAGGCTTGATTTTCAAATTTTTGAGCTTGAAATCACTCGATTTCTTCATCCTAAGGTTAGATCTACATTCTAAACCAATTATTTTTTATTTTCACCGTGGATTTTGCTCTCTTTGATGAAAACTAAAATTTTGAGAAAATTTTTGCTTTTTAGAGTTTAATCCATAGATTTTTAAGCTCTTTCAAGGTTGAAAATCTTAAATTAGTATATTTTCTGTGATCCTATGAATTTATTTTACATTTTTATTACAAGTTTAGATGACACCAAAATCTAAGCAAGGAAAGGAACGAGAAAATTTTGATCGTAGCATGTTTGTCGCTGCCGCTGCACATTTCCTGTACAATGATTTTGCTACGGCTCGGAAGATTATCTCGGAACGAAGTTTTCACAATCCGGGAGAAAGAATTAAAGAAACGATCGTTGCACTCAACTCCCAACGATTCTGTTATTTCACTGTTGTTGTTGTTATCCCTATGGTTTGGGAGTTTTATGAAAATTTCATGGATGCTGAAGAGTACGAGATTTTCATCATAGGAGTTGGAGTAGGATTCACTCCCGAGCATATCAACATTTTCTACGGCTTGCCGCTGAACATCGAGTGCTATTACTCAAGATTATCTCCATCTGAGGGAGATTTAGATATGATTATTGCTTACCTGACTGATGGTACTGGAGCTTGGAAGACCCGGAATGGAAAAAGGGTAAATTTTTCATCTTCTAAGCTTAATGGTATTTCAAAGGCATGGCACTGCTTTATTTTTGCCCGTATCCTTCCATCCAATCATTTGAGTGAGGTTACCAAGGATAGAGCTATCCTCAACTATTGCAATTAGGAGAGGAAGCTGATTGATGTAGGAAGTATCATTTATGATTCTGTAGAGGCCACTGCTCGTTCTAGCACTTCTGTTGGACATGGATTTCCATCTTTGATATATTCTCTGTGTGAAAGTGTTGGAGTAGTTGCTGAGCTTTCTGAGGAAAATCTCAAGTTTACAAAGCCCATAGGAAGAGAAATATCTATGATCGACTTCGAGGTAAGAGTTCTACTGCACCTTCTAGTTCATTACCTGCTTCTAGTAGAGCTTCTACTTCTAGACCTTCTTCTATTGCTGAGCCACCATCTAGTTTCTGGGAGTCCATGCCTGATCAGTTTATGGAGGAGCAGAATGAGTTATTTCTAACTCATTGTAGAGTCGATACGATCGATAAGAAGATCGATCATCTTTCTGAGTACACCCAATAAAAGAGTGACTATGATGCTAAGTATTCTAAGTCTTTAGTTAGATTCCAGAAGGGTGAGCATGATGTTCAGTTTCCTGCCTATCCTAGATTTTCACCGTATGTTGATCCGAAGGATATGGAATTTTATTTTGGAGATGACGATGACGAGGCTACAGACAGTGATTAGTAGCTTGATTTACCTCTTGAGATGTGTCATTCTATTTTTAGTTTATTTTTTGTTTGTTAGTACTGATTGGTGTGATTTTATTGTTATTTGCTAGTGTCTATTTGCTTAAGTAACTTTGTGTGAACTTTTGATATTGAGATTGTTTTAGAGCATCTGCTGTGTTATGTGTTTAAGACTGAAATATGGATGAATTTTTATTTTCTATGATAAATGTTTATTTTTGTTTCAGCCTACTGTTTAGTATTCATGAATAGTTAGTAATTTTGCATGTTTTAAAAATAAAAAAAAATTAAAAAAAATTAATAAAATATAACTCTTTTAAAAAAAAATTAACTCATGCTCTGCAAACTTTTCTATATATGCTTAATTATTTCTATTATGTTCATAGTAAAACATGTGTAGGATTAGAAATGAGTTTTTCCTTACTGCATTATCACTGTACCAAGATAAATTTTTGTTTATTTCTTTTTCTTATGCTTTAGAAAATTTTATGATTCATTTATATACTAAAGCTGAAGTTTAGGGGAAGGGAAAACATTTTTCAAATTTAAATATTATTTATCCTTAACGTACTAATAATTTCTTTAAAAAATATAAACATAACATAAGGAATGAAAAATATATTTAAGATTACTTAAATTTTTGGAATTTATAAATAATTTAGTAGACTTAACTAAAATTTCAATAATTTTGATTGATTTTAAGAATAGAATTATTTAACTTAAAGAATAATAAGATTAAAATTTTTCTATTTATAGTAAAGAGAATTGTATTTTAGAAATACTAAGGAATCAAGATTATTATCCGAAAAAGAAAAGATTGAAATAAATTTTAAAAAAAATACTTATTAATAATGTCATATTTATTAAGTAAAAAAATGTATAAGTTTTTAAATATAAGTTAAAGACAGTCAAGTTCAAAATTATTAATAGGCTATCCAAAAATAATAATCCTCACTGAAAAAAAAAAGAAAAAAGAAAAGGATTGAAAAAAAAATCCCAAAGAAGAAAAAAAGAAATGTGAGAAGAAACTTGAGTAAATGTCTAATCAAAAATTGGCTTTACTTGAATTATCTTATAGGAGAAAAACCCATTACATTTTTAACTTAATTTTAATGTAGAAATATTTTTACTAGAAAAATGTTTCATGAAAGACTTTTTCTTGTAAAAATTTTATGTGACCTTAATATGATAAATTACAATTATTCTTGAAATAAATGAAAATTTTAAAATCTTATGATTTGGTAGTTAAGTATTCTTTAAATTCTTAAAATTAAACTTAATTAGTGAAAATTTGGTTAATGATTTGTTAAAGCTTTTATAAAACCAAAAATTACAAGGAATTTTAAATATTAAAACTTCATTCCAAATGTTATATATTTTATGTAATTAAAAGGGTTACTTGAGGACAAGTAACGTTTAAGTTTGGGGGAATTTGATCCACTTTAAAAATACCCATTTTTATGTCTTATTTATGATTCAATTCTTAAGGATATTATGCTTTAATAAAAGGTATTTTTATGTTTTTTGATGTGAGTGATAAAAAAAGAGTTCAAGAAGGAAAAAGGTGCAAAAATGAGCAAAAATGGAGCTAAAAGAGCAATGTTGTCGAAATTGTAGGCCTGACACCTAGGCGCCAGAATCCGGCGCCTAAGCTCTAGTTTCATACAGACACAGACAAGATTTTTGATGACTTTGGACAGTTATTTTGATGATGTTAAGCGGTTATTAGAGCTTCTAGAAGACTAGAAGTTACTCCTAATATATAAGACATGTGATACAATGCATCTGGACGCAAGGAAACGATTTTAATCGCGAAGAGGTGTGACCCAAAGTGAAGAGGTGCGAAGACCTGGTTACGGAGTCCGGTGCCTAGGCGCGATAGTTACCTTCTAGAAGATACATTGTATTTGGACGAATTCTGAAGAGGTGCCTTAAGCAACCCCTGGTCAGAGCTCTATAAATAGGAGCCCATTCTACAGAGAAATCGCCCTTTCACCCCCTCTAGCATCCTTTAGTCCCAAATCACTATATAGTCATCCAATCATTTTAGGGAGCCACCTTCTTTATTATTTAGTGAGTTTATTTTTAGTTTATCTTGAGTGTTAAGTGTGAGATTATTAGTGTTGTTGTTGTTGAAGTCTTTCATCATTGCATTTAAGTCAGTAGGAGTCCGCGGACCACCTGAAGGAACATTCCAGATAAGTGTTTGTAACTTGGTTCAAAGTTTTATAAATATTTTTTGTTGTGTGAATTCAATATGTTCTGAGTAGTTATTTTTCTTTCTCCTTTTAACTATGAAAAGATAATAAGATAATTAAACTTTGTTGAAGAATTTAACTTAAAATATTTATAAAAATTATGATGATATTAATACCTGATCTTAGTTTAATTTTTAAACTGGTCATTTAAATTGTTAAAACATGTTGAAGAATTTTGAGACCTATCCGGAGATGAGTTCTTAACTAGTAGATATCACATGAATCATTGGGTAGTCGAAGGCTTTATGCGGGGTATTCAAGGTGAAGTACAAATAAATAAAAAGATATGATTTATTGGGCGCAGAATTAATTAGTTTTTAGTGATAGACTAAATTCTAATAATTTGATTTATAGAAAGGGAACGGGTCACTGGTAGGGCCAACCATAGCCACCCTTGGACATCTAGTAGTGTGAGCCTAGATTAACCCATTCTACTAATAAAACATCCTGAACTGATCTATAGATTAGTCAATGTTCTTTATGCCTAGACCAAAGGGTAAAGAATATGAATGCTTCTATTTGGCACAATACCATAATCTAAACTCTCCACAAATGATAATTATTCTAAAAATATTGAATTAGTTGAAAAAGGAGAAAGTTGTTATATTTATACCTGCATTAATATTTATTTTTAGTGTTGCTTACTTACATTTAGTATAAATATCATTAAATCTAAAATCTAAACTTTAAAAAGAAATAAAAATAATAATCACTATTAATTTAAAAAATCTAAAAATATTACTTACCATTCTAAAAATCTTCCCCGTGGGATCGATAACTAGGACTCCACTAGAGCCCTGTATTACTTGATATGATACGTATACTTGCATTTGAAATTGTGACTTTTACAAATTATAAAAATCTAAGTATAAATTCATAAACTCTTTCATAAGTAAAATCACATCAAGTGTTTGGCGCTGCTGTCAGTGATTAAATCTTCTAACAGTGGTATCAAACTCTTACATTTGAAAGTATATATATAAAGCCCCTTTAGGCTAGGTCACGCATCAATAACCTTAAAAATTTTATCATATCTTTGATCAAGAACAGCTCCAATAGCATAATCACTAGCATCACACATTAGTTCGAATGGCTTCCCCCAGTCAGGTGAAACTATTACAGGTGTTGTGATTAGTTTTTCCTTTAATAACTCAAAGGCATTCAAGGAGTCTTCAGTAAATTCAAATTTCTTATCTTTTTCTAAAAGTTGGCATAGAGGTTTTGTAATTTTTGAAAAATCTTTAATATAGCGCCTGTAGAAACTAGCATGTCTAAGAAAACTTCTTACCCCTCTCACTATAGTAGGAGGTAGTAATTTAGCTATTACTTAAATTTTTACAGGGTCTACTTTCATGCCATTTTCTGAAATTTTATGCCCTAATACAATTCCTCCTGCAACCATAAATTGACATTTCTCCCAATTTAGAGCTAAGTTAGTTCTTTCACATAGCTCCAAAACTTTTTCAAGATGATTTAAGCATTCGTCAAATGATGTTCCAAACACAGAGAAGTCATCCATAAATAGTTCTATTCCATTGTCTATTATTTACTAAAAATAGACATCATACATCTTTGGAATGTTGCAGGTGCATTACATAGTCCGAAAGGCATTCTTCTAAAAGCAAAAGTTCCATAAGGACTAGTAAAAATTATTTTCTCTTGATCCTCATGAGCAATAGGTATCTGACGGTAACCAGTATATCCATCCATAAAACAGAAATACTTGTGTCCAGCAAGTCTATCCAACATTTGGTCTAGAAAAGGAAGAGGAAAGTGATCTTTTCGGGTGGCAGTATTTAATTTTCTATAATCAATACACATACGACATCCAGAAACTTGTCTGGTAGATATTAATTCATTATTTTCATTTTCTTCAACAGTTACTCCTCCTTTCTTAGGAACACAATGAATTGGACTTGCCCAAGTACTATCCGAAATAGGATATATAATTCCAGCATCTAACCATTTCAAAATATCTTTTTTAACTGCTTCTTTCATAATAGGGTTTAGTCTCCTTTGAGGCAATTCTTGGTTTATGTTCTTCATTTAATAAAATTATGTGCATACAAATCGAAGGACTAATTCCTTTAATATCAGCTAGAGTCCAACTAAAAGCTCTTTTGTATTTTTTAAATGTATCCATTAATTTTTATTCTTGAATTTCATTTGAGTCTGAGGATACAATTACTGGTAGTGTTGAAAATTCTCCTAAAAATAAATAATTCAAATGAATTGGAAGATTCATTAATTCAAGTTCAGGGGGTTTTACAATAGATGAAATTAATATTTTATTTTATGGTGCTGTTGAATTGAGCGTTTCAAATTTTTCCTAAATATAATCAGCTTCCTCGCTTTCAATTTCATCATAATTATCTTTTTCTATATCTTCTTTTTCTTTTCTTTGAAATATTCTTTTCTTAGATAATCGCATATATCCATTCTAAAACATTCATCATCTTTTTCTATTAATGGATATTTCATTGACTTTAAGATGTTAAAAGTTACTCTTTGATCATTTACTCTCATAGTCAATTGCCCTTTTTGAACGTCTATCATTGCTCTTCCTGTAGCTAGGAATGGTCTTCCTAAAATGATTAAAGTTTCTTTATCTTCTTCCATATCTAGAATGATAAAGTCCATAGAAAAAATAAACTTATCAACCTTAACCAAAACATCTTCTACAACTCTCTTAGGATGTGTAATAGATCGATCAGCTAACTGTAAAGTTACAGAAGTTGGTGCAATCTCTCCAATTTTCAACCTTTTAAAAGTTGATAGAGGCATCAAATTTATGCTAGCTCCCAAATCACATAATGCTCGCCCATAAAATGTTTCACCAATACACACGGGATAGTAAAACTACCAAGATCTTTAAGTTTTTCAGAAAGTTTTCTCTGAATTGTAGCACTACAATCTTCACTGAGTGCAATAGTCTCATGATCTAGTAACTTCCTCTTCTTACTGAGTATATCTTTCATAAATTTAACATAATCAGGCATTTGTTCTAAAGCTTCAACAAAAAGAATATTTATTGACAATTTTTTCAAAATGTCTAAGAATTTAGCAAATCTTTTTTCCTTTTTCTTGTTGCTTTAATCTTTGAGGAAATGGTGGAGGTGGTTTTTCAACAGTAATTTTTATAGGTTTCAGAGGAAAATCAGAATATAAACAATTGTTTTCTCCTTCAGTTTCTTCTTTTTCCTTTTCAACTATAGTTTCTTTTTGAACTCTTGTTTCCAACTCTTTTCCACTTCTTAATTGAATAGTTTTGATTTGTTCTTTTCCTTGATCTTTAGGATTTACTTCAACATTACTAGGTAAAGTTCCAATAGGTCTATTGCTTAATGCAGAAGCAATTTGCCCTAATTGGTTTTCTATGTTTTTAATAGCATTTCCTTGATTTTGTAATTGATTACGCATATTCAAAACTAATTCTTCCATAGAAAACTTCTTTTCCTTAAATTGTGAATTATTATAAAAACCTGGTGGATTAGAAGGTCTATAATTGGAATTACTTTGATTGTTTATATTTCCTAATGGGTTTACAGGATTGTTCCCCCACTGAGGATTAACATTATTATTTTGGTTATTCCAATTAGAGTTTGAATGATTCTTCCAAGTTGGATTATAATAGTTTGAATAAGGACTATTTTGTCTATTATTTATTACATTTATAGTTTCATGTGAAGATTGAGCATCTACGATTTGTCCTAATGAATTTTCTTCTAACACTGGAGGTGTTTGAGAACGATTCATTATGTATTGATCTATTCTCTTTGAAAGAGCAGCAATTTGAGAAACTATCATAGTTAAAACATTAGAATCATGAATACTGGCTACTCTCTTAGAATTTATCCTTTCAGCAGGCCATTGAAAATTATTGGTAGCCATTTCTTCTATTAATGCATAGGCTTCTTCAAAAGGTTTAGACATTAGTGATCCACCAATAACAGCGTCTATTATAGATCTAAGAGATCCTACTAATCCATTATAAAATGTTTGAATAATTAACCAATCTGGTAAAGCATGACGTAGACATTTCCTAGGAAGTTCTTTAAATCTTTCTCAAGATTCATATATCAATTTTCCCTCATACTGTCTGAAAGATGTGATATCGTTTCTATGTTTAGCAGTCTTAGATGGTGGAAAATACTTCGATAAGAATTTTTGTGAAAGTTCTCCCCATGTTTTAATAAATCTAGGTGCTAACGAATTTAATTAAGCCTTAGCCTTATCCCTTAATGAAAAAGGAAAAAATCTAAGTCTAACAGCATCATCAGACACTCTATCGTACTTAAAAGTAGCACAAAGTTCTAAGAAACTCGCAAGATGTAAATTAGGTTCTTCATTTAAAGTTCCACCAAATTGATTGTTTTGTACCATTTGGATAATTGCTGGTTTAAGCTCAAATGAATTAGCGGCTACATCTGGATTTTGGATAGTTAAGTGAATTTCATCTAATGTAGGGTTAGCGTAATCTTTTAATGGTCTAGATTGATGTTCACTTTCTATTCTTTGGTTATTTATGTTATTTTCCATTGTTTTAGAATTTATAGGTTCTTTCTTAGTTTTCTAATTCTCCTAACAGTGCGTTCTAATTCTGAATCGTAGGGTATAAGATTTTTAGAACCAAATTTGCGCATACAATCGAAATCAGTATACAGTAAAATAGTTAACTAAATAAGTTGCAATTCTATTAAGGTTTTCTAACAGTCCTAAATTGTCCGTTACTTTAATTATGTTATAAAATATTTCTATATTCCTATAAATAAAATATTTCCCCGGTAATGACACCAAAAACTTAATCCCGCGATTTTAAATATACTTTTAAATATAATAATTTGACACCACTACTAAAAGATATAAACTCTTAGCAACAGCGCTAAAAACTTGTCTTGGAGCATAATTTTAATTTTAGTAACAATAAAATATTATAATTTTTTAATCGCTGAGTTACCTTTAAACGAAAGTATACGTATCACTCATGTAATACAGGGCTCTAGTGGAGTCCTGGATATCAACCCCACAGAGAAATATATTAAAGCCTACGGACTAGGATTATATAAACCAAGTTAGAATTACAACTAAATCGAAATTGCTTATCTGTCACTAATACGCAATTTATAATAATATAAAGTTCTTATATCTAAACTAGTTTTACTAACAATTTACTAATACTACTGAAATTAAGTTCAAATATATAATAGCAAGAATCTTTCTCCTTTGTTAAGATATTTAAGTGAAACGATAATTAGAATTAGTTTTATATGTGTTGTGCCAAATAAGTGCATACTTACTCTTTACCCTTTGGTCCAGGCATAAAGAACATTGACTAATTCTATGCTTGGTTACTAAATCTGCGGCTAGGCTGGGAGGATACCGGCTCTCACTTCGGAGCTTCCACGTTCCCTTCGCCTGAGGGCTAACAATCTACACCTCAGCACCCAAACGATAGAACCGAATTGAGGATTTTAGCCTGTCACTCTAAAATCTCTAATTCTACGCCCGATTAATATTATTTCCCTATTTATTTGCACTTCTCCTTTCAAGGATTTACCCGTCTACCTTTCAAAGAGAAATGTGACACAACTAGTTAAGAATCCCTAGCCTACGGTCAGATCTTAATAATTCTTCACATATTTTAGCAATACAAATGACCAATTTGTATAGTTAAGTAAGTTTAGGTATAATATCATCACAACTTCTTTATAATAGGTTTGATACACTAATTCATATAATCATTTCACAAAAACATCAAAACAAGGAGAAAGACAAAACAACTACTCAGAATTCATAAAGAGGATGCAATAAAACTTGGATTTCATATAATAAAGTAACGTTCTACAAACTACAGTAAAAAAACACAACTTATCTTAAATTCCTCCCCAAGCAAACTACTTGAAGTTCCTTTGGATTTCTTCCTTTCTTACAACACGCGGAATTCTCCTTCGAAACGACAATGCAGAAGAGATCTCACACTTCCCTTCCACTCTTACAATCCCTCAAAGAATTCCTCACAAAATCTCTATTTGAACTCACTACTCACTAAATAACAACACTAAAAATAACTATCTACTCACTATAAACACACTAATTGACACTTTTGGACACTTTGGACTCTCTAGTAAACACGTAGGAGACCACGTTTTCGGCCTAAAATGGTTCTTTTTAAAGTTGTAGAAGAGTCTCTAAGGGTTTTGCAGGCACCCCTTCGAAAATTGTCCACATTCGACGTATTTCTAGAAGGCCGTCGATCCCGCCGTCGGCGGCCTTCTAGAAACAGTGCTTTAAAACAGGCCCCACCATCGGCGGCCTCGATCTTCACCGTCGACGGCCTCCCTTGCAATTAATTCTGAACTCTCGGGAAAATCACACCGTCGGCGCCATCGACCTCGCCGTCGGCACCCTAGGTCAAATTTTTCATAATTTGGTCATTTTTGCTCCAAATTCACTCCTTTTTGCATATTTTTGCTCCTTTGTCCTTAAATCTTCATACCTGCAAGAAAATACTAAAAATACTTTCTTTAAACTGTAATATCATCAAAATCAGGATAAAATAGGGATGAAAATCTTAACCTTTTTTCCTTGGGTCAGCAAGTAGGGGTGGAAACGAATCAAACATGAGCGAAGCATGATTCTTAAGAGAATTTTTTATAAAAAAATGTTCAAACTTCAATAAAAGGTCATCAAATCTTTGCTTTCAGCAAACTTACAGTCAAACTGGCTGGTTCGACGAGACAGACCCAATGATATTAAGGGCCCGTTTGGGGCAAATTATTTGTGCGGCGGGAGTTTGTAAGACGCTGCTCGTGTGCTTGTATCACTTAGAGAAATATCAGCAGAATATCGTGGGACACATTTTAATTGAAAACCTTCATTATTTCCTACCGCGGAAAAACTCCCACTTTTCAGCTTTTTGCTCCTGCTTATTACCCTACAATCCCCTCGTCCCGATCTCCTCTCCTGAGCAGCTCTCGGCCTGTTCCAACGGCTCGCCCCTTTTCTTCCCTCCTCCTTCTCTCGCTCCGATCCTTCCCTTCATTCGCCCGATTCTTCGCTTCCCACTTCTTTCCGGCGAGCGGTGGCAGCGATACCAGTCGCGATGCATTCCCTTCATTCGCCCGATATCAGCTGCGAACTCCTTCTCTCCCAGAGGCGATACATTCCCAGCCGCGATACATCATTCCTAGTCACGATCGCGGTCTGCTTCCAGTCACAATCCCATCCGTCACAAACCGTAGTACCCAAAGTTCTCCTTCAGCTATCTTCGCTAACACTGTAAGCATTCTTATTTTCTCGATTCGCATTCTCAGTGCTTGCAGTTTGGAGTTTGGATTTTCAGATTTTCTTACTCCTTGATATATTTACATAGATAATATCTGAATTGAGATGTATATGTGTTGAATTTCTTGGTTTTCTGACTTCTCATTTTGGTTAGATTGACTAGTTAGGTTTTGTTTCGTTTAAAGTAATATTGGCTTCATTGTTGCCCTGGTTGCAATGTCACTTAGATAGCAATTTTATTTGACAAATGTAACTTGTATGGTTTAATTTTATCTTTCTTGAAAACTGAGAACTATCTGGAATGATCGATGTGATTCTAATATTTTTTTCTCTTTTTGTTTCTTGTAAGCATCAATATTGATATAATCTTGATAGGTGCAAAATGAGAAGCATTTTAGAATGGCTTATGACATTGAAAGAATTTAATTTTGAAACATATTGAGTTGGTCTAAAGTTAGAGACTTGCTGAAATAAATACATTGAATATGATAACTTAATAGCCCTAAGCCTAGCTAATATTTTTATTTTACTTTAGCAATTCTTTTTCTCATTAGATATAACCAAAAAAATAACAAGAAGAATCATTCAAATCTCAACAAGTCTTTGAGAGCTAACATAATCATTGAGAACTGATCAAATCCTGCTCCTAAAGAGGATGACAAGTGTTTGTACACTCCCAAATTGTCATATATTTTCTTAACTAAATAAATATTTTACTGAACATAAAGTACACATTCAAGCAATGTTGTCATCCTTTATTGGTATATTGAGTGTCATAGTACTGAACAGTCTTGCCATAAAAGGGGCTTAAGTAAATGAGTCTAGGTTATCATGAAGGAGAAAACACATGAAATTGTTGACAAATCACTACCAGAGATACATTGCAAGAAGTTTTTTCAGTTTGTATGCAGACCAACAAGAGAAGACTGGATATCCAATTTGCTAGTAATACTACTAACGATACGAAGTACAATTTGTGGCTCATCCTTATACTCCAATCACCCCAAGATACAAGCAAAGGTAACAATCACAATAAGAAAGCTTTAAGATTTGTTTGTTAAGATTTCTTTATTAAGATTCACCATAAATATTAATTAACCTGGTTTTGAGGTTAATAAAGCTAATTTATCAAAAATTATCTATGTTTCAAAGTTCCTGCAAAACTTTCTTGTCATTCTATCCAGTTAAGTCATCAGCCATTCTATCTTGAGAAGTCAAAACAACCACACCAAAGATGTGTTGAGAGAATACCAAATTGAATACTGAAGAAATATAATGCAACTTTGTTGAATCATCTCAATTAAACCAATCTTTAGCTGGTGGTGAGCACATTCATTATCATTTGATCAAATTTGGCACTACAAGGATCGTTTTTTATTCATTTTTGAGTTGAGACTCTTAGGTTGGGATTGAATCTTTACTGTTATATATTGGATTTTCCCATTTCTCTGTATGCTAAAAGGCATTTTGCATTTTAATATTTATACATGGTTTCACCATACTTTGCTTTAAATTGTAATTTTTGGCTACTACAGTTGATAGATAGTTCAACATGCAAAATAATTAAAGATTGAGATAATTAGCATTTGAAAGTTGATAGATGATCAATGCAAACTATAATCGATTCCTTTGTTTCTCGTGCTTATTTTACTGACAAGCATATATCTTGGACTGTTTATTGTGTAAATTGAATAGGTTTGTTTCTTTTTTTATTTCTTTCTTTAAGTGATTCTTGAGACTGTTACAGAACCAAATTGTTTATGAGATGGCATCATATTTGATGTACAAAATCTGATAATAATGTTGAAAATATGCGAAGCTTGATATTACCTTTTGTTGGAAGTGAACTCTATTGATCATAAGGAAGAAATAACTGAAGCTGTCACAATCAAATTAGATGATACAATTGATAGATGAAAGTGAAGCTTCAATCTATCAGCAATCAAATTTGATGACACATGATTTTTAGATCAATCTACATAGAACATAATACATAGAGCCAAACAGCTGTCTAAATAAACACAAGAGGGAAGAGTAAAGTATTTTATGCTTTCATTTTCTTTTTATACAAAAGTTAAGGCGGGTAAGAAAGCTATTAAATTTGTCTAATCTGTATGTAGCAGTAATCGTAACACATTACCTTTGATTTATACATTTTCATTCTTCAGCCTCTCACATTGTTTCTATTTAATCGTCATCTAAATTTAATAATTTTTTTGATGACTTACAATATTTTAAGTTCCTTATAGTGCCAAAATGTCTATGGCGAATGAAGGGGGTTCGTCTACTATGTGGGATAAAGAAGCAACAAATATTTTTTGCGATCTTTGTATTCAAGAAATAGAACTTAGAAATAGGCCAAAAACTCGTATTTTAACAAGGTAGGTTAGCTAAATATTGCGAAGAGGTTTAAAGAATTGACTGGCAGAGATTACGACAGACTAAAATTCAAAAACAAATGGGACCAATTGAAGAAGGAATGGAAATTTTGGAAGGAGCTCAAACGTAGATGTACCGGTTTGGGTTGGGATCCCATTAAGCGGACAATCAATGCCCCAGAGGAATGGTGAGCTGAGAAATTGAGGGTAATAAACCCACTTCAGTACTTTTATCTTTCTAATAAACTCACTTAACCCCCCTCATTCATTACAATGTCACAGGCAATGTCGTCAGCGAAAAAATATAAGCAGTGCAGAATTGACCCTGATTTCGAAAAAAAAATCGACATAATGTTTCAAGGGGTTTTCGCGACGGGAAAATTTGCATTCAACCCTTCTCAGATGGGTTTTCTAGCAATACAAGTTGACTTCCCATCCAAGCAGTTAATAGTTGATGAAGAAGTTTGTAGTAACCATAGGGAGATGGGGGAGTCCAGTTCACCTTCAAAGAGGTCCAGACTCGATAGGAAAAAAAAAGAAAAGATACCTTTGTGAAAACCTCATTTGATCGAATCATAGAAGCTTTTGGTGCTTCACCACCAGCTCCAATCCTTGACAACACTATCTTTGAATGTATGGAAACTTTATCTTCTCTACTTGAAGTGGTTGCAGACATGCATTTTTATGTAAAGTGTTTCAAGAAACTCGAGGATCCAACTTGCAGGCAAATGTTGATGACGTTGCAGACAAAAATGCGCGTCGAATATTTGTGTGTTTTGGTTGAGGAATGACTTTTTTGTATGCATTGTTATTTGTATCTTTTGTTATGTTTTGGACATCTAAATGGGTAATTTTAATATGTTGCCTTTTGTATGGATCTTTTTGTTAGTGCACTTCTAGATGACTAATGCTTGTAAATAAGTTGATTTGTGTACATTTTTATTTTAAGTGCTTCAAATTTCCTTGCTTATTTCTCAATCCTACAATGTATTAACAATTGCTGAAAAAACTGTCATCTTTTGAATTTAGGATTGATCCACAGCAGGATCGCTGTAAAAGAATGGCATGGGCTGCAGCTATTGCAATATTGTTGTTGGAGTCTTACCGATCCATCAGTGTTCGTATACCTTGTATGACGTCTAGTTTTATTGGGGATAAATGGGTAGGTGAAATGCTTTCTTGGCATCCAATAAGGTTCAGTAACATATTTCGAGTGAGTGTACCAATTTTTATGGATCTCCTAAAAGTATTATCTCTAAATCAAGGCCTTCAAGGTTCTTCTAGAAACACAAAAAGGGAGGTGTTGGCTATTACATTATATATTCGGTCGCATAATGAATCAATTAGAGGTGCTATGGAAAGATTTCAGCATTCGGAAACAATAAGTCGTTACTTTTCCAAAGGCATAGATACACTTGTTAGTTTGGCAGCTCAAATCATTATACACAAGGATCCATCATTTACTAGTACTCCAAGGGAAATTGCCAACGATCCCCTTTACATGCCTTATTTCAAGGTGAGTATTGCTTTCTTTACGTCGCTCCCAAAATTATACTTCTTTCTAACGTTGTAAAACAAAATTGCATAAGTGAAATTGACGGCACTCATGTCGATGTTCGGCTACCTAGCCATGACAAGGTGGCGTACATAGGTCGTAGTGGTTTAAATATTCAAAATGTCATGGTGGTATGCAACTTCAACATGTGTTTCACTTTTATCATAGTGGGCTGGGAAGGGAGTGCGCATGATAGTAGAATTCTGTCCTATGCAACTGCGAATAAATCAGAGTGTTTTCCTCACCCGCCTTCAGGTATGATTTGATTTGAAAACGTACTAGTTATATGTCTTATTTGTCATTAATAGTACATTCCATAACAGAGAAGTACTATTTGGTTGATGTTAGATATCCTATGCGGAGGGGCTACCTGAAGCCATTTCCAGATACTAGATACCATATTCCTGAGTTTGAGAGAGCAAGTGGAACCATCCATGACAGGAAAAAAATGTTTAACAAACGTCACTCCTCTTTACGCGGGGTAATTGAAAGAACGTTTGGGGTTTGGAAGAAGAAATGAGTTATCTTATGTGATATGTCGTCGTATCCATTTCAAAAGCAGGTGCATATTGTGGTTGCAACAATGACACTTCATAACTTCATCCGACGACATCCTTCACGTTCTGATATGGACTTTAGTATGGATGGTAACGATGAACTGAATGTTTTTGAAGAATAATCAGCATTTGTTGCTGGGCCTTCAGTCCATGATGATGAGATTGTTTCTGATGAATTTGGGGTTCATGACGCTGAGGGTGTGGCTAAGATGACTTCTTTGAGGGAGTCAATCGCAGATGCTATCTATGACAGCTGATCCACCAAGTCTTCTTTATTTCATAAACTATAAGTTTATTTTCGTTTGCATGTCATTTTGTTGTTTTTTTTAGGATCTAACAATTGTTTTTTATTTTATTTTTTTATTGGGGCAGGTATATCAACATGTCCTTTAGGATTACGGGGACAAGCAGAGTTGTTTTGTGTTATTGTGGACTACCGACTCCATTACTTATGTCGCGTCATCCTCACGGCATTGGGAGACAGTTCTAAGATTGTCGTAGGGGTGTTTTAGCTCGTTGCAGTTTCTTCTGATGGGCCAACACTCCCATAAGTTACACTGCTAGCAGTGATGAGAATATGATGTTCTCTTATGTTGATAATGCAGCTGAAGACATGCGTAATCAGAGTTTGAAATTGAATATTTTAATATTTCTCATTGTAGTTGTACTTGTCTTTATATTTTTTTATTTTTTTTTATACTCATGAGAATGTGAGAAATGTATGTCATCTTTTGGAACTGATATGTGATAAATTTATGCTTCTGCACTACATGCTTCTTTACTACGAATAAACTATTTTGAATAAGCTGCCCCCAAACAGTTTTACATACAGGGGCAATAAAGTCATTTATATATCCATAACTACCAATAAACTATTCTGAATAAGCAGTCCCAAACAGCAGGACAACTTATTCTGATAACCTTCAGATTATCAGATTATCAGAATAATCTGCTTATTAACAGATTATAAATAATCAACAACTACCCTAAACAGACCCTAAAATTGGTTCAATCCCAATAAAATAAAACCTATATCAAGCCATTAAATCACTTTTAGAAGCTTTTGGTGCATCATTGGAATATCGAACGAATTTCAAATCTAGAATGCTTATAGTTAAATTGAGTGTCTCGATAAGATAAATATAACGAGCCAATATCACTCAATTATGACATCATTAAGACAATTAAATGTTCATATAATACCATCCAATCTAGGAAACCTCCCAGTGCATCTGATTAAGGTGGTATAAAATTTTTTCTTATTTACAACCAAGATTTTATAAATAGAGTCATCCCCTCTTAAGAGAGGACATTGACCTGGAGTAAGAGGAAGACTGGAGCTTGGAGAGGGAGTTAAAGCTCAACATCGTTTCTGCACTGAAGACTTTCTAAATTTCACTCACTCAATCACCTGTCGATTACCGTCGATCACCATCTATCGGTCACCGCCAATCACCATCGGCTGTCACCTTTTCTTTGAAGCAAACACTCTTGTGGAGCCACACCATGCATTATAAAATCCCAATGTACGTTACAGAACAATGAAGCACTGACAGATTAATACGTTGTCTAGTACATCGAGCAATATTTGTTAATATTTAGTTTTGTTCGTATTTGGTTCGCTTTATAATAAACTTAAGAAAATTGTTCGTGTTCGACTTGTTTATTTAAAGAACGATTTGAACACGAGCCGCTTAACGAGTCAAACATGTAGTTACTTGCGATTTTTTTTAACAGCCCTACCATAAGCTTTTACTTATTTTTTTCTTTTGTGCATTTAAATATATAAAGACTAAAACCTGTGAATTTAAATTTCTAACACTTAAATTTTATTTTTTACATATATACCATCCAAATTTCTAACTTGCATTTTTTAAATGCAGTATAAAATATTAATATTAAAATAATATAAATAAAAATTATTGTTTTGTTATTTAATTTTTTTATACTAAAATTAGCCCAACACACAATTTTATTAATATTTGGCTCATCTATTCATTTAATTCAAACTAGTTTTTCATGTTAGGCACGCTACTAAATCAAATAGGAAGGACTTAACCAGCCGGGCACAAAATGCTTGCAGTGCTGCCCGTCGTTGAATATGTTCTTTCGCTGCAAAGAACCGTGACGTCAGCGGAACTGTATATCTGAAAGAAACCCGCGAGCATCTCACCGGCATCGAGTTTGGAGTTTACCAGCCGCTCTTTCTTCCCTAACGGGACGAAGCTGGACTCTCTACCGGAGTCAGTCCGCGTAGTTCGCCGGCCGCAAAAGACCTAAGTTGATCCCCCTCTCATTTTCTCGGAAATTCCCATTTTCTCTAGTTTTGTAGTTCTACTTGCTTGCTTGTCTTTGCGCTCTATCGATGTCGTCGAGGATCGACAGCTTCTCGATCGTGCTCGCCTTCTTGACCGAAACCTCGTGATACAGTCGCAACTGGAGCAAGCTGGGAAGGCAACTACGGGATCGCGGCGTATAGAAATCTGAAACTCCCATCTTTGTCCTCCTTTTGCTCTGCTCCTACCCGAGACCATTGAGGAAGGTAAGTTCACATCTTTCTTTCGCTCGACGCGCGCGTTTCCGGATTTGCTTATTACGCCGAACAACGTAATTTAGTAAATCTGGGATTTACGGCCTAAATCCGTGAAATCGGGATTAACTAATCCGCGGCTTTATTTCGTCCCAACTGACGGTCTGGCAAGATTAGTTTAAATCCAGGTTAAATCATGCTCTAAATTTGTTACCAGATAGTCCCTTCGATCATTCGATTGTTGTTCTATTGATTTTTGTGTATTTGATGGAAGAGGAAGGCGTTCCGTACGGGTTTTCATGCATTCTCTGGGGTAGCTGGGATTGTATTGGTTTCTAGGGCGGGACCGCTGTTAGCCGCAACGGGGTTGTATATGTTTCTTTGGTTGGTAGATGTAGTACTTTGAGCTATGCATGGACTAGAGGGCGAATTATTTAATTTTCTCTATTAAAGTGCGTTTTAAGGAGGCCTAGGTTGGTAGAACGACACTCAGGTTGGGAACTTGATTGTAATTGAGGAAACTTGAAATTAATGTGCTTTATCTTATTTCAAGATTATGGGTGACTGCTTTTTTGTTATGATGTTGAATTCCATGTTTCCAGAGTGACTTTGTTTTTTTTTTTAATTTATTATTATTTTTAGCATATCATAAATTAAACGCAATAACTGATTCTATTTGATGATATTCTGGATTATTTCAAAATTTTCTAGACCCCTGCAGTAATCTACCACTTGCTTATTTTCTTTCACAATATTTAAGCATAATCTCCTGCAGATTCTGAAAGTTGATTTGTTCCAAGCATGCCTCTTGAGATCATGTTATTATGTTTGTAGATTTCTCTTGGCCTTGTTCCATAATTGTAGGTAATATGCTTTGATTTGATTATAGTTTAACTAATGTTGCATTATGTAAACTTGAAGCTTTCAATCCTTAAATATTACAGCTACAAATTGGGATATTGTTGTTGAAGTTTGACTTTTTGTTATGTTTTGGTTGAATGAACGCTTTTGTATTACACTAGTGCCACCAAATTTTTTCAAATGATTTCAATTTTTACTTCTTTGATTTGATTTTATGAATGACTCTCTTCTACCCTGACCTGTGTGGTACAAAAACATTTACTTGTGGAAGAAAGGCCATTATCAGCTCTTATTTTTTGCGTATGACCTGAAAGTTTACTACACTGGATGCCAATATTCTTGTTTTCATTTTTGCTTATAACCTGTCTTATAGGCTTTATTTCATTCGCTCTGTTTAATCTGTTTGATTCATGTTTTTAATATACTAACATTTCAATTTTCATGCACATGTATATGATTCTCCATTGTTTGCGTTGAATTTTACCCTGATTTTGGTTGTGAATTTTCTATGCTTTAAGGGTATGATTATCATTATTATAATTATTTTTGGATTATCTCTGCCTCGAGAAGTTTCTGCCTTTTACTGTTAATGACCTCCTTTTTATTGCATTAATTTTGGTTATTTTTTTATTCTTAGCTCAAACATGGATCTTTAATCTTCGGCAACTTTCAGGTGAGGACACTTGAAAAGAATTAAACTGCTTACTTTCTGCTTTGTTCTCTCCTATTTGGTGCATTTACAGGCCCAGAGTTTTGGTTTGTTATGTCAGCTGTTACTTCCATTCGTTTTGCAGTTAGCCGATAGAGGCCCATGCATTATTGATTGCATGTTTTCTTCTGAGAAATATTTTAAAAGATGTTCTCTGGGCAGTTAATGCAGCTAACTGAACATGGACGAAGTATTCTTACTTCCAGGAGGTATGCAAATGAATTTTGCTGTTTATTGTCATAACTACCTTCAGCATGTTTTTTTGCATAATCTTTGTATTAGATTGTCTTAGCTACATGAACTACCGAGTTCTTTTCTATGGCCATAAGTTATTTATTTATTTATTTGGAAGGTGATGGTATTTTAAACCTGCACACTCTCTGTTTAATTGCTTGTAGAAATCTAGTGGTTGATTAGATTAAAGTAATGACATTAAAAATTTGGAAACATTCTTGTTTGAAAGAATGATAGTGAAATTTAAGTTTGTTTTGAAACATGCATTGACTGCTACCTCCAAAGAAGCCATCTATCTTTTTGCCTAACTGGTAATCTGATAGCTTGCCACTCTAGGCTCTGTATATCAAATTAAGCTGTTATTCTAAAGCTCAATAACATAAATCTTTTAATGAGTTTGTAGCATTTTTTTCCTTAAATCTTCTTTATTCTATTGATATACCAAAATTTGTCTGCAGTGTCCTATAGCATGAAAGTCTGGCAAAAGCCCTTTTTTATTTAGTTCTTGCTTTTTTTATACTAAATGGTGTTTTTCATTATCTTTTTTATGCACGAGGGTTTATCTAGTCATTTTGCATTACTTTAGAATTTTTAGATTTTAAAAGATTATTTTCTTCTAAATGTACATTTTCATTCTTTTCTTACCTATAATGGTATGAGACATTTTATTTTTGAACTCCTCAACAACCTGATTTATGTGCCAATACTTTCATTGAACTTCTCGTTTGTGGAAGACTGCAAAATTGAATTTGTGAATATTTTCAAAGTTTCTGTTCTCCCTGCTCAGATGCTTCCATTGAACACAGATTTTCCTTATCCCATAATTAATCACTTGGATGGCTGTGGTGTTGTTAAAAAAAAAAAAAAAAAGAAGTATTGGGTATTCTATTCTTGTGGTGATTGCCTTTTTCTTTGATATAAAACTAGCAATGAATAAATTTCATGACTGGGAACAGTATTATGAAAAGTGGCCAAGGAAGCCTATAATTTTAATATTATTCTTTTTATACTAGAACAAAGCTAATCCTCTTATGGAATAAATAAAAAGTTTGTGGGTCTATAGTATGCTGTATATCATTTAGACATGATTAGAAACCTTGACATAGCTTGCATTGATCATTATATTTGATGATTTATGTGAATGTCTGAGAGTTACTTATTGTGCCTGCCTTTAGAAAGTCAAAATTTTCTCAAGCTCTTCATTATTCTTTTTGGCGATAAATGTACGACCCACTTCGATTTGTAATTTGTTGATTTCTGATGAAATTATTTTCAACATGCCACGTTTACCAGTTTTCTGCTCCTCCATTTGTCGAGCTAGTTTTCAATCACTTAATCATCAGAACTCGTTATGCTTGTAAAGTTACTTTAGACTTTTGCATGGACATAATCTGTTTGAACTTTCATACATTTTGCATTCTTTTGTATTGACATGAAAACATTTGAGTTTTTTCTCTTTAGTTTTTATTAACACCTGAAGTTTGTTAGCTGTTTCTTTTGAAATTGTACTGAATTTTTTTGGGGGCATTTACATACATTTCACACAATCTTATCTATTTACATATCTAACAGCCAGACTTTCATATTTACATGCATAACACTTACCTTTTTTAAAAGTGAAATACCTTTTCATGCATATATTTATGACACTAAAGTGTGTAAATATCAAACTTTTGGTGTTATAAATGTAAATACATAAGAATTATCTGGTATGTATGTAAATTTCTCTTTTTTTTAAATTCTGCTCTTTTATTTTTTTACATTTTTGAATTCCTTAAGCACTAATAATTGCTTGTGCTTGGTGTTGCCCATAGGAGGACTCTTGCTCTAGTCGCAGGTGCCATGGTGACTGGTGGAACTGCTTTATATATGCAGTCACGAATCAATAAAATCAAACGAGACAGATCTCAGAGCTCCATCGATGTTACTCGGCACTCGACCCAAAATGGTGTAGATGTCGAGACAGCTAAAGTTTTGAGAAAAAAAGGGAGCGGCCTTAAATCTCTACATGTTTTAACTGCAGTTTTGCTCTCAAAAATTGGCCCCACAGGTTTACGGACCCTTGTGGGGATGGTGATCACTGCGGTACGCCACATCTTTTTCTGTCAATGCCTCATTTTCTTTGGTTTTATGGGCTCTTACCGTGGGCTACTATTTTTAGAGATTTCTAATTGCTTGTACTATCGTGGTTTTGTTTGTTGATTCTCTAGCCTTTATGATCTTGATTTGTATATTTTTTTGAATTGGATTTATTTATATATGTTTTTTTTTATTTTTGTTAGATTTATATCTTGAAAATGGCACTGGTAAGTTTATTGTTTGAGATAAACCATTCGCAGTTAATTGTCAGTATTTATGTTTTTATTTCAAGTATTGTTCAATTATTCACAAAATTTTCTCTAAGGACTAAAGTTGTGCTTGTAAAAAAGATTTGATGTGTTAAATATTTGGATTCATGCATCGTCTGCTTTAAGAATTATTTGTGCGATGTTTTGGATAAGGATCAGAGGAGCTTATGCAAGGAATTTTTTCCCTTTTTTTAAGCAAGCTTCTGATTTCGTTGAAGCTCTATTAGCAACTTGCCTCTGTAATATTAGCTTCCGGGTTTTTTTGTCAGGAGACAATTAATTACTGATAATATTAACTTTCTAATTCTTTTGGTAGGGGATGTCTGTAGAGTAAATATTTATTTATATTGTGCCTTTGATGGTGTGTTTTTCAATGTCTGTGGAGTAAATTATATTTATTTATATTGTGCCTTTGATGGTTTGTTTTTCAATGTTGTTTCTTAAAATCTGATTTAACTGCTGAATAATAGATGCATCATTAAGCGTTATACATCTATGGTCTCATTTTTATTTTCATTGAAACATGCCATAGGATAAATCTTAATTTCAGATTTGTACCTTTGTAGGTGTTGAGAACTGCCTTGAGTAACAGACTTGCTAAAGTTCAAGGTTTCTTGTTTCGAGCTGTTTTTCTAAGACGCGTGCCATTATTTATGCGGCTGATTATAGAAAACATCATCCTATGTTTTCTTCAATCCACATTGTATTCAACATCAAAATATCTGACTGGAGCTTTAGGTTTACGGTTCAGGAAAGTATCGACAGACCTCATACATGCTGATTATTTTGAGGTAAACTGGTGCTAGTTTCTGCTGCAAGCTGGATTTATTTTAGGGATGTGCGTATGCTGATATACATCATCTATTGTTCATCATCTATGCTTGAAACTTGAAATGGTTCACTCATAACAAGTAGCTAGTCATTTTTTAGCACGTTAACTCCAGGTTTTATGCCTGCATTTTACCTTTTGGTTGTTATTATCAAAATGCAGCCTGTTAATGTTGTCGAGTAGTTTGGATAAAGCAATAACTGTTGAAGGCATAATACTAGTTTTGAAGGTTTGTGGCTAGTTTGGACTTGATTAATATCGAAGTAGATGAAAGCTGTAAAGCTGTTTGTCTATATTTTTTTAATATCATTTATAATATGATTAATTAATATTAACTGAAGATCTAATTTTCCAATGGAATATTTTGATTCCAAGATCTGAAGTGGTGTTTAAGCCTATTTGATGTTGTATGTTGGACGCAGTCATGTGCTTCATGTGGCACTTGATGCAGGACATCTTAAAATCTAACAATTCGTAGATGTTACATATTAAGCTGAATTCTCTCTTTCGATGCAAAATTAGTCTTATTTCATTTTGTCCAGATGATAACATAGAAGTCATCGAAATCTAAAGTTTCACATGAAATATGAGGACCAATAAGCAGTTTTATAGCTAATGAATTTCAAACCAAAAAACTGGAAACCAGTGCTATCAAATTTGACAAAATCTCAATCATATGATGTCTCAATCACTGTAAAATCAATAATGAATGATAAAAGTCTCAAATTTGAAAATCCAGGTTTCACACTATTGTAAGCAGAGTCATGTCCCAGAAGGTGTTATTAAAACTTACAGAGCACTTGAACTATCCACATTTATTGGCACACACAAGAATTACTAGAAAATAAACCTTTTTTTTCACCATATATTCAATGTTCTTTGCATGCCTTAGGGGTTATATTATAACCTATGAGTCAAAAATAAATAATTCCGTAAAATTCATCTAGATTTTGTCTAATAATACGAGTTTAAATTTAACACACTTCAATTCTATCATGAATGACTTTCCAATCCTAACTTTTACCAAAAGTAGTAAAATTATATCTTAAATTCTCATTTCAACACCTGTACGTTACAATTTTCCCTGCTATTGTACATTTCTGAGAAAGGAAGCAAGTCTATTATAGTAGCAAGTAAGAAAACCCGCATATGAATACGACTGAATAGCACTACAATTTCATTAGTCATGAAAGGCAAGAAACCAACATATGAGTTTCACTACAATCTTGGTGTAAGGTCGCAGAAGGAAAGAAAGGCAAGAAACCAACATATGAGAAAAATTGAGTTTCACTACAATCTTGGAGTAAGGTCGCAGAAGGAAAGACGTAACCACCAAGGAAACACTTGAAATTTCTATGGCTAAACCCATGCCTTTCGTTTAGCGCCTAACCAATTAAAACCATCTAGCACGTGAACAAAGCAGAAATACAAAATTCACGTTAAGCATAGAACTAGACGTTCGATAAAATATGGATATTGGAAACCATTGAGCTCGACAATTTAAGTGGTAAAATGAATTACTTGCTACGGTAAACTAAACATGTAGAAGTGATCATAACATTGGAGATAGAGATCATCCTTAATAGGCTCACCATCATAAGTAGGTTTTTTATCGAAGTAAACCTTAAAAAAAATAGGATACAACAAAAACTCGTAATGCTCATGTTAATGTTAACCTCTTGTGCAACTCAATTTGAATACGATTGAATAGAACTAAAATTTCATTAGTCATAAAAGGCAAGAAACCAACAACAACAACAACAAAGCCTTAATCCCACTAAGTGGGGTCGGCTACATGGATCCTTTTTCTCCATTGCGTCCTATTTAGAGTCGAATTTTCGTTTAATTCTAATAAATTAAGATCATTTTTTATGCAATAAGCCCAAGTTTTCCTAGGTCTACCTCTGCCTTTCTTAACATAAGTTGTATCTAAAACATCTACTCTCCTAATCGGATCATCAGATGGTCCACGTTTAATGTGACCAAACCATCTAAGGCGACTCTCTCTAATTTTATCCGTCACTGGTGCAACACCAACCCTATTACTGATATATTCATTTCACATTTTGTCTCGAAGTGTAAAACCACTCATCCACCTAATCATTCTCATCTCGGCAACACTTAACCTAACATTATGCTTCTCTTTTAAAGGCCAACATTCAGCACCATAGAGCATTGCAGGTCTCACCACCATCTTATAAAGTTTTCCTTTCAGTCTAAGCGGTACTTTTCTATCACACAATAGGCCGGATGCATTCTTCCACTTCAACCAACCAACCTGAATTCTTTTTTTTTAACATCCCCATCTATAGCACCATCGCTTTGAACAATGGACCCGAGATATCTAAATCGTTCACACCTTTCAATAATTTGATCACCCAAAGTTACACTTCTGTCACTAGGCTTACTATTACTAAAATTACATTCAATGTATTCAGTTTTAGTTCTACTCAAACGAAGACCTTTAGACTCCAATGTAGACCTCCTAATTCAAGTTTTTCCTGGGCTTTTTCCCTCGTCTTATCCACGAGGAGGATATCATCAGCAAAAAGCATACACCAAGGTACACCTCTTGTAAATGCTAGTAAGACCATCCATAAATAAAGCAAAAAGATATGGGCTTAAAGCTGATACTTGATGTAAACCAACAGAAATAGTAAAATAATTGGTCAATCCTCCTTCAGTTCGAACACATGTAACCGCTCTAGCATACATATCTTTAATGACTTGAATATAAGTCATATCAACACCTTTCTTCTCAAGGACTTTCCAAAGAACATCTCTAGGAACCTTATCGTAAGTTTTTTCTAAATCAATAAAAATCAAATGTAGATCCTCCTTATTATCTCAGTACTTCTCCATCAAACCTCTCGATAAATGCATAGCTTCCATAGTAGACTTGCCCAGCATAAATCCAAATTGATTATGAGTAACCAAGGTAATACGTCTTAACCTATGTTCAATTACCCTCTCCCATAATTTTAAAGTATGACACGTCAATTTAATTCCTCTATAATTTGCACACTCTTGTGCATCTCCTTTTTTCTTAAAAATGGGGACTAAAATGCTCTTCCTCCACTCCTCAGACATCTTTTTAGTTTTTAAAATAATATTAAAAAGTTTAGTAAGCCAAGAAACCCCCAAATCACCTAAACATTTGCACACTTCAATTGGGATATCATCAGGTCCTACAGACTTTCCACCCTTGGTTTTCTTTAAAGCGTCATCAACTTCTTTTCTTAATGCGTTGGTAAAAATGAAAAGTTTTATTATTATTAACGATATTAAGATCACTAAGGTCGATCGTACTTTCAAGCATCTTCATTAAAAAGTTTATCGAAATAACTCACTTCACTATGTTGAATATCTTTTTCTAAAAAACACTTTTTGATTTTCAATGCTGTAATACACTTTACTTGAGTTAAATCTTTACTTTTTCTCTTTGTTTGGCTAGTTTATACATATATTTTTCACCGTCCTTAGTATCTAATATGTTATAAAGATCACTAAAAGCATAATTTTTAGCGTCACAGATTATTCTTTTAGACTCACTGCGGGCCGTTTTGTATTTTTCTCAGTTCTCTACGCTTTTACATTTAAACCAATTTTGATAACATAACTTCTTATATTTTATCTTTTCTTGCACTTTAATATTCCACCACTAACTATTTTTATTTATAGAAACTTTTTTTTTTAATTCTCCAAGTACATCTTTAACCACTTGTTTAATAGTATTAGTTAATTTTTCTCACATAGCATTTCGTTACTTCGTAGACATCCCAAATATTTAAATCTTGAATTTTACTCATAAAAATAATTTTATTTGTGTCTTTTAGGTGCCCCATCTGATTCTACGATGTTGTGTCCTAGTATTCTTTATTTTACAACTCTTCATCTTAAAATCTAAAACTAATAATCGATGTTGGGTACTTAATTCCTCACTTGGAATGACCTTACAATCCTTACAATCTCGACGATCTCTTCTTCTCATAAGAAAATAATCGATTTGTGTTTTATTAGATCCATTCTTTTAAGTAATAAGATACTTTCATCTCTTTTCTTGAATAAAGTATTAGTAATAATCATATCATACTGCTAAAGCAAAATCTAAAATGAATATTTACGAAATCTTCTACTACCCTACTCAGATATGTCAATTTAAATCTCCTCCGATAAAAATTTTTTCTTCGAGGAGTATCGAGTGTATCAAGTCTTCTAAATCGTTCAGAATTTATCTGTAAGTCACGTATCTAACTCGACTTGAGAGAGCATATAGACTTATAATATTAAAAATCTTAGTATTAATAATAATGCTTAAGTCTTTATAATTCTATCTCCAATTCTATTAATTTTAACGACATTATCTTTCAAACTCTTATCTATAATTACACCTACACTAGTTCTAATACGACTCTTACTGGAATACTATAGTTTAAAACCCAAGTTATCAATCTCTTTAGCTTTTTCTCCAACCCATTTAGTTTCTTGAATACATAAGATATTTATCTTTCTATGAATCATAATATCGACCAATTCCATTTATTTACCATTGAGAGTACCTATATTCCAAGATCCTATCCTAATACTAGTATCATGGACTAACTTCTTTACCCGCATCTCATCCTTAATGTGGGAACCCTTGCTACTTGACACTACACTGCCGGCGCCGGTGTAGCGGGCGCTTGCACACTTTCCACTGTATTCAGGCTACATCTGTGCGTCGCTTCCAGGGACGCCCTAACACTTACACAATGATCAAAAGGATTCATGTCATGAATTTTTTTTTCGACAAGTTTTACGCTTGCTGTCGACTACCTAACGCAACTCTCCACTTTTCACATCCGGGCTTGGGACCGGCAACGACAGTGTTAAAAGGCAAGAAACCAACATTGAGAAAAATTGAGTTGCACTTCAATCTTGGAGTAAGGTTGCAGAAGGAAAGTAGTAACCACGAAGGAAACACTTGAAACTTCTATGGATAAACCCATGGCTTTTGTTGTAGTGGCTAACCACAATTAAAACCATCAAGCACGTGAACAAAGCAGAAATAAAAAATTATGTTAAGCACATAACTAGACGTTCGATAAAATATGGACATTGGAAACCATTGAGCTCGACAATTTATGTGGTAAATCGAATTACTTGCTACAGTAAACTAAACATGAAGAGGTGATCATAACATTGGAGATAGAGATCATCCATAATAGGCTTACCATCATAAGAAGGTTTTTTATTGAATTAAACCATGAAAAAAATAGAATACAACCAAAACTTGTAATGCTCATGTTAATGTTAACTTTTTGTGCTTCCGATTAGTATAAAATTTTCACTGAATATCCTTGCTCAAAAAATTTTAGCTCTGGTGATGAATTTTCACCAAATGTAAGTATGAGTGTCATTGCTATGCTTTGTACCGGCAATGCAATCTTAAGTGGGGTTGTCATGCCAATATGTAAGATGCCTAGTAAGTCATATCCACCATTAGTAGCAGACATATTTCATTTATTGTAATAGCTTAAAAAACAAATTGAGTAGATTTGTCAGATATGATGCTAGATGTGAATTTTTGAGGTGTGGAAAGAGAAATTGGAATGAAAATCTAGGTAGTTTCATGAAAAGGTCAAATAAATAAGTTGAACTTTGGCAAATGCTCATACTTCCTAAGATTTATGTTCTCACCTTTGCATTAATCTCATTTGCATTATAAATTTCTTTATGTTCTCACCTTTCTTAAGATTAATTATTTAAAGACCCTATAATAAATGTTTAGGATTTAGATACTATTACTTTACCTCATGGTCAATGTCTTATATATTCGAGAAACTAAATGAGTTAGAGAAAGGACTAAGGAGATTAATAGCTTCTGTTTTAAACTTTTGTATCCAGGTAAGAGTCGTATTGGAAATGATATGTGTGTAATTATAGATAAGAGTTTGAATGATTAGATTGTAAAAATTAATAGAATTGGAGATAAAATTATAGTTTTAAAGATTTTGTTGATACTAAGATTCTTAATATTATAAGTGCTTATGCTCCCTAAGTAGATTTAAATATGTTTAAAAGAAAAACTTTAGAATGAACTACAAGAATTAATATAAAATATATCTTTTAAAGAAATAACTTTAATTCGAGGAGATTTAAACGAATATGTTAGTAGAGGGGTTGAAATTTAGAAGTATTCATGATGAATATGATTTTAGAGTGATTAGTGAAGAAAATAGAGTCATATCAGCTTTTGCTTTAGCTTATAATTTTTTTATTGCTAATAGTTTATTCAAGAAAATAGATGAATATATTATCGACTTATAAGAATGAATCTAATAAAGCACAAATTGATTATTTTTTATGAAAATATAGATCGTCGAAATTGTAAAGATTTTAAGGTCATTTCAAGTAAAAAAATGTAAGTACTAAATATCAAGTGTTGATTTTGGATTTTAAGATGAAGGGTTGAAAGATGAAACTTATAACAAAATATTATCATGGAATTAGATGTGAACAATTAAAATGTTTAAATAAAATTATTTTTAGGAGTAGATTTCAAGACCTAAGATTTGAGATGCTGTTAAAAAAAATATTATTAGGGATAAAGTAATGAGCACTATTAAGTAAGTTGCGAAAAATAAGTTTGGAGAATCAAAAGAAAAAGCTCTCATAAATGAGAAATAATTTGTGGTGACATAACAATGTGTAAGAAAAGATAAAAAATAAGATCTTTGTTATAAAAATTAGTTTAGATGTAAAAGCTTGGAGAATTAAAATAAGTATAAAGTAACCGGTAGGAAGTCTAAAAGAATAATTTTCGATGCTAAGAATTCTTCATTAATTATCAGTATAATAGGTTAGATGCTAAAAATTATGAAATATATATATATGTATATATATATATATATATATGTATATATATATATTTATGTATATATATATATATATATGTATATATATATATATATATATATATATATATAATATCCAAACAAAGAAATAAAAAAGTAAAAATTTAGTTCCAAGTAAAATGTATTACGGATAAAAAATGAAAAATAATTTTCTTAGATGAAAGTATTCAAACACAGGTCAGTTAGATATTTTGATAAATATTTCAGTGAAGATTGTAAAAATACGACTGACTTTAGTGATATTAATATTATAAATAATAACAATTTTTGTATTTCTATCGCACATTAGTAAAATGGAAGCTCAAGAGCTTGCTTTAAAGAAAATTAAGTAAAAAATAATAGAACTTGATAATATTTGAATAGAAGTGTAATAATGTCTAAGAGATTTGAGAATGTCTCAACTTACTAAACTTTTTAGTATTGTTTTAAAAACTAAAAGGATGTCTGATGGGTGGAGAAAAAATTTAATGAATTTTAATTAAGAATAATAGAGATGCATGTGAGTGTGCATATTATAGATGAATTAAGTTAATGTGTCATAAATTAAAATTATGGGACAAAGCAGTTGAACATAGGTTATAATGTGATATAAAAATTTCGCAAAAGCAATTTGGATTCATTTCAAGGAAGTATATTGCAGAAGATGTATTGAGAGCTTTGATGGAAAAGTACAGTGAGAGCAAAGATAATCTTGTTGATTTAGAAAAATTTTATGAAAATGTTTCAAGAAAGTACTTTGGTTGATATTGCTTATATTCAAATCATTAAAGATATGTATATTAGAACTGTTACTTGTGTTTGAACATATAGATGATTGACCAAGGATTTTCCTATTTCAGTGGGATTACAACATGGATCAAATTTAAGCCTATATCTTTTTGTTTTATTTATAGATGATTTTATTGGACTTTTATAGGGGGATGTATCTTGGTGTATGCTTTTCCCTGTCGATATTCTTCTTGTGGATGAGACTAGAGAGAGCTTTGAAAAAATATGAATTATGGAGGTTAACTTTAGAGTCTAATGGCTTTCATTTGTGTAGATCTAAAACTGAATACATGGAATGTAATTTTAGTAGCAGTAGATCTGGTGGCGGGGTTGTAACAATGAGTGATCAAGTCATTAAAATGAGTGAATGTTTTAGATATATCAGTTATATTGTTCAAAGTGATGATGATATAGATGGGAATTTATTAATAGAATTCAAGTTGGATGGTTGATGTGGAGGAATGCATGGGACTATTGTGTGATAGAAAATTATTGCCTAGACTTAATAGAAAATTTTTTATAAGATGGTGTTTAGAGCAGCAATGCTTTATGGCGAAAGATGTTGGCCTGTGGAAGAGAAGGTTAAAATGAAGTTATTCGGAGATGGGAATGCTCTGGTGGATGTGTGGCTCTCCATTCAGAGACAAAATGAGAAATGAATATATTCATGAAAGGGTTGGAGTGACTCCAATGGCACACAAGATTAGAGAGAGTTGCCTTGGATGTTCTACTCATGTTAAACGTACCCAATTAAGAGATTTGATATTTTAGATTTGACTTATTCTAAGAAAGGTAGAGATAGAACTAAAAAGACGGGCATGTTGTAGCAAAAATGATCTTAATTTATTGTAATTAAATGAAAATATGACACTCAATAAGCACAATAGTGAAAAATGATTCATGTAGCCTACCCCACTTAGTGGGATAAAGGCTTTTTGTTGTTGTTGTGGTACTTTATCATATGGCCTAAATTTTGTCTCCTGTTCACATTTGCAATAAATTTATAATTTTCATATATAGTGTTTATTTTTTTGAGAGCATCTTTATGCAAGTTATGCATATGTTCAAATGTTGTTTAAATTTTTAGCTCAGGTTTCAATAAGATTTTCAACTAGATCTATAAGTTTTTTAGGTTGATACTCTGTGACAATTTTATATTGACTCATACCAGTATACCTATCAGTAAATAAATTGTATATAAACTCAGTCTTATGCTGTATCAATTTTAACCAAATGCATGTTCTTTGATCAGAAAACACAACATTATCACATGAACTAGTAATTATTACAATTTCTCCATTGATTTGTTTATGAAAAGCATTTAAAAATTTTGTTTTGGTTTTTTCCAAAAGTAGCTCATAAAATTTTCATCTCAAATTTTGTCACAATGATTTTAAATTATCCATACGATTTAATCACTTTATTAAAATACAATATGTGCTACGAGATGTTTCTACAATATTTAAAATGTAAAATGAAATGGTCTAATTTTTTGTAAGTGTCAACTTCTATAAAATATAGTTATATTCATGATAACCTTTCTTCTCTTTATTAATGCTCCCTTGAGGTTTTTGTGGACTAGGAAACAATGTATAAAGCCTAATATTATGCTTCTTTCCTTTAGCTATATTGCAAGGTCCACATTTTGAAACTATGCTTACAACATGTTTTTTTATGTTAGACCAATTATATCCATCGTAGATTGCTACAATTTTATCAACCAAACTGTTTTGCACACTGCCAACATGTTAGTTTATGATTAGATTATCTCTTAAAGATGGCCTAGAATGTAACATTTAGATCCCCCGAAAGAAAGTTATTCCTAAGCATGAAATGTTTCTTAAGCATAAGTCGTTTGCTAGTTAAGGTATATCTTATTGAAATTCTTGCAATTTCTACATCCTCTTGTAATGCTATCAAGATTGGCCACTTTACTTTTCCAGTGAAAATAACTCTATTTAATGCATTAAAATGCTTATTTTTAGTTCTATAACTATGTTTTAACTCATATTTGTATTCATGTAGGTAAGGAATTTAACCTATTTAGCATATTTATGTCTTAATTTCATTTGAGATTTTAGTTTTTAATGCCTAATGATCATGATACAAGATAAATTCCTTTGACAAGAAGTAGTGTTTCTAATATCGAAGTGATTATTCAATAATAGTAGTCCCTATCATAAATAAAATGCCTTTTTGTTTCTCCTTATGAAACATTTCTTTGAGATAAACAGTTGGACGTCCGACTTATAGCTCCTCCAATTCACACGCAAATGCTCCACATGAAATCTCAAAAAACAAAAAAAAAAAAAAAAAGAGAAAAAGAAAAAAGAAAAAAAAGAAAAAAAAAAGAAAAAAGAAAAGCATCAAGTAGCACAAGTGCATTTGTATATTTCTCTTTAATGCCATAGAAAGCATTGTCAATAAATTCTACGTTGTTAAGGTATTTTGTAATTTGCACCATGAATACACTAAACCTCTTAATGAATCAATGCAAGCTTGCATATGGAAACTTTGAATATCATGAATGTTAGTAGCTATTGGTTAGTCCTTTGTTGTTCCACTTTTTTTAGATCAACAAGTTATCTATCATTAGATATTATAAATCCAAAAAGTTTGATAGATGGTATAACAAAATAAAAGTTTTTTTTTTTTTTCAAATTTAAAACCTTTTTATTAGATTATAACTGTTTAATGGCTTTCTTAATTTGTATTATGTTCTTTTCTAGTCATACCATAAATCTGGATGTATAAAGGTAAGAAATAAAATATTTTCATGCAAAAGGCTAAAACGTGGTTATTGATTATCATAGAAGTAGTTGATGCATTAGTTTTACATACCATTCTTCTTCTTAAAGGCGATCTTCCATTCATTACCTTCTCATTCTCTCTTAATATTAGTCATTCCTTATATCAATCAATCATAAGTCGAATTGTTGCTACAATCAATATATCAAACACATCATTTGACATGCGTGTAAGAAATTGAGGCTAGATGGTGATCTTATTAATTAATGGTTCCAAACATTTAAAGAGTAAGTGCGGTTGAAAAAAACATGTATGTAATCTTCCTAAAATTATCTTTACAAAGAGGGCAAATAAGAAACGAGCACAAACCTTTTATTTCATGTATCATCCAGTACTTGATAAAGTAAAATATCTGTAAGAAGAAGGAGATCGAGGGAGAGAAAATGTTGTTCAGTTAATTTCCCAAAGCCATTCAAGAAAAGAGTGTTGGTGAGCATAAATTACTTTCTTCAATTGATGGGAGGAGTTTTCTTCCATGGGAATATCTTTTTTGTTAGCTTAAATAAGAATAATGGAAATAAATAAAGCTTTAGACTCCTTACGGAGAAGAAAGTAAGTTCAAGTCCCAATCACACTGATTCCAGCTTTCAGAGATAGTAAACAAATTTGTGTGAGTAGGGAGAGAGTGTTTTGGAGAAGACGCCTGCGGTTGTCGGCCGGAAGGACGAGTGACCCTCAAGATCCCGATAAATAAAAGTGTTGGCCTTTGACTCGGCATTAAGGATGGCTTTGCGGATCTTAGAGTCTCCCACCTTCCAAGCCACTAAAAGGATGAGAAGATTTACAATACTTAGATAGCATAAACTTCGACCACGGGGAGGTTCCATCTAAAATTTAAACAAATGTTTACACATATTGATTTCGGCAACGTATTGTAAAGCTTTAAACTAGTATCTGACTTCATGGGTTTACACAGCTTATTCCAAGACACCCATGTCTTCTTTGCATTCCCCACACACCACAAAAAATTGTTAAATAGTTTTAAAGACTATTAAAAGAACTATTTTTGGGGCTTAAAACTTGCAAAGCATAAAGTGGAATACTTAAAAAAACACTAGAAAGTAGAGTTAACCGACCCCCTTTAGAGAGGAAAACATTCCTCTAATCATCAATAATATCAACAATTTGAATTAAGCAGTTCTCCCCAAACCAGTTAACCCCCGAGGTATTTGAGGGACGAAGTGTGTCTATACCCGGTGAAATTATCACCCCGATAAAATGGCACTAGGACATAATTACCCGAAAGTAGAAAGATATTTTTCTATCAAAAGGCAGGCCAGAGTAGCCACCAGAAAGTCATCTAAAATAGACATTATTTTTTAATAGAAGTTTTAGAAGCATTAGCAAAAATAATAACATCATCGGCATAGGCCCGAATGACTAATCATAATATTGGTTTGTGTCTACAACATGTGGTGGGGTGGGTAGTACGAAAATGATTAAGCCGTCTAGAGAAATAGTCGAAAACAAGAATGAAGATTGTTAGGGAAGGGGTCCCCCTACTTGATGCCTCACAAAGAAGAAAAAAAGCCATAATTATTCCCGTTCACCATGATACGTAATGGTTATTAGATAGTAAATGTTGACGAAGATTACGAAAAAGCAACATCGAAATCTCTACTTTGTAAAATGCCAATAATGAAGTCCCGGCATAAAGTATCGAACGACTTTTATGTATCGAGCTTAAGGACAAGATTGCCACCTCTACACTTATTGTCAGTCTTAGATAAGCTCTTGAGCAAGCGGAGAATATTATTAGAGATGTCCTACGCTTTATAAAAGCAGGCTGTGAGGTGAGATAAGATGGTTCAAATGAGGTTGCGGTCTAACTAACCAACAATTTACTAATTATCTTAGAAATGATAGTAGTGAGGAGATAGGCACAGAAATTTTTCTAGTTGGTTTTTTCATTATTCTTAGGAATTAAAACAAGTAATGTAGCCATAAAATACTTACCAGGGCATCCCCCATAAAAAAACTTTGTATAGCACGAGTAACCTCCTTTTAATAATAATATCTGACATGTAATGTAAAAAGCGGTAAACCCATCGGGCCGGGGGATTTGTTAGGGTTGATATCTTTAAGCACAACAAAGATATCCTACTTAGTAGGAGGACCAGATAGGCATGAGGATGCCACATAATTCTTTTCAGCTTGAAAGAAGGTGGAATTAACCATAGAAACCTATAGATGATCAGCTTAGAGAGAAGAGAAGTAAGATACAACATCAGCCCCAATATGATCCAGATCAGTAAGAACCCTCCCATCTTCAGTAACAATTTTAAGGATAGTATTTATGTTCCTCCTGTCTTAATAGTGGCATGAAAGTATTTGGTGTTTGTGACCATTAGAAAAATGAACATCATTAGCTTATTTATGCTTAGAATCCTCCTCCAATAGTGATACGATTAAGAAGGTGATGGTGGGCACGGGCCACCTGCGTGACAATAGAGGGGTTGGAGACAGACATAGCTTCAAGGTCATCGACAATATTTTGTGCTTTAACAACATTAGTATGAACATTACCAAAGACATCAAAGTTCCACTTCCTGAGAGCAGAAACAATTTTTTTATGCAAATGCCAAAGAGTGTACCATGGAGTGCCAGCCACATCAGGTTTTCAAGATTGCTTAACCAAACTCAGAAATTATGGGTGAGAGCTTTAATGAATTTAAAATGATACCAGGTAGGCTTAGATTGAAAGGCCAAAGTAAGTAAAATAGGATTGTGATCCAGTGACATAGTAAGGTGATTAACTCTCTTTTACATTATAATAATTAAGAAAACGGTATTTCTAAGAATCATCCCGGCCTTTACGATAGGTGCCACGTCTCCACGTGTAGGGAGAACCAGAATAGCCTAAATCAAAAAGACCATCATGGTAATGGAGTTACAAAAATGAGATATTAAAAAGCGGAATCAGATACAGGCCTCACATTGCGTTCCATAGAGGACAACGATCATATTAAATCCCACCCGCAAGCCGAGTTTCCGGTAGTACTCATGTGAATAAGTTTTGCGAGAGAAGGATCTTATCAGGCAAGAAGTACTAGCATACACAAAAGTGGCCCAGGCCTTGCATAGTAAATTTGATGAGAACATCTTTACTGTCGCCTCATTGATTTACGAATGTAAATTCTTCCCTCTAGAAAATCAAATTTTGTTATGATGACTACAAAAATGTGAATAATGTTTAAATTTTCTCAGAACAATAACTCTGTGAATAGTAACTAAAGGCTCAAGTAGAACAAAAATAAAAGGTTTATGGAACCTACAGAGGTGTTTAAGACGATTAAAGGAATTGGGGTCTGCAACTCCCCTAATGTTCCACACAAGAATGTAAAACATGAATTTTGAAACCCCCTCCTAGTGACTCTGAGGGTTGCTACATATGCTGAGTATGATTACTATCGGAGTGGTACTCCCGGTCGGTAGCGAGGTGTGGTAATAGGAATAAGGTGAGGATCGAGGTTTCTTTTTACCTTTCCTACGACTTTGAATAGTTGATTCGATTTCCGGAAACTTGGTTAGCATGAGTGATAAGCGATAGCGATGGCAGTCGCGGTGATAGCGGTATCGGTATTATTCTTGGTTTGAGAGGCGATGAGGGGGAAATCAACTTCTCCTACCACCGAAAGGGTGTAGGTAGAAACATCTGGTAAATAAATATTAGCGTGTACGAGTAACATAGTGATTAGTACGGAGACGGAAAGAGCATGGGTGTCGAGGGGATCAACGAGAGGGAGGTTCGAGTTAATAGTGTGTGGGTGGGCCAAATCCTCATCGGTTAACTGCATCGGCCACGATTATGCTGGGCAACCAAAGGGAGACCATGGGTGCTAACAAGAAGAGAAGGCCCTCGATATAGTTAGAAGATTGTAGATTGGCAACGGGTAAAGCGGGGGTAATGATGGCGAGGGCGAGTTGAGGCGAGGAAGAGGGAAGGGGGTAATTAAAGGAGGTAGAGTTGAGTATAGTGCTTCAGGGACAACTTGAAAGAGGATCATTGGTAGGGGGCTGTGAAACGGGCTCGGGTAGGACATCGAGCCGAAATGGGGTTGGGCTTAGCGATGGTAGGTGCCGAGTAGTAGGAGGATCGAAAAATGATTTCACGGTGTTGAGGTTTTAAATGAAGATTGAAACTGTAACAAATGAGAAGCAACATGCCCACGAACACTTAGCACGAGTGTGAGCGGTAGGGAGGATGAGCCGATGACGACCTTCTACCGGTAACCATTATGATTGGAACCCAGTCCGGACTTCATCGGGGGTAAGCATCGGGCGGGTACGGTCTAGGGTGGGATTGTCCAAACGAAGAGGTTTGCCAAAACCCTTGGCTAAAGAGAATAAAAATTTCATAATTCAAAAGGTGATACTTATACCCAGGGAATTTTACCGAGCCAGGTAACGAGTTCCGGTGAGGGTCAAATCTACTCGTTAAATTTCAAAATATGATTGCCAAATCTTAACACTTTCCAAGCGAAAGCAGTGGTATGATCAATGTCGTTAAACAATTGTATAAGGATGTGTCGACCATCTAAATGACTAATGTGCTAAGAACCAGTTAATTTTAACATACCAAATTCATTACGAATTAGATCGAAATTTAGGGTGACCATAAAGAAAATTCTCAATAAAAGTAAAGCGACAAGAAGAGGCTAAAAGTTGGTTTCCTCATCAGTAAGGAAAAGTGTAGGTTTACCATTTTTTCGTCCAACTTTATAGATAAACTCATGTCAGCACCTCGACTTTGATAGCATCGTGAAACGCTGTGGGATGAAGCGGGAATGCTTAACGGTAAAAGGAGTGGAGTCTCGAGGACACGGCGGTAAAACTCAGGGACATCGGGAGGACCCCCAGCCTTTAGGCGGCCGATATAAATATATGCGTAAAAAAATCTTCTTCCCAGGGAACGGTGCCAAAAACTTGATCCGAAGTCCTACGAAGATCAAATGTTCTAATTAATGCTTTCAAAAATATATGTTATAAATAATAATAGTGACTAGTGTATATAAATATAATTTTATGGAAAATATTTTATACACTAGGGGTTCTACGCAAGTATACGTATCGTTTCAAGTAATATAGGGCTTTGAAACAAAGACCCCGATATCGATCCATGAATAGAGAGTTATAGATCTTTTAATATTTTATTTTAAAGTATTTCTTTTAAAATTAAAAATAAAATATCTTTAATTTACTAGATCTGATAATAAAGCACAAATAAAATAATTGATGTAAATAGCAATAAGAAAGCATTCTCTCTTTTAATTAATCCAAAGATTTTCTAAGATAATGATAATATTCATGGAGAATATAAATTTATGGTATTATGCCCAATTAAATATTCATATTCTTTACCCTTTGATCCAAGTGCGAAGAACATTGGGTAGCTATAGATCGAATCGGATGTATTGTTAGTAGAGTAGGTTAATCTAGGCTCACACTACTAGGTGTCGAGGTGGAAGGTATGGTCGACCACACTAGTGACCCTTTCCTTTTATCGCCGGAAATCACAGACTTTAATTCATCCTCCTAAAAACTTATCGATTATTACGTTATATAACATCTTCCTATTTATTGAATAACCCGCACAAAGCCTTCGACAACCCAAGAGTTCATGTGATATCTACAAGTTAAGAATTCATCTCCTTCTAGGTCTCAAAACTCTTGATATGTTTTAACAATTTAAATGGCAAATTTAAATAGTAAATTAGAACGATATTAATATCATCACAATGTTTTGAAAATATATGATTTTTAATTCTCCAAAGAATATTGTATTATCTTATTTATCTTTTCATAATTGAAAGGAGAAAGTAAAGTAAATACTCAGAACACATTGAAATTAAATAATAAAACATAATAAATAAACTTTGAATCAAAATAAAAATACTTATCTTAGATGTTTCTCTCTTGAACTTCTAATTCCCTCTTGACTCCACGACGTAATGAACTACGGATGCACCAACTCTTTCAAAGTCTAAATACAAACTCTAAAATAAACTCCACTAATTTATGAAGAGAAGTAAGGTGGCCATAATATGATCTCTACGAATTCTATATACAGATTGGACTCACAGATAGGGAGGGGTAGATGGGGTGTTTTCTGCGAGAGGAATACCCTTCTATTTATAGGCTTCTAAGGGTTGCCTCAAGGCACCTCTTCAAAATGTGTCCACATTCAATGAATCTTCTAGAAGGTGTGTCTGGCACCTAGGTGCAGAACACTGAGTCCAGTTCTTTGCACCTCTTCACTTTGGATCGCACCTCTTCGCGATTAAAACCGTTTTGAAGCTTCCAAATACATTGTATCACATGTCCTATAAACTAGGAACAATTGCAAGTCTTCTAGAAGGTCCAATAACCGCTCACACAAACAAAATAATTTCCCAAAAGTCTTCAAAAACTTAACAGTTTTCTGTATCGAGCCGGCGCTTCGGCGCCGGACTCTAGCGCCTAGGCGCCGATTTCAATAATTTCGAAAATTTTGCATTTTGGTTTTATAAAAAATTTTCTTAAGAATCATGCTTCGCTCATGTTTGGTTCGTTTGCACCCCTACTTGCTTTTGTTGAAAATTGTTGGAATCAGGAACTCATAAACTCGCTCTAAATTTTTGAGGACTTTTGAGATAATCTTTTTAAGTATTTTGTTTCTCATAAATGTATTGCATTTTTATGGGGCATTTACTTAGATACCACATAAAAATTCTTATGTATTTACATATCTATGACTAGAAATTTCATATTTACATACATAGTGTTCAAATCTTTAAATATCACATCAAAATATTATTTTTTATTTCCTTTTTAAACATATAATTGATATTTTTATACGTAAATTTATGATATCAAAATTTTAAAAATGTGAATATTGATAGATCGTCAAAAAATTTCCATCACTCGACACAAATCTAGAGACAATTCTTAAGAGAATTTAAAAAAAAAATGTTCAAACTTCAAGAAAAGGTCATCCAAAAATTTGCTTTCAGCAAACTTACAATCAAACTGGCTGGTTCGGCGAGACAAACCCAATGATACCAAAATTGGTTCAATCTCAGTAAAATAAAACCTAAATTAGGTCATTAAATCACTTTTAGAAACTTTTAGTGCATCATTGGAATGTCAGATAAATCTAAAATCTAGCATGTTGTCGGTCGTTAAAGTTGTTCGTTGTCGTTGGTCGTCGGAATGAAAATCTCAACCCTTATTTTAAAGTTGACTTAATTTAATATATATCTGTAATTTTGGAAAGTAACATTTTAATTTGAAAATATGAAATCAAACTGATCTCATATAAATAATAATTTAAGTAACCGAGCACTATACCGCAAGCCATGCATGTAACTTGAAGAATAGACACATCACTTACTAGCGATGCTCGATTAAATAAACTAAAGAATCTATGACATCTTTTTAGTCTGCGAACTATTTATATTGACCAACAAGTTCTCCTATTTAATACGAAAAATTAAATAGGGTTTATATTACCTCGATTCTTAAAATTCTCTATAAGGCCAAGCCTCTATATTTAATTACACCTTAAATGATCGAAGTCACTTAAGAAAACTCTTGAATTAGATCAAGAAATAATGCCTCCATGAATGAAAAAAGGTATGATTTTTAAAGGTCAGACAATAGGAATTCAAATGAGAAAAATGCAGATTTGGAATAATTATTTTCAGAATCCAAAAGAAGAATGCTAGAAGACACCACAGATTCTGAGGGGAACCTTGGTGGCTTCCCAGACTACCATATGGCTTGGCTTTAATTTAGAACGGATATTATTTAATGTTTCATCCTGCCAATTTTTATTTTTTAGGACATACATCTGCATGATACTAATCGTGCAGATAGCCTGGAAGATAGGAGGATTTATGTTGTGACGAACGATAATCTCGGAGTCCTAAGACGAGTTAAGGTTTATATTGCACAATGTGTAAGGCGAGGGTTTATGTCGTACTAAACAAACTACCTCAAAGTCTTATGGCTTGTTATTTATTTATAAGAAGGTTTAATGTTGTAGATATGTTTTCTCTCTCAAAGATGTTCTTTTGCTTGTCTCTTTGTACTACCCATGGTGTTTGCTCTAAGTTCCTCTTTGCAACAGGTTTAAGTTTAGAAGTGTCAAATTGAGGAGGTTGAAAGAAATATCGGGTTTATAGTTCAAGTTTTGATTTAGTTATCAAGTTTGATGTTGTAGCTATAATTATTTAAATATCTTCTTAAGGAGGGACTAAAGTTGACTAGATCGACACCGGTTAGGATCTCACGGTTCTCTCATTTCGACATCTCTATTTTCTTCGGATTCACTTAGTCTAAATGAATTTATCAAACTTAAATAAATAAATTTAATAAGTTCATCCAGACCAGATAAATTTCGATAGCAGCCGTAGGTTGTCTTATCCGAGAGATTCCTAATCATCCAAAGAAACGTATTAATTTAGTTGCAATTGTCTTTGTTTTGTTTTGTTTGTGATTAATTTTTAGACTTTTCTTATCTTGTTGTTGTTGTGAATCATTTTTTAATTTAGTTTTAGTTTTGTATTCAAGGTGGCATTATTTGCAGAAAATGAACATCACTGAAAAGTAAAGTACAATAAAGAAAAGTACTGTAAATGAACTATAAAAATGTACAAATCCTCTTCTCGCACTCCAGCTAAAATGTCAGTATTTGTAGTGTATATATATTCTTGTAGGGAATTAAAATATGTTTCAAGGGAGGAAAGCAGGCAAAGCCAGTTTAAAATGTGCATAACTTGGTGAGCTCTTATTCATAGAATACTTTTCTTAAGCAAAGCATAATAAGTTCAGTTGTCCTCCAAGATATTCAAAAGACCAAAAAAGTGTTCGGGGTATGACCCTAAACAACTTTTTAAGATTTTTTGGAACATCCTGAGTTCCTCTGAACTTATTATGTTGCTAGATGCTGCATCTATTACAAAGTAAGGTTTAGTGAGTGTGTTTTAACCCTATGCTCCGTAACCTTTAATGTTTTAATTATCCCATGAGCGGGGTAACTATCATTTCATATTTTATTTTATAAATTATGAGAGTAAAGACCCTTAAAGCTAATTTGACTTGTTAAGGAATTTAGTCAATTAATTTAAAGTTGGGATATAATGTTTTCAAAATATTTAATCAATTATGTTTTCTTTTATAAACCTCATTAATAAAAATTTTGGATTAAGTCTTGTTCACTACTAAGCTCTTAAGGGTAAATTTATAATTTAAGGAACGTTAAGTTAAATGTCATTTAATCGTTATCCATAATTGTATCTTCATCAAACCATTAGCTAGGTGTCTCAATTAGTGAGTTATTATCTTCCAAATCAAACCCGCTTACCTTAAAATCATCTAATTTAATTAACTTCCAATTTATGATAACGAGGAGAAATTACAATTATGCCCATGTCATAGAAAGAAGTGAGATTGGTTTCTACCTTTTAAACTCTTATGTTTTAATCATCTAACAAAGTTAATTTAAATCATTTATTCTTCATTTACCCCTTGATTAAGCTTAAATATTAATTTAAAACTTAAATTCCATAATTACCATTTTGCTTCTTTAAGGCCTATCACTTCATAATTCATTAAATTCCATTTAAATGACTTTGAAAATTTTATGTTACACCACTCATGAGTCAATTAAAATATCATGGAAGAAAATGTGATTTTTCTAATTTTTATTCTATTTCTATAATTATTTTAATACAAAAATAGGTGTTCTTAATGTTTATTCATTTATTTAGCCAAAACAAACCATTTATTCTTAGGAAAATTATTGAAGGTTTATTTAGGTTAGAGGACCACCTAGGGCAATTTTCATGATTTCTTGAGTTTTATTTTAATTATTATATTTATTTCTTTATTTTGAGTATTAATTAAATATAAAATATTATTTAAGTGAAAAATTAGGGTTTACATGTTTCTCAAACTTCTCTGAGTTCAAAGAACCCAAAGAAGTAAATTTCATATTTTCATGATTTTTATTTTATTTATTATATTTATTTTAGTGCAAAGTTAAGGAAAATTCATATTTTTAGCCTTTAAAAATTTATAACTTTACTTAGAAAGTTAGGAAATATATTTTAATTGTTTCTAAGTGACTAAGGAACCAATGTGACATTTTGGTGTTTTTTTATATTTTTGTAATTTTTATGATTTTTAATTATTTAAAATATTTAAATATTAAAAAATAGCTTAATAATGTAATATTTATTTTAACTCAAATTTTATTTTGTTAAGTTCCTCCAATCACCAGGAACTCTTAAAAGCGTTTTTATTATTTTTTTAATTATATTTTAGTTATAATAATTATTTTAATGCTAAAATTTCTATTTTACCTAGAAAAACAATTTTAGTGATTAAATCAATTCCAATTGACTTCAATTTTTTATGGGGGGTTAACATGATAATTAACTTACATTTTGGAATGATTTTTTTGATTTTTTCATTTATATTTTAATTATTTAATTTCTTAAGGGTTTTAATGAGTTAGTTACTTAAAATGTCATTATTAATTAATTAAATCCATTTGATAATTTTGCTAGGGTCCTCTGACCATAGTGAACCTACCAAAATAAGTTTTATATTTTTTCTGATCTATATTTTAATTATTATATTTTTTAAATTAAATAGAGAGGTTTAACTTGAAAATTAGGAATATCTAGCTAGAAATGCCCTCTCACCTTAAAAAATTAGAGTGGATCCCTAACAAGAGAGGGAATAAACCCTCCAAATCCCATGCCATGATGAATTGTATATAACAAGTTAGGATTTAATTAACTTTAAAGATATTTAGTTAATTTAAAAATAAATATAAGTTAAATATTTTTAATTTTATTTTTATGAATTTTCTACACCATGTTATGCATTTTTAAAGGTTTTCTAATTTAAATAAAACAAAAAAATAATATTTTCCTACTTATCCAGTGTGGTGCCACCTCAACCTAGATAGCTCGGAAGCTCTGTGTGGCGCTCCTCTTTTTGACATTGTCATCTGACTCAGTGTTCATGCTTCCTGCAGTTCATGTTTCATCTTTTCGTCTGGTGCGATCCTGGTTCTCCATCTGTTACACCGCATCCAACAGCTTCTAGTCATCATCCCCAACTGACCTACCTTGTAAACTGTCCACACTTAAATCCTAAGATCTCTGCCTAGACTCAACCAGATCACTTAGGGTTAGTTTCTACTCCTTCATCTAGTCCAAACGAACACATCCATACAGTTTATCAATTATGAACTTAAACTTTTTTTCATAAAAGACCAAACTGATCTTGATTTGGGGAGAAGAATTCAATACCTTTGCTTGAGAGGTATGGCCTTGATCAAATGCTCGCAAAAGCTTCATTGAGACCTGGTGAACCTCCTAAAAGTGTTGCTGGGCTCTGGTGAATCTTTTGGTTTAGAACTCTTCCTATAGTTGGGAAGGTTGATCAGAAAGTCTGATGTGGGGGGTGCAGGGAGATGGGGATTTTAGTGGAAAACTTCCTCTATAGCTCTGGTGAAGCTTAGAGAATGGTCAAGTTGAGGTTTGGTAGAGTGTGGTGAAGTGTCTTGTTTCTGGCTTGATTTTGAGCTCTGAAATTAAGCTCAAACAGTAGTGGAGGTGGCTGAAAATTGGGTTGAACTTAGGAAGGCTGGCAGTGTTTCTTGGAGCAATTTGACAGAGTTTCCCATAGGTGGTGTTTAAATAAAGGGGCTTAGGGTGGCCATCAAGGCTGGCTGGTGGGTGCAATCACTGCTTAAGTGGAGGGCTGAAGGGTGATAGTGACCAATCAAGGTGATACACAATAAATGGGTTTAATTGGGTTTGATTTATGGGGAGGTGGCTCTCAGTTTTGGGTTTTCCAACCGCTAGGCTGGCCGGCCAGGTCAGGGGAGGTTTGATGGCTGGTGGCAAAGATCCTTTTAGTTTTGCTAATTTAGGAAGGAGATCCCCATATTCATGGGACCCTCGGTCCATAGCTCATGTAGGTTGAGCTAGATGAGTCTAGCTTGGTCCCTAAGTTCCAAGTCTTGGATGTGATGGCTCTGGCTTAGTCAATTTTATGACTTGGGTTCAAAATTGGAGCTTTGAGTCAAACTTGGGTCTAGGTTGGTTTTGGGTTAGAATCTGGGTCAAGTGGTTGAGCAATTTGGCTTGGATGATTGTCATGAGAAGTTTTGGATACTAATTGAGTGAATTTGAATTAATTTGGAAGGTCAATGTTTTCGTTCGTTTTTCTCTCTTTTATTTTAGAAGGAGTCGCCAGCCTGTCGATCGTCGTATACTTCCCTTATTCGAATAAATCTCCCTCCCGAATCAGATAAGTGCTTCAAAGAGGAGAGGAACCGAATAATAAGGGACATACGACAATGCGACAAACAAGAGAAAACGTAAAACGTGGAGAGCCTACGTGCGATAAACCTCGCAAGGATATGTTAAGAGTGTCCGCCCAAATAAGTTCGGGCGAAAAAGCACCTTAAACCGATATCCGCAAAAGAATGCCTACGTAGACTACCCATAACCAGAGAGTCAGGTGTAGGTGCCTATTCTGGGGTCAAGAGCACTCCCAAGGGGACGTATCCCACTTGGTTAATTACATCTCGGGGGGTACCCAAGAATACTCTCGATAAAAGGAGTTTCACTTATAGTATCATGAACCCGGGGCAATAGGTACTCAAAGGAAGGTTATTCCGTGTGGGAACGCCATGATGCTTTCAAAGCTCCCGCTAGACTACGGGGAAGAGAGTGAGTCTCTCACGGTCCCCGAATGGGTAACGGACTCATCAGCATACGAGACCCACAAAATAACCTAAATCATCTCAACGGGGATATCCCAACACATCAAAGCACATCCGGGCCATAAGGGCAGAGGACAAATCGTCGTATCCCAAACGGGTGGCAACTCATTGGCTTCAGGCCGTCAAAATGATCTCAACGAAGTCAAGGAGCAAAAGGTCTCAACAGGGGTAGTCAAAGGAATGGAGGAGTAATCCTAAAGGGGTAGAGGTAGCCAAGTTAGGGTACCACGGACCCGTCATCCCAAGCAGTAGGACCCTAAGTCTACCCGGACGTGAAGGTAGTCGACCCAACACGTCCTGAGATCCCCGGTCAGCAATCGAAGAATTGCATTATCCACGGAGGCCTCGGTAGCCCTAAGGTCAGAGGAAGGAAACTCTATCATATGACTATAAGCTGGAGCTCCAAGAGGTAGGACTCACACCTGCCAAAGTGGCAAGGATGCCTCGGGAAAGAAGAGGAAGAGAGGTTCAGCTACAAAGCTGGAAACGCTCCAAACAAAAGGACTTACACCCCGTCTGGGTCGGGGATCCTTCTAACACCCTAGGCGCACTAGACAACCACCTATAAAGGTATGCTGGGCCAGTCAGGTTGGAGAAGCATGGGGACTCCTCCTCGGGATATGCAAATATGAATGCAATTATCTAGAGCGGTCTTTAAATAATGTGGAGGCCCTATTAGTATGACTTGGGTGATAGTCATGCAATGCAACCCATTTAAAATCCGGCCCGAAGGCCATGCAAGAAAGTAAAAGTGCAGATTTTAAAATCTTGAATATTTTAATCCTAAAATTCATTTATCTTGAATATTTTATTAGGATTATTAACATATAAAGTTTACAATTTTAGGGTCCTTAAAGAGCCTAAATGGTATCGTGAAGTCCCAGATTACAGAAAAAAATAACGAAAACACATGCAGGCATGCAAATATGCAATAAAAGCAAGAAATAAAGCACTCCATAATAAATTAAAAGAGGCCAAAATGCCGCTGGACCGGCGACATATCCCAGGAAAAGCAGTAAAAGCGGCCGGACTCCGCATATACATGTCCGGTCCTAATTCTATACAACAATATCAAAATGCAGAATTAAGATACAGGGCACGAGCATCTGCTCCTGGTCCCATCCACGTGGTTCTAGCTTTAAAGCGCCTCGGAACCCATGCCCGTATCTTATTTCTGCTACAAGACTCTCCTAGACTCTAAAAGTATATAAGAAAAGAAAAGACTCAATCCTGCATGAAAACAAGTATTAGCGGGAATGCTCACATGCATATGACATATAATGAGCCATGCCTTATAAGTGGGGGAGCTAAACAGCACCTACAAGCAGATTATCAGAAATCATTACTTGCTCCCCCCAAAGCGGTACCTGTGTGCACATAGAGACATGACTCCCTGCAGTAAAGCGCCCTAACACACTATCATACATATGCAGCATGAAGTCACATCACAATCATAGTGCAGAAGAAGGATACCTGGCTAGGGCAATCAATTCATCAAAGAACAATAGCCAGACATCAAAAAGACTGCCTAGCATCCTAATCCTAGCCTAACACACCATCTAACGAAGAGTGCATTAACCTAGTGCCTAAGTGCGTGGTAAGTCTGGGTATAGTATGACTTTGACAGGATCGCCGCACCGGCCCCGACCTAAAGATCTAAAGAGCTATGCCGATGCGGCGTTGACCCGAGAATATGCAACATAGGTAAGTGAACATGCAAATGATCATGCAAATGAACATACACAACATGCAGTGGTGCAGGTGTCGGTGGACCGAACTATAGTGGTCGGTCGAACCAAAGTGTTGTGCCAACTGGTTTAGGGTGGCCAGTTGATGCACAAGTGGTACCGACCGGTCTGGGACGACCGATCAAGGCACAAGTGATGTCGGTGCAAGTGCAAAATGCAAGTGTAAGAGCAAGGTGCAAATGCAAGGGTAAAGTACAAGTGCGCGTACAAGTGCGAGATATGCTATGCAGGACATGCACATGCAAATAATGAGGTGCAAGTGACCCCATGTGATAGCGAGCCATGCTCGTACTAACGACCTCACCTGGAAACTTAGGGTTGAGACCCTTGGATGTGCGGCATCGCCGCCTCTTGCTTTGGCGAGGAAACGTGGGGAGTTTCTCCCCGGATGTCCGAGGGGAAAACTCTCCACGACGTCGCGAAATGGGTTAGCTACAAAGCTTTTTCAATTTCGCGAAGTCCTCCGGACTTTGCAAAGCAAGCCAGCTACAAAGCTTCTCTCGCTTTGCCAAATCCGACCTTTCAGTTTCTCCAAGTAAAAAAACTGAGGAATCCAGAGCAAGGGGAGTGAGGGACTCCTACCCATCAGGACTGGTGCTAAGGCTCACAACAACGGGGAGACACTCGGCTCTACGGAAGGTATTTGGCCACGCAAAAGAAATCCTAACATAAAGGCTAATTCTAGGCAAATAAACGATCCATCACATAGGCACGTCATCGCGCTGGCTCACGCCAGCGCACGCACCCCGTGTGGGCGACCGAACCCACACGCCTACACAGAACTAAACCTAGGGCCAGCTAGGAGTTTAGGGGATCTCACCACCTTGGCGGTAGAATGCACATTTTCTTTTCTTGCTCCAAGCCACTTTCTCGCTAATACGACCATGGATCATGTACCTCGTAACGAAAGAAGGCGGGAGCTAATGAGATGCACTTCCCGGCGGATCTCGCAATGACACAAGGAAAGCAAGAACGAGTGAGATATATAGGTACCCAATGTAAATGATTTTCGCATATGAAAATGCAAACAAAACATATACCTTAGGGAGAGGGGTAGGACGGCGAGGGATGAACTGAGGTAGGACAGCTCTCGGTGCCGACGTTGGAGGAAGTCGGCGGACCGCCGCCGACGAGATGGGAAGCAGTCCAACGAGAGAGGAGGCGCTCCAGCGAACGGGCTTCTTTTCTAAGAAAACCGGAGGGAAGGTGGCTGGACGGGCTAGCATTCTGGCGGCTCCGTTCGCCGGCGAGGAGCCGGCGATGAGGCCCGGACGAGAGGAAGGCTCTCGGGCTGGCCTGGTTTGCGAGATCAGGCGAGGAGAGCTAGAGAGCTTCGCGAGAGACAGAAAAACTGGAGTCCGAGCTTGAAGAAGAAAAAAAAAGGTGATAAAGTGATGGGAGAGTTAATGTGATGACTTTTCCTCCCCTATTTTTTATTTGAAGGAGACCCATGCATGAGATGATAGGGGATAGGATTTTTGTTTTACTCTTTTTTTATTATTTTTTTAATATCTTTTGCTAGCTGCATGTAATAAGTAAGAGAGAGAGGGAGCTGGCTGTCACGCGTGAAAAATAAAACAAATAGCATAGGGGGCAGCTGAACATGCTTTTAATCAATTTTATTGTCATATCATATATATGTATATAGCTGGTGATAAGAGAGATAGGAGAGAGAGAGGCTCAACTGATTTTTTTTGTCTTTTGAGAGAGAGAGAAGCACCCCATGCGATAAGATAGCCTATGTCATTTACAGGAGCATTAAAATATGCTTTTAACAAGATATATAGCCTCTTTTTTTAGCTATCTTTTCTTGTTTTATATTTTTTATTTTTTTTATATATATATATATATATATATATATATATATATATATATATATATATATATATATATATAAGTATCGCTTAAATTAAAGGGAGAGAGAGGCGCATAAAAAATTTTATCGCGTGGGAGTATAATAATAGGATAGGATTTTTTATTTTGTTTTTTTTTATTATATTATAATATAATAATAATATTAATTATAATATTATTATTATTCTTCCCGTATTTCTCCCCCGGATATGTCATCGCAGTGAAATAAACATCTCCCCTAGATAAAATTGATGTTCCGGACTCATTCGTGCAGTCCGTTTCGTAGTCCGGAATCATTAGGGGTCGTTCGGACCACATTTTCGGCGATCGAGCTCCAAAACAATAATTCACATGTTTTTACCCCGTCTGCGAAGCCGTTGCGAGATGGGCATCCTCCTTGAGTAATGTCGACGTCCCGGACACACTCGCGTGGTCCGTTTAGTCGTTCGAAGTCATCTGGACGATTTCACTGACGATCGGGCCAATTCGAGATAACTTCACGCGTGGCGCGACGAATAGTATTTGCTGACCCGATCAGAGTCATCTGACGTACGAAATGCCGACCGGCCTTCACCTAAGCGGAAGCCAAAGCTTAGCAGAATGACCTCGACAACGTGCCCCTCAACACGCGCCGAAATGTCTCAAATGAATGTCTTGCGCTATAGGGGTCAACACATACATCAAGCAATGTTCCATAGCGCTCGAGTGAACCTCCTACACTTCTGACATCAAAAATTGATGCCAACAAAGGACCCCAACAAGTGTGTCTGCGCGATTAAGGCACAGTGCACTTGTTGGAAGCTGGTCAATTTTTGATTAAGCCTAGGTTAGTAATGAGGCTACACAGCCTAAGCGACCAAAAAGAGCAAATTACCCTAGAGAAGAAAAGCCGCTAGAGACATATCCACTTCTAGGGGGATAGGGAGGAATGCACACTGGACTTATATCCACCCCAACAATGGGTTCAGAGGCCATAGTGGCATGACCCGGAAAAGTGGTTCGCAGGCCGTAGAGGCATAACCACGCCCGTGGGTTCGGTGGTCGTAGAGGCATGGCCTACGAATGAGTTCAGGGGCCATAGAGGCATGACTCAAAAAAGTGGTTCAGAGGCCGTAGAGGCGTGACCACGCCCAGTAGGATCAAGGGCCATAGAGGCATGACCTACAAATGAGTTCAGGGGCCATAGAGGCTTGACTCGACAATGTGGTTAAGGGGCCGTAGAGGCATAACCACAAAAACAGGTTCAGAGGCCATAGAGGCATGACCTTGAGGAGAGTTCAGAGGTCATAGAGGCGTGACTCAACTCGGTGGTTCAGGGGCCACAGGGGCATGACCACACAACACTGAGGGTTTAAAACCTTAAATGCCTGCACATCATCGATGAGGACCATTGAGCTTCATGTCACACATGAGCGGAAGGCAGGTTGGCTAGGGAGCCGCCTGTTACTTTAATGAGGATTGTCGGGCATCACATCACACATTAAGCGGTATCAGGTTGACTAGATCGAGAAGGAATGCCGTAAAGTTCACATCTGAGGACTAGTTTGCCTTAATCAGTTAGGAGGGAGAGTCAAGAGACTCTGATCCCTCTTGCGAACTGATCGAGGTGTGTACCTCAACACCTGCGCTCCATCAATGAGGACTGTAGTATAGATTTTACGTCGCTCATGAGAAGAAGGAAGGTTGGCTAGAAAGCCGCCTATTACTTTAATAAGGAATGCCATGGGGCCTCACATCGCTCACTAAGCGGTAATAGGTTGACTTGATCGAGAGGAGAATGCCAGCGGTCTTCAATTCGCCTCTGAAGACTAGTCTGCATTAATCAGTTAAGAAGGAGAGTCATGAGACTCTAGTCCCTCTTGCGAACTGATCGAGGTGCGTACCTCAACACCCACGCTCCATCAATGAGGACTACCGTATAGATTTTACGTCGCTCATGAGAGGAAGGAAGGTTGGCTAGAAAGCCACCTGTCACTTTAATGAGGATTGCCATGGGGCCTCACATCGCTCACTAAGCGGTAACAGGTTGACTAGATCGAGAGGGGAATGCCAGTGGATGTCGACATTATTTTTAGGTTGTGTGTTTTATTTTGAAAAGGGGGTCGCCTAACAGAAATTGTCGGCAAATTTTTAATTTAATTTAAATAAATAATTTGAAAAGTAGTATTTGATTTTGAAAATAATTTTAAATTTGAAAATTTTAAGATATGAAATCAAACCGATCTCACATCCCGAATAGTTTATATAAATGAGCGGCGCATCACAAGCCGTGTATCTATCTCGAAGAATAGACACACTCGTTTGGTGATGGGGCTCGATTAAATAAACTAGAAGATTTGTGACATCCGTTTGGTCCGCGAACCAATTTTATAAGCCGACAAATTCCCTCGCTTAATATGAAAGCATTAAACAGGGTTTATGTTACTCAGGTTCTTAAAATTCCCTATAAGGGCAAGCCCCTATAGTTAATTACATCTTAAGTGACGGGAATCACATAAGAAAACTCTCGATAATAATCAGTAATTCTGCTCTCAAGAATTTTAAAGTTTGAGTTTTCAAAGGATTGAATTTTGGAATTTCAATAGGGAGTGGATCAAGTTTGGAACATTTTGTTTTGGGAATTCAAAGGAAGAAAGGTAGGAGAAATCACAGATTCGAAGCGAACTCCGGCAATTTCCCGACTATCCTATTGTTTGGATTGAATTTAGGAATGTCCTAATATTTATTTAATGTTTTGATCTTGCCAATTTTAATTAATTAGGACTTATATTTGTATGATAAAATCACACAAATAGCACTTGAAGATGTGAGGGTTTATGTCGTATCGGACGACTACCTCGGAATCCTAAAACAAAGTTAGGGCTTAATTTACAATGCAAATGCCTAACAAAAGGTTGAGGATTTATGTTGCACTAAGCAAACTACCTCGAAGTCCTATGGCTTGGTTATTTAATTCTAGGAATGTTTAGCTGATGTAGATTCAAGTTTTCGCTGATGACGATGGTCGTCGTCGCCCACCTCGCTCCGAGCTCCTTGTTGTTACAGAGGTTTAGTTATAGAAGTCATAAATCAAGAGATGAGAAAAGTGTTTTGGTTTAGAGAAAATCTTAATTTCCAAGTGTTTTTTATATTTTATTTAGAACAAATCTTAAAGTTGATTATAACAACACCGGTTAAGATCCCACGGTTCCATCCTTCCGGCATCGTTATTTTTATCGGATTCACTTAGTCCAGATGAATTTGCTAAACTCAACTAAATGAGTTCCACACTTTCATTTAGACCGTAGGAAATTCCGTTAGCAACACGTAGGTTACATAATCCGAGGTATTCCCGATCATCCAACAAGACGTTTTAATTTAGTTATAATTGCAGTTTTGTGTTCTGTTTGTGATTAAATTTTGAGTTGTTTTATATTTTGAAATGTTGTGGCGGTGAATTTTATCTTGAAATGACTTTTAATTTAGTTTTGGTTTCAGTTTTAGGGACTACCCTAAAGGTGTGGGTTTTCATGCAACAGTTGTTTATCATGCAAGAAAAGTAAGTGCGATGTGATTAAATAAATTGCAATAAAGTAAATTGCCATAAAATAAAAGCGTACTTGGAGGGTCTTCCTGTCATCCCAAACTGCAATTAAAACATAATTTGAATATTTAAGTAAGTTCCTAGGTAAAGCTAAGGGAAGGGTTATGGTTTTCTACCAAGTTCTTAATCCTATAGCTAGTCATTTCCTATGACGTCTAGGTTCTTGTGTTTTTGTTTGAGGACGATTTTCTTCATCAAAGAACAATTAAATTCAATTGTTCTTATAAACATCCTATCATATTGAGGAAGTGCTTAAGACGAGTATTAAACATCTTTTCAATACTGCTAGGATTGTTTTAAGTCCAAATGGATCTAATCAATCAGGTGAAGTAATCGTCCAAGGTTTAGTTAAGTTTTGTTGTTATCTTACTCAGTGAACTAGGACATTTGAATATCCTATGAGTGAAGTATCACTTCATTTAACGTTCTGTTTAGGAGTTATGATAACAAATGCTTTCGAGGCAAATTGATGTTCAAATGGTTTGTGATTTAATTTCGGTTAACGGGTTTAAATTTGGAATAATGTTTAAGTTGCTTTACATTTATTTTTAAATTCTTTATGTCTTAGGTGATGTTATTTTTAATTTAATTTAACTTTAATTTAATTTAATTTGGTTTAGTTTTAATTTTAATTTAATTTAATTTGATTTGATTTTAATTTTAACTTGATTTTATTATATTAATTTAATTTAATTTAATTTAATTTAATTTAATTTGACATGCTTTAATTTAATTTAATTTAATTAATTTAGTTTAATTTGATTTAATTTAATATGTTTTAATTTAATTTAATTTAATTTAATTTAAATTTTAATTTAATTTAATTTAATTTAATTTAATTTAATTTAATTTAATTTAATTTGATTTAATTTGATTTAATTCAATTTAATTTAATTTGTTTTAATTTAATTTTATTTAATTCAATTTAATTTAAATTTTAATTTAATTTTATTTTTAATTTTAATTTAATTGAAATTTTAAAAGGGTTTAATTTAAATAATTTAACTTTAATTTAATTTTATGATTAAGTCTTTTAGCATTTTAAATCTTAAATTTGGATTATCATTTTAATTAGGAATTAAATATTATTGAGATGATTAATTTAGGGATTCTTAAATTAAAGAACAAATCTCTTCCTAATAATATCCCTATTTTAATAATTCCAATTTTATTATTCTTCCAAATTTAATCAATTATTTAATTAAGGTTTATTTCAATTATTTTCAAATTGTTTGGTAGGTTTCTACTCTTTAATTATTTAAATTTCAATCATCCAAATCATATTAGGATCGGATATTTTACTCTTTAATTTTATTAAGCCTAAAGTTTTAATTAAAGGTTAAAATTTTAATTATCATTTTGCCCTTCAAGCTTAATAATTCCATAACTCACTAAATTGAGCTTAAATGAACTTGAAATTTTTATGTGACTTCACTCATATGTCAATAAAGACATGAGAGGAGAAAATGTGATTTTTCTGTATTTAATTTATTTATGTAATTATTTTTGGTAGAAAATAGTGATTTCCAAGAAAAATTTAATAATATGACCAAGGGAAAGTTTCTGTTCTTAAGAAAATCATGGGACATTCCTAATGACCAGGGAACCACTTGGACCAATTTTGGTGATTTTTTGAATTATATTCTTTTTATTATAATTATTTTGAGTTTTGGAGTATTAATTAATTTAAAAATAAAATAAAGGTTGAAAAATAAATTTTATATTTTTTAAAAATCTCTTTGATATCAAGGAAATCAGAGAATCAATTTTTACAATTTTCTGATTTTTCTTTGATTTATTAGAATTATTTTAGTGGAAATGCTAAAAAATACTTTTTTTTAATTTTAAAATTACCTTAGGGCTTTAAAATTTAATATCTCATCAAATAGACCTAAGAAAAATATGGGGTTTGTTCCTAAGTGATTAAAATTCAAAATATGTCATTTTGGTGAATTTTATTATTTTTGTGATTTTTATTATTTTTTAATTATTAAAATATTAAAAATAATACAAAAAATCAACTTTTTTAGAAAATTACAATTTTATTTTTCTTAAATTCCCCTAATATCAGAGAGGCTCCAAAACCAATTTGGTGAATTTTTGAAAAGTATTTTGAAAGTTATGAATTTTTAATGTTTAAATTGGCTAAATGTCAGTGGAGAATTGATTTCAAGTCAATTTGATGTATGATTAGCTCTAATTAATTAAGGACCTATTTTGGGTGTTTAGGCCAATTAGGGTTATTCCAAGTTAATTAATTCAAAACCTATTTTTCCTAGGGTCCTCTGGTCATAAGAAACATCACCAAATTTTCTAGAATTTATTTCACAACATGCTAATTATTGGAATTAAAATACTTAAAACAATGAACATGAATTTGAAAAATCAATAACTTCTCATAGGGATGGCCTCTGACTTTGGAAAATTCGGGAATGTTCCCAAATTCAGAGCCCTATGGTCTCATGCCCTGGTGAATTTCCTATATGCATGGAGAATTAAAACAATGCAGACAGTAAATAAATTATTAAAAATAAAATACTTGATGAAATTAAATGATTTCTTCTCCACATTATTCTCCTCCGTTCACTGAGCAAGAGGGTATTTTTATTTTATTTTTCTGATTTTTCTACACAAAGTTATGCATTTTTGAAGTTTAGGGAATTAAATAAATCAAAAAATACCCTAATTTTCTACTTATCCACGCGGCGCCACGCCATCCTCGGCAGCTCCGAACGCACACGCGTCTTCTTCTGATTCGGCGCCGCCATCCAACTCAGGGCTCCGGGGGCCGCTGTATCGTTCCGTCTTCTCATCCGGCGCGATCCTGGCCGTCCGTCCGCGCGTGTATGGAATGAACGGCATCCGTTCATCGTCCCCAAGCGTTCTCACCCGAGAGCCGTCCACACTAAAACCCTAAGAACTCACTCATTTCTCAACGGATTTTCGTGTTCTTGTGCTCTATGGATTCGTCTTGAAGAGACGAATACATCTATACGGTGATCATGCATTGAAATTAAGGCATTTGAAATGGAGAATCTCCAGAAGCTCGGGATAAAGAGTTAGCTCATACCTTTGCTCAGAGAAGTGTGGCTTCGATATGAGGGTTGTGTCACCTTCGATTGGGTCCAAGCAAGCTCCAGATGAAGTCCCTTGGCCTGGTGAATTGTCTAAGTATGATTTTGACCAAGCCCGATCACAAAGCTTGGAGTCTGGAACAGATGGGTGGCCTGGAGAGGGGCTTTTGTCGGTGGACTTCTTCCCTTGGTCCGATGAAGGTGTATGACCAATCAATTTGAGGATTGATCTACTGTGGAGAAGTGTCCTGGTTTTGGGTGGAATTTTAGCCGAGAAATCGGGCTCCGTTGGTGGGGATTAGGGCAAATTGTCATCTGGGATCAACTCGCTCTAAGTATGGAGAGTGGTCCGGAGCAATTTTGGCGGGGTTTCGGTAAGGTCCGGTTCAACACCTCTCATGGCCGAGAGGAGGTGAGGTTTAAATCAGGAGAGGGTGGAGGGCCTCCCGGGGGGTTTAAGGCTTGGGATCACTGCTTAGGTCATGGGAAGAACGGCTGATGATGGCCATTGGGCATGGGGCGGCTCGGCGAGTGGGAATTCCAAGCTTTGGCTCACATGGGTTCTCTCGGCCCGGTGGTTTCCGGCGGCCGTGGTGGTCGGCCGGCCAGGGTCAAGTCACTGTTGTCATCATGAGGGTCAGGGTTGGCAATGGTGCAAGCAATGGAGAGCGGCCATGTGTAGAATGCTTTATTCAAAATGGAATGGGGAAGGGGCTCTTTTAGGCTCAATTTGGTCATCCTATGGGTTTGGGTTGGGTGCACCTTTCCAAGCTCCGATTTGGGCTGAGGGAGGTCAGGTGAGTTAGCTAGATTAGCAGGGAGAAGTCACTATCCAAGCATGTTTAAGTTTAAACATAGTTTAGGGGAAGCATGAAAAGGTTTAATCACCTTTAAGAGAATCCTTAAAGAGGATCCTCCTCTTGCCATTTATGGGATGGTCACATGTCAAACTTCTCATGGCTTTACATGGGGCTTAAGGATGGCTTCATGGCTTGTCTTTGGCTTGGGTATGGCTTAGTCAATTTCATTGGAATGGATTTTAGGAATTTTGACATTTTGATGGGAATTTGGATAAAGCCTAATTTGGAATGATTTAATCATAGGTTTCAAACTTTAGGGAATGATTTTATCAAGTGGATGATGAGAAGGAATTGTCTTGTGGGCTTTGGATGGATTTTTGGGCTTTTGGGTTTGGTGGAAGTGGGCTTTTAAAAGGCTTCAATAGGTGGGCCTTTATATTTCAAAATGGACTTTTGGATGAAGAATTTTGTGAAAAACCATGCCAAATAAATTTTGGGTTTAGTTTAAGGATGTTTCATGAATGAATTGGAATCAATTTGGTGTGATTTGGAGTAGAATTGGTTTGAATTTGGGTTTTTTTGGTAAAGGGGCCAAAGTGGGCCAAATTGGGCTAACTTGGGCCAATGTTGGGCTAGGGTTGAAATTAATGTAATATTAATGTTGAGAAGTGTTTATGGGAGTGTTTGAAAGAGGTTTTGGCTTTGGTTGGGTTTTGATTTTGGGTTTTGGGCTTATTTGGGTTAGGTTTGGGTTTAAGTCAAAATTGGGCCTTTTAGTTTTGGGTTGAATTTTAGTGGGGTTTGGGTCCAAATTTTGGGCAAATCATGTTAGTGTTTTGTTTGTGGGGATGTTAGGGAAGGTTTAGAAAAGATTTGGGGTTAATTGGAGTTGAATTGGGTTAGTTTGGATTAGGTTTGGGTCATGGGTCCAAATTGGGCTTTAAGGCCAAAAGTGAAATTGGGTTCAAATGTCAATCAAATTGGACTTGGATTTAGTTTAGATTGGTGTTGGGAATGTTGAATTGATGTTTATAATTGAATTGGACTAAAATTTGGGTCAATTGGGTAGGTTTGGCTTGACATTGGGTTCACTTAGGGTTAAAATGGGTCAAATCGGGGTTTTGACAAAAGTGGGGTAAATTGACAAAATTGGCCCATGGTGTATTTGAACAAAATGAAATTGGGAATATTTTGGATTTTCTGGAATTTTCTGGGAATTTTCTAAATTTTTGGATTTTTGGGTCAAGAGGGGTATTTTGGGTATTTGGAGGGTATTGGGAGGTATTTTTGGAATTTTTGATATTTTTGGCTATGGATGGTCAATTTGAGTGATGTGGAAATGTTCAAGGTTAATTTTGGGGAATTTTGGGTGATTTGGGATTTTTGAAAAATTTGTGTGATTTCGAGGCTTTGGGTAGTAGAGTGAGTGTAGGTCCCGGGGTCAAAAATTGAAAATTTGGAAAATTGAAGATTGGGTAAATGTAAGTGAAATGGAACCATTTTGCATTGAGCCATGAAGCCATATCGAGCCCACATGAGCCATGAAGCCATATCGAGCCCACATGAGCCATGAAGGGACTCATTTGAGGCATCCACTATGTTGTTCCTAACCCTCTTAGCCAAGGGCTTAGGGGTTAAGGACCATCCGTGTGAATCACCTACATGAGTCAGGAGGTCAAGTTGGGTATGGGTGTGGTTTTAGGAGGTGTGTGAAAGTGTAGTGTATAAGTGTAGTGTGTGTGTAAGTCAACCCTTCACCAGACCAGGCCACCCAGGGTAGTCCTAAGGCCAAAGAGTCCTATAGGAACTCATCCTTTAAACTTCCACATTTGATTTCAACCCTCTAGGTGATTAGGTGTCTATAGTCAAGTTTGTGGAGTTTGCAGGGAGTTAAGAAGTGGTTTGAATTTCTAAGTGGTGGGTCCTAATTCTAATCCTCTAAGATAGTCAAAGGAAAAGCCTAAGGCTAGATCCTAAAGTACTATAGAGAGAAGAGAAGACCTCATCAAAAATGAGGTCAACAAATGGACCCCCAATAGGTGTGGTGAGCTGACGGAGCACACCGCGCGTATTGGTGTTGACCGAAGCGATCAACAAAACCAACACAAAAGTCCAAGTGACAAACTTAGGACAGAGTAGAAGAGTTCCGCTGGGGAGTGTCAAGTATATCTCTGAGACTGGAGATTCCTGAACTCTCGCCTGGGGAAAGGAAAAGGAGGTGAATCCCAAATCACATGACTCGGGGGAATTTCAATTTAGATTTTATTTTGTTTCAATTTAAGTTTTGATGTGTGAGCTTAGATTTTAGTTTGAGTTTCAATTTAAATTGAAGTTTTGTTAAGATTAATTTGAAGGGATTTGATTTGAAATGAAAAAAAGGAATTTTGTGGTTTTAGATGTAACATCTTCAACCTCGAAAGAAAATTGAATTGATCGGATTGAATCATTGCAATGAGGAGAGATCTCAGAGCAATGCGGTATTGGATGTAAAATCCTTAACCTCAAGATTTTGATTTTGATGTATTTCATTGCAATAGGGAAAGAATCCTAAGGCAATGCAGTCTCGGATGTAAAATCCTCAACCCCAAAAGTTTGATTTTGATGTATTTCATTGCCATAGGGAAAGAATCCTAAAGCAATGCAGTCTCGGATGTAAAATCCTCAACCCCAAGAATTTGATTTTGATGTATTTCATTGCGATAGGGAAAGAATCCTAAAGCAATGTAGTCTCGGACGTAAAATCCTCAACCCCAAGAATTTGATTTTGATGTATTTCATTGCGATAGGGAAAGAATCCTAAAGCAATGCGAGTCTCGGATGTAAAATCCTCAACCCCAAGAATTTGATTTTGATGTATTTCATTGCGATAGGGAAAGAATCCTAAAGCAATGCGATCTCGGATGTAAAATCCTCGACCCCAAGAATTTGATTTTGCTGTATTTCATTGCGACAGGGAAAGAATCCTAAAGCAATGCAGTCTCAGACGTAAAATCCTCAACCCCAAGAATTTGATTTTGATGTATTTCATTGCGATAGGGAAAGAATCCTAAAGCAATGCGATCTCGGATGTAAAATCCTCAACCCCAAGAATTTGATTTTGATGTATTTCATTGCGATAGGGAAAGAATCCTAAAGCAATGTAGTCTCGGACGTAAAATCCTCAACCCCAAGAATTTGATTTTGATGTATTTCATTGCGATAGGGAAAGAATCCTAAAGCAATGCAGTCTCGGATGTAAAATCCTCAACCCCAAGAATTTGATTTTGATGTATTTCATTGCGATAGGGAAAGAATCCTAAAGCAATGCGAGTCTCGGATGTAAAATCCTCAACCCCAAGAATTTGATTTTGATGTATTTCATTGCGATAGGGAAAGAATCCTAAAGCAATGCGATCTTGGATGTAAAATCCTCAACCCCAAGAATTTGATTTTGATGTATTTCATTGCGATAGGGAAAGAATCCTAAAGCAATGCAGTCTCAGACGTAAAATCCTCAACCCTAAGAATTTGATTTTGATGTATTTCATTGCGATAGGGAAAGAATCCTAAAGCAATGCAGTCTCAGACGTAAAATCCTCAACCCCAAGAATTTGATTTTGATGTAATTGATATTGCAAAGATTTGTAGTGTTGATTTGAAAAGTGTGGAATTTTGGTGTTTTGAGAATTTCATGAAAGTTGTAAAAAACTTTCATGGAAGGAAATAGATTAGGAGGGAATATGTAGATGCTACATATCCCATTCAAAAGAGTTGATCGGAAGTTGCTGGTTTGGATTGGATACAATTCCTCGCCATCAGATTCGATCCGTGTCAATGGAATCAACCGCTTCCATCCCAGACAAGGGAGAGAGTAGAATGAATTGGATTTCAGATTTGGAAGGTTGAGTTTGAATTTGATTGTGATTTGATTTGAGATCTGGAAAAATTGAATTTGAAATTTGATTGAGATTTGATTTGAAATTTGGAAGGTTGAATTTGAAATTTGATTTAAAATTTGTGCTCATTTTGTTTGTCCTTTAACGATTCAAATTTTATTTTATCGTGAATTTGGAGTTCATCATTTTTTATTTAGATTTTTAAGGAAAGTTTTCTTTCATTCTTTTTTTTGTTTCTTTTCTGTTCTTTGTTCGATGTTCATTTAACTTTAATGGCGTTTCCTAGTCAACTTGCACAAAAGAGGTGAAGGCCAAAAATGTGACATGGTCACTTTCATTCCAATCATCGTTGAAGATACATCATACAACTCGATCCGGAATACATCTCATACAATCCATATAGACTCAAAACGACTATGTATGATCTTTGTCGATCCATCCAAAAAGGTATCCGTCGAAATCCATGTACGAATAGTGAGGTACATGGTCAATAACATCACCTTCCAAGCCATCCTTGGCAAGGATGCCGCATGGATGTACGTTGGAGGTGTGATATTTTCCATGTAACTCACGGCTCGTAAGGCCGGAGGCTCCGTAGCTCCGGGTCCGGCTGGAAGTGGTAAGGTGCTTTCCTGTCATCCATCCTTCTGAAAGTAACTGAGATCCGCTTCATTGGTACTCCTGGTATGCAATGTTTAGTGACATCTGCTCCGTTGCCCTTTAGTATCATGACGGAACCTACCGGTAATGGTATCTTCACTGGCCCTCGGAACTCACCTGGGCCTACTATCCGGAGGTCAGATCCGAACATGATATTACATTCGTTTAAAAAAGAAATTGTGCAGAAAGGTCTGACAAAGTCGTGGTGATCTATATGCAGGGGTATGCAGTCACCCTTCTTGTAAATGTTAATGATGCAACTATTGGGTATGCAATCTGCCGGCAGTACCCTCCATGTTATCATTCTTTTTACCATCCTTTTGATGGCTAATGGCATTGGATCCACCTGGCCATGACGGAGTATCCCTGGTGGGTTTCCCTTCCGTCTTCCGCGAAGTTGTAGCGAGCATCCACATTGTATTGTAATTCTCCCTTTCCCCGGCATCCATCTCCGGGGTTCCGAGTAAGTGTTTTCTCTTAGGCGGCCCGCTCGGCCCATTCTTTTCAAATCCCGGATGCGATCCACGATTTGTTGTTGTTCGTATTCTGAGAACACGTCTGTATGTAGCTCGAGGCCTTCTAGTATATTGATCCTCCTGCCTCTGATTCTCTCGAAGTATTCAAAAGTTTTCTTCTTGACATTCTGCATCCTTTCTAGCTCGTATTCTAGCTCGTGTTCTGACAATAGAGCACACTAGAAAGCCGTGTGGCTCGAGGCACATCGTAGGAGGTGGCTATGGAGCCAACAAATCATCAAGAGATGAGACACCCTCATGATGGAACCGATTAGAACGTCGTATGGTTCGAGAGGTGTCAAATGCTAGATGGACAAAGCAGTATAGCAATCTGAGATGGGTCGGTAAGGCCAAGCAAAGCGGTGTTTACCGTATGCAATGTCCTGGCAGGTGGCAATAAAGCTGACAATGTCCGAAGACAGGATGTTCTCATAGTAGAGCTGACTAGAACGTCGTATGACTCAAGTAACATCGTAGTATATGGCTATGGAGCCAAAGGATCGTCATGAGACGTGACACTCTCATAAAAGAACCAACTAGAATGCCGCATGGTTCGACAGTTGTCAAGCGCTAGCTGAGTGATCACTGAAAAATTTATTAAGAAATTCATACCTATTTTTGATGAAATTGCACTTTAAAGAAGGGTATTTTCTTTATTTTATTGCAGGAATGGAGAATTTAGGTGATAAAAACAAAAATCATAAAAAGGAGTGAATTTGGAGCAAAATCATGCAATTTGTGCTGAGTCGCCGACAGCGAGATCGAGCCCGCCGACGGCGAGGTTAAGAGAAGAAAATTCTGAAGAATTTATAACTGTCTTGCTTGACAATGAGCCCGAGCCCGTCGACGAGCGAGCTAGAGTGGTTTGAAGATCTTCTAGAAGCCTCGCCGACAGCGAGGTAGTTCATCGCCGACGGCGAGATAGTTCAAATGGTGCAGATACATTGAACCTGGACACTTTTTGAAGGGATGCTTACACACCTCTTCGTCCTTTGCTCACCTCTATATATAGAAGCCGAAATTAGGTGTCTTAGTGTGTGTGTGTATGTTCTAAGTGTGTTAAGTGTAGTTTTTGTGTGTCTTTGAGAGTTATAAGTGAGTTATTTTGAGTTATTTAGTGAGTTAGTGAGTTAGTGAGTTTTTAGTGAGTCTTGTTGTACTGGAAGGAAGAGTCAAAGGAACTGCGAGGAGTCTGCTTGGAGATAAATTAAGATAAGTATTTGTATTTATTGTTTTTAACTTTAAATGAAATCCATGCTTAGTTTAGTTCCCATGCATTCTGAGTAGTTTATTAGTCTTTCTCCCTGTTATGAAATTAATTGATTTGATGAACTAAAAATAGAAGTATTTATATATATATATCAATAAATTGTGATAATTTTTACTTAAAACTTAATTTACTTTCAAACCGGCCATTTGATTTGTTAAAATATGTTGATTATCAACTATAGTAAAAATTACATCCGATATTCGGGGAATTCAAAAGTCTTGGAAGGAGGGTGCAAATAAATAGGGAAATAATATCTTCGAGCGTAGAATCGAGCATTTTAGTGTGACAGACTAAAATATTCAATTCGATCCTATTGTTTGAGAGCTGAAGTGTAGATGTTAGCCCTCAGGCGAGGGGAACATGAGAGCTCTGAAGTGGCAGTCGGTATCCTCCCAGCCTAGCCGCAGATTCAGTAATCAAACATAGGATTAGTCAATATTCTTTACACCTGGACCAAAGGGTAAAGAATAGGAATGCTCCTATTTGTCACAATACCTCGAAATTATCTATTTAAATTCATCAATCACTTAAATTTCTAAACAAGGGGAAAGATACTTTTTCCGAATAGTTAAGACTTATTTAGCAATTAGCTTTATTTCCCGCACTTTCAATTCGTATTAATTTTCTACTTAGTTAATTTATCTAATTAAAATACTTAGTTTACTTTATTGCGCTTAAATTCGAATTCCAATTTTTCGTATATTATTATTATTATTATTATTATTATTATTATTTTAAAATTAGTCGTTATTTAATTTTCTCTTTCCCCGTGGGATCGATAACCGAGACTCCACTAGAGCCCCGTATTACTTCGATACGATACGTATACTTGCGTAGCTTCCACAACATAAACAATTACAATTCTATACATATAATATAGCGGGGTCAAGTTTTTGGCTTCATTGCAATCAAATTAAAATATCATAATATAAATTTGTGGGTCAAGTTTTTGGCGCCGTTGCCGGGGAAAGTAAGAAAAATTTACTAGAGTAACGGACTATTTTAAAATAATCATAATAAATAAATTTAATATCTATTCTAAAATTGTATGCGCAAATTTGGAAACGAAAACTTAATACCTTACGATTCTGAATTAGAGCGTACAATTAAAAGAATTAGAAAACAAAAGAAACAAACTATAAATTTATCACAAATGGCGAATATTCCTGAAATTCAAAATATGAACCAACAAAGACCATTAAGAGATTACGCCAACCCTACATCAGATGAAGTTCATTTAACTATTCAAAACCCTGATGTAGCTACTAATTCATTTGAACTTAAACCTGCAATTATCCAAATTGTACAAAACAATAAATTTAGTGGTTCACCTACTGAAGATCCTAACTTACATCTTGCTTAGTTTTCTAGAACTTTGTGCTACTTTTAAATATCAAGGAGTATCCGACGATGCTTATAAGACTTAGACTTTTTCCTTTTTCATTAAGGGATAAGGCGAAAATGTGGTTGAATTCGTTAGCACTCGGATCTATTAAAACTTGGAGAGAATT